>CM069858.1:229907577-230507577 GCA_036172795.1 Pelodytes ibericus
GGATTCCATGGTCATTCTGGGGTAAAGTTCTAAAAGTGATGTAATCAGCAGGAACATTCCATTGGTTTCCATGGTGATTGGACTAATTTTAGAATATTAAACCCACAATTACACATAACTCTGAACAAGTGATTCTCCTCAAACCTTTCTTGTATAACAGGAGCACCATATGCATTGCCTCTTGTAGGAGAGGTGTATAAACAAAAATGCAGTACATCATATTGATATTACACAAAACACAATCTGCTAGTATCCCACTTCTCACACCAGAATGTTAATTCCTCTTTCTTACCAGACATATTACAGCCAGCCATAATCCCTGTGCAACCGTTAAACATGACTGCAAATACAGTAGCAAAATTCATCATGTTCCCAGTCGTGTAGTCCAAGGAATAATCCGCTGTTGGGAGAGAGAGAGAGTGAGTGCGAGAGAGTGCGAGAGAGTGCGAGAGAGAGAGAGTGCGAGAGAGAGAGAGAGTGCGAGAGAGAGAGAGAGTGCGAGAGAGAGAGTGCGAGAGAGAGAGAGAGTGCGAGAGAGAGAGAGTGCGAGAGAGTGCGAGAGAGAGAGAGTGCGAGAGAGTGCGAGAGAGAGAGAGAGTGCGAGAGAGTGCGAGAGAGAGAGAGAGTGCGAGAGAGAGAGAGAGTGCGAGAGAGAGAGAGAGTGCGAGAGAGAGCGAGAGAGAGAGAGTGCGAGAGTCATAACAGGACGAGGTAAAATGGATACACACAAGAAAAAGGGTTTGGTTTGAAACAGTAATAGTGAACATTTTTGAACGTGAGTGGCCTGCTGCAGGAAGCCAAAAGGAAGTGCTCATAGAGCCCTCTCATTTGAACCATTTTTCATCCTATTAATATCAGTTGCCCCGTTCATTCCTGCTCTCCTTCCCTTCCTATAATATCATCACCCTGCTCATTCCTGCTCTCCTTCCCTTCCTATAATATCACCCTGCTCATTCCTGCTCTCCTTCCCTTCCCATAATATCCTCACCCTGCTCATTCCTGCTCTCCTTCCCTTCCTATAATATCATCACCCTGCTCATTCCTGCTCTCCTTCCCTTCCTATAATATCACCACCCTGCTCATTCCTGCTCTCCTTCCCTTCCTATAATATCATCACCCTGCTCATTCCCGCTCTCCTTCCCTTCCTATAATATCATCACCCTGCTCATTCCTGCTCTCCTTCCCTTCCTATATCATCACCCTGCTCATTCCTGCTCTCCTTCCCTTCCTATAATATCATCACCCTGCTCATTCCTGCTCTCCTTCCCTTCCTGTAATATCATCACCCTGCTCATTCCTGCTCTCCTTTCCTTCCTATAATATCATCACCCTGCTCATTCCCGCTCTCCTTCCTATATCACCCTGCTCTCCTTCCCTTCCTATAATATCACCCTGCTCATTCCTGCACTCCTTCCCTTCCTATAATATCATCACCTTGCTCATTCCTGCTCTCCTTCCCTTCCTATAATATCACCCTGCTCATTCCTGCTCTCCTTCCCTTCCTATAATATCATCACCCTGCTCATTCCCGCTCTCCTTCCCTTCCTATAATATCACCCTGCTCATTCCTGCTCTCCTTCCCTTCCTATAATATCACCCTGCTCATTCCTGCTCTCCTTCCTATATCACCCTGCTCATTCCTGCTCTCCTTCCCTTCCTATAATATCATCACCCTGCTCATTCCTGCTCTCCTTCGCTTCCTGTAATATCATCACCCTGCTCATTCCCGCTCTCCTTCCCTTCCTATAATATCACCCTGCTCATTCCCGCTCTCCTTCCCTTCCTATAATATCATCACCCTGCTCATTCCTGCACTCCTTCCCTTCCTATAATATCATCACCTTGCTCATTCCTGCTCTCCTTCCCTTCCTATAATATCACCCTGCTCATTCCTGCTCTCCTTCCCTTCCTATAATATCATCACCCTGCTCATTCCCGCTCTCCTTCCCTTCCTATAATATCACCCTGCTCATTCCTGCTCTCCTTCCCTTCCTATAATATCATCACCCTGCTCATTCCTGCTCTCCTTCCCTTCCTATAATATCACCCTGCTCATTCCTGCTCTCCTTCCCTTCCTATAATATCATCACCCTGCTCTCCTTCCCTTCCTATAATATCATCACCCTGCTCATTCCTGCTCTCCTTCCCTTCCTATAATATCATCACCCTGCTCATTCCCGCTCTCCTTCCCTTCCTATAATATCCTCACCCTGCTCATTCCCACTCTCCTTCCCTTCCTATAATATCACCACCCTGCTCATTCCCGCTCTCCTTCCCTTCCTATAATATCATCACCTTGCTCATTCCTGCTCTCCTTCCCTTCCTATAATATCACCCTGCTCATTCCTGCTCTCCTTCCCTTCCTATAATATCATCACCCTGCTCATTCCCGCTCTCCTTCCCTTCCTATAATATCACCCTGCTCATTCCTGCTCTCCTTCCCTTCCTATAATATCATCACCCTGCTCATTCCTGCTCTCCTTCCCTTCCTATAATATCACCCTGCTCATTCCTGCTCTCCTTCCCTTCCTATAATATCACCCTGCTCATTCCTGCTCTCCTTCCTATATCACCCTGCTCATTCCTGCTCTCCTTCCCTTCCTATAATATCATCACCCTGCTCATTCCTGCTCTCCTTCCCTTCCTGTAATATCATCACCCTGCTCATTCCCGCTCTCCTTCCCTTCCTATAATATCACCCTGCTCATTCCCGCTCTCCTTCCCTTCCTATAATATCATCACCCTGCTCATTCCTGCACTCCTTCCCTTCCTATAATATCATCACCTTGCTCATTCCTGCTCTCCTTCCCTTCCTATAACATCACCCTGCTCATTCCTGCTCTCCTTCCCTTCCTATAATATCATCACCCTGCTCATTCCCGCTCTCCTTCCCTTCCTATAATATCACCCTGCTCATTCCTGCTCTCCTTCCCTTCCTATAATATCATCACCCTGCTCATTCCTGCTCTCCTTCCCTTCCTATAATATCACCCTGCTCATTCCTGCTCTCCTTCCCTTCCTATAATATCATCACCCTGCTCTCCTTCCCTTCCTATAATATCATCACCCTGCTCATTCCTGCTCTCCTTCCCTTCCTATAATATCATCACCCTGCTCATTCCCGCTCTCCTTCCCTTCCTATAATATCCTCACCCTGCTCATTCCCACTCTCCTTCCCTTCCTATAATATCACCACCCTGCTCATTCCCGCTCTCCTTCCCTTCCTATAATATCATCACCCTGCTCATTCCCGCTCTCCTTCCCTTCCTATAATATCCTCACCCTGCTCATTCCTGCTCTCCTTCCCTTCCTATAATATCATCACCCTGCTCATTCCCGCTCTCCTTCCCTTCCTATAATATCCTCACCCTGCTCATTCCTGCTCTCCTTCCCTTCCTATAATATCATCACCCTGCTCATTCCCACTCTCCTTCCCTTCCTGTAATATCATCACCCTGCTCATTTGTGCTCTCCTTCCCTTCCTATAATATCATCACCCTGCTCATTCCCGCTCTCCTTCCCTTCCTATAATATCATCACCCAGCTCATTCCCGCTCTCCTTCCCTTCCTATAATATCACCCTGCTCATTCCTGCTCTCCTTCCCTTCCTATAATATCATCACCCTGCTCATTCCTGCTCTCCTTCCCTTCCTATATCATCACCCTGCTCATTCCTGCTCTCCTTCCTATATCACCCTGCTCATTCCTGCTCTCCTTCCCTTCCTATATCATCACCCTGCTCATTCCTGTTCTCCTTTCCTTCCTATAATATCATCACCCTGCTCATTCCTGCTCTCCTTCCCTTCCTATAATATCATCACCCTGCTCATTCCTGCTCTTCTTCCCTCCCTATAATATCCTCACCCTGCTCATTCCTGCTCTCCTTCAGTTCCTATAATATCCTCACCCTGCTCATTCCTGCTCTCCTTCCCTTCCTATAATATCACCCTGCTCATTCCTGTTCTCCTTCCCTTCCTATAATATCATTATCCTGCTCATTCCCGCTCTCCTTCCCTTCCTATATCATCAACCTGCTCATTCCTGCTCTCCTTCCCTTCCTATAATATCATCACCCTGCTCATTCCTGCTCTCCTTCCTATATCACCCTGCTCATTCCTGCTCTCCTTCCCTTCCTATAATATCATCACCCTGCTCATTCCTGCTCTCCTTCCCTTCCTGTAATATCATCACCCTGCTCATTCCTGCTCTCCTTCCCTTCCTATAATATCATCACCCTGCTCATTCCTGCTCTCCTTCCCTTCCTATAATATCATCACCCTGCTCATTCCTGCTCTCCTTCCCTTCCTATAATATCATCACCCTGCTCATTCCTGCTCTCCTTCCCTTCCTATAATATCATCACCCTGCTCATTCCTGCTCTCCTTCCCTTCCTATAATATCATCACCCTGCTCATTCCTGCTCTCCTTCCCTTCCTATAATATAAGGACCTTCTTTCTTTCTTTCACGTATTTAGATCAATCTCCACTGGCTCCCCTGTAACTCAGGGGGGCTCTGTAGACACATGCTGAGTGTCAGCTCCGAGGTCCACTATACCTTGTAGGTTGTTGTGAAGGGTTGTGCTGTTAATTCCGGTGTACTCTCCCACCATCGTGTGATTCCCACCATGACGAATGATCACGTGGAGAGGTCTGACGGTCACAAAACTCAGCAGGATGGTCAAGAGGACCACCATGACCAGAATAAAGATAAAGAAAGATGCTTGGGAGTAGATGGAGGCTCCCACCATGCAGACGGACAGGCAGAGGAGGAGTACCACGCTGGCGTATAGAAAGTTATATCCATACCCCTGGGGGAGGGCACGCAAGGGATCTGTGGGGGTGGAGGAGTCTGGGGGGGGGGGGGGGACAAATGGAGACTAAATACAGACACTTAGTTACAGATTCAGAGAGCAGATTCATTATACAAGTTCTACAAAGACATTTCATCTTTTAGACTAAACAAAAAGATTTTATCCCAACAACAATTCAAAGATCTCGTACCCCGTATGTCTTCTATACCCCAGTCCTACAGCCACCAGTCTATATAATCAGGACCCCAATCTGCATAAGAAATATCCAGCGGCATCAATAAAACCTACACGAGACACCAGACCTGGTTTTACCAATGGATTTCTATCAAACACATCCTTTGAACACACCTCCTAATAAACAGGTTATACGTTATCTTTGTATTAAGTTAGGAAGATCACTCATGTTTGAAAAGGAAAAAACAATAAAATTATAGTGAAGGGAAAGGACTACGAGAGCGGAAGGGATTCTTATCAGTAAGGACAATTAAGATGTGGAATCCACTGCCTGAAGAAGTAGATCTAGCAGATCCCTTAGATGGCTATAAGAGCATCCTGGATCCTTATATAATGCCCGGGAGCATAGAGGGCTATGCATGTTAGTATATAGAATAATATGTATTTAGTGCTTGCTGATCCAGGAGTCAAGAAGGAATATATCCCCCACTGAGGGCAGAATTGGAGATTGCTCAAGGGGTTTTTATTTGGCTTCTTTTGGATCCAGTGACATGGGATAGGAAAAGGGTTGGACTTGATGGACACAAATCTATTTTCCAACTAAACTACTAAGTAACTATGTAAGGTGAAACAGACTGACCTTGCCCGAATATGTCAAGGACGGCTTCGACCAGTCCCAGCACATACACTCCGCAAGCACAGACGTTGGCCAGGTAGAACATCAGACCAATGCTGCCTCCAAATTCAGGCCCCAGAGTCCGCGAAATCATAACTGAAGGGGGCGTCAAGGAAAGTAAGAAATAACCGAAGGGATGTACGGGGGTCACAGGGGGAAAGGCCTGGATGGGGGAGACATAGAGACCCCAAACGGTCCACACTGGACCACCTCTAGGATCTCCGAGTTTTCTACAAACAGTGAAATATTCATCGAAAATATATATATGATGGAGATTAATTCTGAACCACGAAAAACAAAACCATTATAACGGTATAGAAAGGACAGGCTTCATGAGAGAGAGGCAGGAACAGTCTCCCATTGAACTGCAACAAAGGCAAAGAAGGGGACACGGAACACTTCCCTTCTCAATTTCCTGCAAATCTCTGTTTCATTGATAAAGTCAGATATTTGTAGCGGTAGAATTCGTTATGAACTAAAAGGAATCCCCCCCTCCCCGCACCCCCCCAACCCCCCGCTCCCACCACAGGGAGATTATGAATCAGAAAAAAACAGAGCAAAGATTCTAAACAACATGTCTGCCCCCTGATAGAGCTATACAGAGCAAAGATTCTAAACAACATGTCCGCCCCCTGATAGAGCTATACAGAGCAAAGATTCTAAACAACATGTCCGCCCCCTGATAGAGCTATACAGAGCAAAGATTCCAAACAACATGTCTGCCCCCTGATAGAGCTATACAGAGCAAAGATTCTAAACAACATGTCTGCCCCCTGATAGAGCTATACAGAGCAAAGATTCTAAACAACATGTCTGCCCCCTGATAGAGCTATACAGAGCAAAGATTCCAAACAACATGTCCGCCCCCTGATAGAGCTACACAGAGCAAAGATTCCAAACAACATGTCCATCCCCTGATAGAGCTATACAGAGCAAAGATTCTAAACAACATGTCTGTCCTCTGATAGAGCTATACAGAGCAAAGATTCTAAACAACATGTCCGGCCCCTGATAGAGCTATACAGAGCAAAGATTCTAAACAACATGTCCATCCCCTGATAGAGCTATACAGAGCAAAGATTCTAAACAACATGTCCATCCCCTGATAGAGCTATACAGAGCAAAGATTCTAAACAACATGTTCGCCCCCTGATAGAGCTATACAGAGCAAAGATTCTAAACAACATGTCTGCCCACTGATAGAGCTATACAGAGCAAAGATTCTAAACAACATGTTCGCCCCCTGATAGAGCTATACAGAGCAAAGATTCTAAACATGTCCACCCCCTGATAGAGCTACACAGAGCAAAGATTCTAAACAACATGTCCGCCCCCCGATAGAGCTATACAGAGCAAAGCTTCTAAACAACATGTCTGCCCCCCGATAGAGCTATACAGAGCAAAGCTTCTAAACATGTCTGCCCCCTGATAAAGCTATACAGAGCAAAGATTCTAAACAACATGTCTGCCCCCTGATGAGCTATACAGAGCAAAGATTCTAAACAACATGTCCACCCCCTGATAGAGCTACACAGAGCAAAGATTCTAAACAACATGTCCGTCCCCTGATAGAGCTATACAGAGCAAAGATTCTAAACAACATGTCCGCTCCCTGATAGAGCTATACAGAGCAAAGATTGTAAACAACATGTCCGCCCCCTGATAGAGCTATACAGAGCAAAGATTCTAAACAACATGTCCGCCCCCTGATAGAGCTATACAGAGCAAAGATTCTAAACAACATGTTCGCCCCCTGATAGTGCTATAGAGCACAAAGATTCTAAACATGTCCACCCCGATAGAGCTACACAGAGCAAAGATTCTAAACAACATGTCCGCCCCTGATAGAGCTATACAGAGCAAAGATTATAAAAAACATGTCTGCCCCCTGATAGAGCTACACAGAGCAAAGATTCTAAACATGTCCTCCCCCTGATAGAGCTATACAGAGCAAAGATTCTAAACAACATGTCCGCCCCCTGATAGAGCTATACAGAGCAAAGATTCTAAACAACATGTCCTCCCCCTGATAGAGCTATACAGAGCAAAGATTCTAAACAACATGTCCTCCCCCTGATAGAGCTATACAGAGCAAAGATTCTAAACAACATGTCCTCCCCCTGATAGAGCTATACAGAGCAAAGATTCTAAACAACATGTCTGCCCCTGATAGAGCTATACAGAGCAAAGATTCTAAACAACTTGTACACCCCCTGATAGAGCTATACAGAACAAAGATTCTAAACAACATGTCCACCCCTGATAGAGCTATACAGAGCAAAGATTCTAAACAGCATGTCCGCCCCCTGATAGAGCTATACAGAGCAAATATTCTAAACAACATGTACACCCCCTGATAGAGCTATACAGAACAAAGATTCTAAACAACATGTCTGCCCCTGATAGAGCTATACAGAGCAAAGATTCTAAACAACTTGTACACCCCCTGATAGAGCTATACAGAACAAAGATTCTAAACAACATGTCCACCCCTGATAGAGCTATACAGAGCAAAGATTCTAAACAGCATGTCCGCCCCCTGATAGAGCTATACAGAGCAAATATTCTAAACAACATGTACACCCCCTGATAGAGCTATACAGAACAAATATTCTAAACAACATGTCCACCCCTGATAGAGCTATACAGAGCAAAGATTCTAAACAACATGTCCAGCCACTGACAGAGCTATACAGAGCAAAGATTCTAAACAACATGTCTGTCCTCTGATAGAACTATACAGAGCAAAGATTCTAAACAAAATGTCCACCCCCTGATAGAGCTATACTGAGCAAAGATTCTAACCAACATGTCTGCCTCTGATAGAGCTATACAGAGCAAAGATTCTAAACAGCATGTCCACCCCCTGAAAGAACTATACAGAGCAAAGATTCTAAACAGCATGTCCACCCACTGATAGAGCTATACAGAGCAAAGATTCTAAACAACATGTCCGCCCCGTGATAGAGCTATACAGAGCAAAGATTCTAAACAACATGTCCGCCCCCTGATAGAGCTATACAGAGCAAAGATTCTAAACAACATGACCGCCCCCTGATAGAGCTATACAGAGCAAAGATTCTAAACATATCCTCCTCTGATAGAGCTATACAGAGCAAATATTCTAAACATGTCCGTCCCCTGATAGAGCTATACAGAGCAAAGATTCTAAACAACATGTCCGGCCCCTGATAGAGCTATACAGTGCAAAGATTCTAAACAACATGTCCGCCCGCTGATAGAGCTATACAGTGCAAAGATTCTAAACAACATGTCCGCCCCCTGATAGAGCTATACAGTGCAAAGATTCTAAACAACATGTCCGCCCCCTGATAGAGCTATACAGTGCAAAGATTCTAAACAACATGTCCGCCCCCTGATAGAGCTATACAGTGCAAAGATTCTAAACAACATGTCCGCCCCTGATAGAGCTATACAGAGCAAAGATTCTAAACAACATGTCTGCACCCTGATAGAGCTATACAGAGCAAAGGTTCTAAACAACATGTCCGCCCCTGATAGAGCTATACAGAGCAAAGATTCTAAACAACATGTCTGCCCCCTGATAGAGCTATACAGAGCAAAGATTCTAAACATATCCTCCTCTGATAGAGCTACACAGAGCAAAGATCCTAAACAACATGTCCGCCCCTGATAGAGCTATACAGAGCAACGATTCTAACCAACATGTCCGTCCCCTGATAGAGCTATACAGAGCAAAGATTCTAACCAACATGTCCGCCCCTGATAGAGGTATACAGAGCAAAGATTCTAAACAACATGTCCGCATCCTGATAGAGCTATACAGAGCAAAGATTCTAACCAACATGTCCGCCCCTGATAGAGGTATACAGAGCAAAGATTCTAAACAACATGTCCGCATCCTGATAGAGCTATACAGAGCAAAGATTCTAAACAACATGTCCACCCCCTGATAGAGCTATACAGAGCAAAGATTCTAAACAATATTTCTGCCCCCTGATAGAGCTATACAGAGCAAAGATTCTAAACATGTCCGCCCCCCGATAGAGCTATACAGAGCCAAAAGGTTCTAAACAACGTGTCCGCCCGATAGAGCTATACAGAGCAATGATTCTAAACAACATGTCCGCCCCCTGATAGAGCTATACAGAGCAAAGATTCTAAACAACATGTCCGCCCCCTGATAGAGCTATACAGAGCAAAGATTCTAAACAACATGTCCTCCCCCTGATAGAGCTATACAGAGCAAAGATTCTAAACAACATGTCCTCCCCCTGATTGAGCTATACAGAGCAAAGATTCTAAACAACATGTCCGCCCCGGATAGAGCTATACAGAGCAAAGATTCTAACCAACATGTCCTCCCCCTGATAGAGCTATACAGAGCAAAGATTCAAATCTACATGACCCCCTGAAATAGAATAAAAGAACAACTAACGAGTAGATATGTCCCCACGACAAATCATCTGGTTGGTTTCTAATAAACAGTTTTGACAAACTTCACATCAGGATACAATAAGCTCCACCACCCTGGACGGCACCGTTGGTGGAGATGGCGCACACACTGAGCACGGTCAACCAGATGATGGCATAGGCCACGAAGAGCATGAGAAGAGATTGTAAGAAGCCGGCATGTCCCACCACAAAACCTGAAAGGGAGAGAAAAGGTTAGAGGCAAAGTATCGAGGGAAGAAAACAGGCAAGAGAATCTGAGAGACCAGTAGGTTATCCAGAGATAGAGCGGCACAGAACATGAAGGAGAGTATCAGAGAGGTCAAAGGGGGGCAGTAGGTTCTCCAGAGATAGAGCGGCACAGAACATGAAGGAGAGTATCAGAGAGGTCAGGGAGGAGCAGTAGGTTCTCCAGAGATAGAGCGGCACAGAACATGAAGGAGAGTATCAGAGAGGTCAGGGAGGAGCAGTAGGTTCTCCAGAGATAGAGCGGCACAGAACATGAAGGAGAGTATCAGAGAGGTCAGGGAGGAGCAGTAGGTTCTCCAGAGATAGAGCGGCACAGAACATGAAGGAGAGTATCAGAGAGGTCAGGGGGGAGCAGTAGGTTCTCCAGAGATAGAGCGGCACAGAACATGAAGGAGAGTATCAGAGAGGTCAGGGGGGAGCAGTAGGTTCTCCAGAGATAGAGCGGCACAGAACATGAAGGAGAGTATCAGAGAGGTCAGGGGGGAGCAGTAGGTTCTCCAGAGATAGAGCGGCACAGAACATGAAGGAGAGTATCAGAGAGGTCAGGGGGGAGCAGTAGGTTCTCCAGAGATAGAGCGGCACAGAACATGAAGGAGAGTATCAGAGAGGTCAGAGGGCATAGGGAGACATGTCTCAGTGTTTGCCGATGACTTAACATTAAGTAGGGTAATACAGTCTGAACTAGATGTTGGGATAAATTGGGTAACTGGGCAGATAAATGGCAAATTAGATTCAATGTAGACAAGTGTAAAATTATGCATTTTGGGTACAATAATAAATGGTGTTTACTTGGGGGAGGATTTCTTGACCCAATTAGAAATCTGATTACCATTTGGAGTAAAGAAGGATTTTTTTTTCCCCATTAAAAATAAAGTTTTTTTCCTTCTTTTGAATCAACACTGGTATCCGCTACCCCTCCAGACCGCTGCCCTGGGCCTAGCTGGTCTAGTGAGAAATACCCTATATACACGAATCTAATAAACGCTCAAAATATCGGAGACACAATGTGGTGAAGAAAGGTGCTCATTAGATTGAAGTGAAAAGAGTAAGTCACCGGGGTAACCAGCGACAGTCGGAGAACCACTCACCAATTCGCATGAACAAGACGATGCTGAACATGGACAGAACGGTGGGCACCACGACACCGAAGAAGGTGGAGAGCTTGCGCGTCGCCGGGCCTGCCGTGACGGTGTCGGGACCACACAGGGTGGGATCTGAAGTCCCGAGTGCGCCATCGGATACACTGAACAGGCGGTAATGGAGAAGGGGTGAACTTTCCGAGGTCATCACTGGAAAGATATGGAGACAGCGGTGTACATGTGAATTTATCTGGGCAGAGCCAAATGTACCCCTGTCAGAGCCCACAGCTCCCTGGTGTCTAGAGGCCGGCAGCACGGTGTCTGATGGCTGCCCAGGAGCACAGATATCCCACCACGCTCTCTCATGCCCCCACATGGTCTGAGGACCATCAGGTCACGGGACGCCCAATACTCTAATCTAATAACACAGGTGGGGAGCGCAAGAGCCTGCATGAGAGGATGACTGTATGCCTGGACAATGCACAGACACCATGCTATCTGCTCGCCCAAACACTGCTTATACTGTGACTGTGGATACTGCATATAAACACACACACACACACACTATGGACACTGCATATAACACACACACACACACTATGGACACTGCATATAATACACACACACTATGGACACTGCATATAACACACACACACACTATGGACACTGCATATAACACACACACACACTATGGACACTGCATATAACACACACACACACTATGGACACTGCATATAACACACACACACACACTATGGACACTGCATATAACACACACACACACACTATGGACACTGCATATAACACACACACACACACACTATGGACACTGCATATAACACACACACACACACTATGGACACTGCATATAACACACACACTATGGACACTGCATATAACACACACACACACTATGGACACTGCATATAACACACACACACACTATGGACACTGCATATAACACACACACACACTATGGACACTGCATATAACACACACACACACTATGGACACTGCATATAACACACACACACACTATGGACACTGCATATAACACACACACACACTATGGACACTGCATATAACACACACACACACTATGGACACTGCATATAACACACACACACACACTATGGACACTGCATATAACACTCACACACACACTATGGACACTGCATATAACACTCACACACACTAAGGACACTGCATATAACACACACACACACACTAAGGACACTGCATATAACACACACACACTATGGACACTGCATATAACACACACACACTATGGACACTGCATATAACACACACACACACTATGGACACTGCATATAACACACACACACACTATGGACACTGCATATAACACACACACACACTATGGACACTGCATATAACACACACACACACACACTATGGACACTGCATATAACACACACACACACTATGGACACTGCATATAACACACACACACACTATGGACACTGCATATAACACACACACACACTATGGACACTGCATATAACACACACACACACTATGGACACTGCATATAACACACACACACACTATGGACACTGCATATAACACACACACACACACTATGGACACTGCATATAACACTCACACACACACTATGGACACTGCATATAACACTCACACACACTAAGGACACTGCATATAACACACACACACACACTAAGGACACTGCATATAACACACACACACTATGGACACTGCATATAACACACACACACTATGGACACTGCATATAACACACACACACACTATGGACACTGCATATAACACACACACACACTATGGACACTGCATATAACACACACACACACTATGGACACTGCATATAACACACACACACACACACTATGGACACTGCATATAACACACACACACACACACTATGGACACTGCATATAACACACACACACACACACTATGGACACTGCATATAACACACACACACACACTATGGACACTGCATATAACACACACACACTATGGACACTGCATATAACACACACACACACTATGGACACTGCATATAACACACACACACTATGGACACTGCATATAACACACAGACACTATGGACACTGCATATAACACACAGACACTATGGACACTGCATATAACACACACACACACTATGGACACTGCATATAACACACACACACACTATGGACACTGCATATAACACACACACACTATGGATACTGGATATAACACACACACACTATGGATACTGGATATAACACACACACACTATGGATACTGCATATAACACACAAACACACTATGGATACTGCATATAACACACACACACACTATGGATACTGCATATAACACACACACACACACTATGGATACTGCATATAACACACACACACACACTATGGATACTGCATATAACACACACACACACTATGGATACTGCATATAACACACACACACACTATGGATACTGCATATAACACACACACACACTATGGATACTGCATATAACACACACACACACACTATGGATACTGCATATAACACACACACACTATGGATACTGCATATAACACACACACACTATGGATACTGCATATAACACACACACACTATGGATACTGCATATAACACACACACACACTATGGATACTGCATATAACACACACACACACTATGGATACTGCATATAACACACACACACTATGGATACTGCATATAACACACACACACTATGGATACTGCATATAACACACACACACTATGGATACTGCATATAACACACACACACTATGGATACTGCATATAACACACACACACTATGGACACTGCATATAACACACACACTATGGACACTGCATATAACACACACACACTATGGACACTGCATATAACACACACACACTAGGGACACTGCATATAACACACACACTATGGACACTGCATATAACACACACACACACTATGGACACTGCATATAACACACACACACACTATGGACACTGCATATAACACACACACACACACACTATGGACACTGCATATAACACACACACACACACACACTATGGACACTGCATATAACACACACACACACACTATGGACACTGCATATAACACACACACACACACACACACACACTATGGATACTGCATATAACACACACACACACACTATGGATACTGCATATAACACACACACACACTATGGATACTGCATATAACACACACACACACTATGGATACTGCATATAACACACACACACACTATGGATACTGCATATAACACACACACACACACACACTATGGATACTGCATATAACACACACACACACACACTATGGATACTGCATATAACACACACACACTATGGATACTGCATATAACACACACACACTATGGATACTGCATATAACACACACACACACTATGGATACTGCATATAACACACACACACTATGGATACTGCATATAACACACACACACTATGGATACTGCATATAACACACACACACTATGGATACTGCATATAACACACACACACTATGGATACTGCATATAACACACACACACTATGGATACTGCATATAACACACACACACTATGGATACTGCATATAACACACACACACTATGGACACTGCATATAACACACACACACTATGGACACTGCATATAACACACACACTATGGACACTGCATATAACACACACACACTATGGACACTGCATATAACACACACACTATGGACACTGCATATAACACACACACACTATGGACACTGCATATAACACACACACACTATGGACACTGCATATAACACACACACACTATGGACACTGCATATAACACACACACACACACACACTATGGACACTGCATATAACACACACACACACACTATGGACACTGCATATAACACACACACACACACACTATGGACACTGCATATAACACACACACACACACACACTATGGACACTGCATATAACACACACACACACACACTATGGACACTGCATATAACACACACACACACACACACACTATGGACACTGCATATAACACACACACACACACTATGGACACTGCATATAACACACACACACACACACACACACACTATGGACACTGCATATAACACACACACACACTATGGACACTGCATATAACACACACACACACACACACACTATGGACACTGCATATAACACACACACACACACACACACACATTATGGACACTGCATATAACACACACACACTATGGACACTGCATATAACACAAACACTATGGATACTGCATATAACACACACACTATGGATACTGCATATAACACACACACTATGGATACTGCATATAACACACACACTATGGATACTGCATATAACACACACACTATGGATACTGCATATAACACACACACTATGGATACTGCATATAACACACACACTATGGATACTGCATATAACACACACACACACACACACTATGGACACTGCATATAACACACACACACTATGGACACTGCATATAACACACACACACACTATGGACACTGCATATAACACACACACACACACACACACACACACACTATGGACACTGCATATAACACACACACACACACACTATGGACACTGCATATAACACACACACACACTATGGACACTGCATATAACACACTATGGACACTGCATATAACACACACACTATGGACACTGCATATAACACACACACACTATGGACACTGCATATAACACACACACACTATGGACACTGCATATAACACACACACTATGGATACTGCATATAACACATAGAGAGATATTACCCACCCCTGTAATGTCTGTCTTTCCAAACTGCTTCCTGGTCAGCTGACAAATCATGTGACCAACATCCCCCTCCCTGCTTCATTATGATGGTACAGAGTATGTGCGGCCACCTCCCAGGCCCGACTGCTCTGTATGATGATACCGAGTATCTCCTCGCCGCTCTGTATGATGATACCGAGTATCTCCTCGCCGCTCTGTATAATGATACCGAGTATCTCCTCGCCGCTCTGTATGATGATACCGAGTATCTCCTCGCCGCTCTGTATAATGATACCGAGTATCTATACGCTGATAATGAACACGCCGCTCTGTATAATGATACCGAGTATCTATACTGATAATGAACACGCCGCTCTGTATAATGATACCGAGTATCTATACACTGATAATGAACACGCCGCTCTGTATAATGATACCGAGTATCTATACGCTGATAATGAACACGCCGCTCTGTATAATGATATTGAGTATCTATACACTGATAATGAACACGCCGCTCTGTATAATGATACCGAGTATCTATCCGCTGATAATGAACACACCGCTCTGTATAATGATACCGAGTATCTATACTGATAATGAACACGCCGCTCTGTATAATGATACCGAGTATCTATACACTGATAATGAACACGCCGCTCTGTATAATGATACCGAGTATCTATACGCTGATAATGAACACGCCGCTCTGTATAATGATACCGAGTATCTATACGCTGATAATGAACACGCCACTCTGTATAATGATACCGAGTATCTATACACTGATAATGAACACGCCGCTCTGTATAATGATACCGAGTATCTATACTGATAATGAACACGCCGCGCTGTATAATGATACCGAGTATCTATACGCTGATAATGAACACGCCGATCTGTATAATGATACCAAGTATCTATACTGATAATGAACACTCTGCTCTGTATAGTGATATCGAGTATCTATACACTGATAATGAACACGCCGCTCTGTATAATGATACCGAGTATCTATACTCTGATAATGAACACGCCGCTCTGTATAATGATACCGAGTATCTATACTCTGATAATGAACACGCCGCTCTGTATAATGATACCGAGTATCTATACGCTGATAATGAACACGCCGCTCTGTATAATGATACCGAGTATCTATACGCTGATAATGAACACGCCGCTCTGTATAATGATACCGAGTATCTATACGCTGATAATGAACACGCCGTCTGTATAATGATACCGAGTATCTATATGCTGATAATGAACACGCCGCTCTGTATAATGATACCGAGTATCTATACGCTGATAATGAACACGCCGCTCTGTATAATGATACCGAGTATCTATACGCTGATAATGAACACTGCGCTCTGTATAATGATACTGAGTATCTATACGCTGATAATGAACACGCCGCTCTGTATAATGATACAGAGTATCTATACGCTGATAATGAACACGCCGCTCTGTATAATGATACCGAGTATCTATACCCTGATAATGAACACTGCGCTCTGTATAATGATACCGAGTATCTATACGCTGATAATGAACACGCCGCTCTGTATAATGATACCGAGGATCTATACGCTGATAATGAACACGCCGCTCTGTATAATGATACCGAGGATCTATACTGATAATGAACACGCCGCTCTGTATAATGATATCGAGTATCTATACACTGATAATGAACACGCCGCTCTGTATAATGATTCCGAGTATCTATACACTGATAATGAACACGCCGCTCTGTATAATGATACCGAGTATCTATACGCTGATAATGAACACGCCACTCTGTATAATGATACCGAGTACTATACGCTGATAATCAACACACCACTATGTATAATGATACCGAGTATCTATACGCTGATAATGAACACCCCGCAATGTATAATGATACAGAGTATCTATACCCTGATAATGAACACGCCACTCTGTATAATGATACCGAGTATCTATACGCTGATAATGAACACACCGCTCTGTATAATGATACCGAGTATCTATACGCTGATAATGAACACCCCGCTCTGTATAATGATACCGAGTATCTATACCCTGATAATGAACACGCCGCTCTGTATAATGATACTGAGTATCTATACGGTGATAATGAACACACCGCTCTGTATAATGATACCGAGTATCTATACGCTGATAATGAACACGCCACTCTGTATAATGATACCGAGTATCTATACACTGATAATGAACACGCCGCTCTGTATAATAATAACGAGTATCTATACGCTGATAGTGAACACGCCGCTCTGTATAATGATACTTAGTATCCATACGCTGATAATGAACACGCCGCTCTGTATAATGATACAGAGTATCTATTCGCTGATAATGAACACACCGCTCTGTATAAAGATACTGAGTATCTATACGCTGATAATGAGCACGCCGCTCTGTATAATGATACCGAGTATCTATACACTGATAATGAACACGCCGCTCTGTATAATGATACCGAGTATCTATAGACTGATAATGAACACGCCACTCTGTATAATGATACAGAGTATCTATACGCTGATAATGAACACGCCGCTCTGTATAATGATACCGAGTATCTATACGCTGATAATGAACACGCAGCTCTGTATAATGATACCGAGTATCTATACACTGATAATGAACACGCCGCTCTGTATAATGATACCGAGTATCTATACGCTGATAATGAACACGCCGCTCTGTATAATGATTCCGAGTATCTATACACTGATAATGAACACGCCGCTCTGTATAATGATACCGAGTATCTATACACTGATAATGAACACGCCACTCTGTATAATGATACCGAGTATCTATACGCTGATAATGAACACGCCGCTCTGTATAATGATATTGAGTATCTATACGCTGATAATGAACATGCCGCTATGTATAATGATACCGAGTATCTATACACTGATAATGAATGCACCCCTCTGTATAGTGATACCGAGTATCTATACGCCGACAATGAACACACCGCTCTGTATAATGATACGGAGTATCTATACACTGATAATGAACACGCCGCTCTGTATAATGATACCGAGTATTATACGCTGATAATGAACACGCCACTCTGTATAATGATACCGAGTATCTATACGCTGATAATGAACACACCGCTCTGTATAATGATACGGAGTATCTATACACTGATAATGAACACACCGCTCTGTATAATGATTCCGAGTATCTATACACTGATAATGAACACGCCGCTCTTAATAATGATACCGAGTATCTATACGCTGATAATGAACACGCCGCTCTGTATAATGATACAGAGTATCTATACGCTGATAATGAACACGCCGCTCTGTATAATGATTCAGAGTATCTATACGCTGATAATGAACACACCGCTCTGTATAACGATACCGAGTATCTATATGCTGATAATGAACACGCAGCTCTGTATAATGATAAAGAGTATCTATACACTGATAATGAACACGCCGCTCTGTATAATGATACCGAGTATCTATACGCTGATAATGAACACGCCGCACTGTATAATGATTCCGAGTATCTATACGCTGATAATGAACACACCGCTCTGTATAATGATACCGAGTATCTATACGCTGATAATGAACACGCCGCTCTGTATAATGATACCGAGTATCTATACGCTGATAATGAACACGCCGCTCTGTATAGTGATACCGAGTATCTATACGCTGATAATGAACACGCCGCGCTGTATAATGATACCGAGTATCTATACGCTGATAATGAACACACCGCTCTGTATAATGATACCGAGTATCTATACTGATAATGAACACACCGCTCTGTATAATGATACCGAGTATCTATACACTGATAATGAGCACGCCGCTCTGTATAATGATACCGAGTATCTATACTGATAATGAACACGCCGCTCTGTATAATGATACCGAGTATCTATACTGATAATGAACACACCGCTCTGTATAATGATACCGAGGATCTATACTGATAATGAACACGCCGCTCTGTATAATGATACCGAGTATCTATAAACTGATAATGAACACGCCGCTCTGTATAATGATACCGAGTATCTATACTGATAATGAACACGGCGCTCTGTATAGTGATACCGAGTATCTATACGCTGATAATGAACACGCCACTCTGTATAATGATACCGAGTATCTATACGCTGATAATGAACACGCCGCTCTGTATAATGATACCGAGTATCTATACACTGATAATGAACACGCCGCTCTGTATAATGATACCGAGTATCTATACACTGATAATGAACAGGCCGCTCTGTATAATGATACCGAGTATCTATACGCTGATAATGAACACGCCGCTCTGTATAATGATACCGAGTATCTATACGCTGATAATGAACACGCCGCTCTGTATAATGATACCGAGTATCTATACCCTGATAATGAACACGCCACTCTGTATAATGATACCGAGTATCTATACCCTGATAATGAACACACCGCTCTGTATAATTATACCGAGTATCTATACGCTGATAATGAACACGCCACTCTGTATAATGATACAGAGTATCTATACTGATAATGAACACACCGCTCTGTATAATGATACCGAGTATCTATACACTGATAATGAGCACGCCGCTCTGTATAATGATACAGAGTATCTATACTGATAATGAACACGCCGCTCTGTATAATGATACCGAGTATCTATACTGATAATGAACACACCGCTCTGTATAATGATACCGAGGATCTATACTGATAATGAACACGCCGCTCTGTATAATGATAACGAGTATCTATACGCTGATAATGAACACGCCGCTCTGTATAATGATACCGAGTATCTATACACTGATAATGAACACACCGCTCTGTATAATGATACCGAGTATCTATACACTGATAATGAACACGCCGCTCTGTATAATGATACCGAGTATCTATACACTGATAATGAACACGCCGCTCTGTATAATGATACCGAGTATCTATACACTGATAATGAACACGCCGCTCTGTATAATGATACCGAGTATCTATACTCTGATAATGAACACACCGTTCTGTATAATGATACCGAGTATCTATACGCTGATAATGAACACACCGCTCTGTATAATGATACAGAGTATCTATACGCTGATAATGAACACGCCGCTCTGTATAATGATACCGAGTATCTATACGCTGATAATGAACACGCCGCTCTGTATAATTATACCGAGTATCTATACCCTGATAATGAACACGCCACTCTGTATAATGATACCGAGTATCTATACGCTGATAATGAACACACCGCTCTGTATAATTATACCGAGTATCTATACGCTGATAATGAACACGCCGCTCTGTATAATGATACCGAGGATCTATACTGATAATGAACACGCCGCTCTGTATAATGATACCGAGTATCTATACACTGATAATGAACACGCCGCTCTGTATAATGATACCGAGTATCTATACTGATAATGAACACGGCGCTCTGTATAGTGATACCGAGTATCTATACGCTGATAATGAACACGCCACTCTGTATAATGATGCCGAGTATCTATACACTGATAATGAATACGCCACTCTGTATAATGATACAGAGTATCTATACGCTGATAATGAACACGCCACTCTGTATAATGATACAGAGTATCTATACGCTGATAATGAACACGCCGCTCTGTATAATGATACCGAGTATCTATACCCTGATAATGAACACGCCGCGCTGTATAATGATACCGAGTATCTATACACTGATAATGAACACGCAGCTCTGTATAATGATAAAGAGTATCTATACGCTGATAATGAACACGCCGCACTGTATAATGATTCCGAGTATCTATACGCTGATAATGAACACACCGCTCTGTATAATGATACCGAGTATCTATACGCTGATAATGAACACGCCGCTCTGTATAATGATACCGAGTATCTATACGCTGATAATGAACACGCCGCTCTGTATAGTGATACCGAGTATCTATACGCTGATAATGAACACGCCGCGCTGTATAATGATACCGATTATCTATACGCTGATAATGAACACACCGCTCTGTATAATGATACCGAGTATCTATACTGATAATGAACACACCGCTCTGTATAATGATATTGAGTATCTATACACTGATAATGAGCACGCCGCTCTGTATAATGATACCGAGTATCTATACTGATAATGAACACGCCGCTCTGTATAATGATACCGAGTATCTATACTGATAATGAACACACCGCTCTGTATAATGATACCGAGGATCTATACTGATAAAGAACACGCCGCTCTGTATAATGATACCGAGTATCTATACACTGATAATGAACACGCCGCTCTGTATAATGATACCGAGTATCTATACTGATAATGAACACGGCGCTCTGTATAGTGATACCGAGTATCTATACGCTGATAATGAACACGCCACTCTGTATAATGATGCCGAGTATCTATACGCTGATAATGAACACACCGCTCTGTATAATGATGCCGAGTATCTATACGCTGATAATGAACACACCGCTCTGTATAATGATACAGAGTATCTATACGCTGATAATGAACACGCCACTCTGTATAATGATACAGAGTATCTATACGCTGATAATGAACACGCCACTCTGTATAATGATACAGAGTATCTATACGCTGATAATGAACACGCCGCTCTGTATAATGATACCTAGTATCTATACCCTGATAATGAACACGCCGCTCTGTATAATGATACCGAGTATCTATACGCTGATAATGAACACACCGCTCTGTATAATTATACTGAGTATCTATACGCTGATAATAAACACGCCGCTCTGTATAATGATACCGAGTATCTATACACTGATAATGAACACGCCGCTCTGTATAATGATACCGAGTATCTATACGCTGATAATGAACACGCCGCTCTGTATAATGATACCGAGTATCTATACCCTGATAATGAACACGCCACTCTGTATAATGATACCGAGTATCTATACGCTGATAATGAACACACCGCTCTGTATAATTATACTGAGTATCTATACGCTGATAATGAACACGCCACTCTGTATAATGATACAGAGTATCTATACGCTGATAATGAACACACCGCTCTGTATAATGATACGGAGTATCTATACACGGATAATGAACACACCGCTCTGTATAAAGATACTGAGTATCTATACACTGATAATGAACACGCCGCTCTTAATAATGATACCGAGTATCTATACGCTGATAATGAACACGCCGCTCTGTATAATGATTCCGAGTATCTATACGCTGATAATGAACACACCGCTCTGTATAATGATACCGAGTATCTATACACTGATAATGAACACACCGCTCTGTATAAAGATACTGAGTATCTATACACTGATAATGAACACGCCGCTCTTAATAATGATACCGAGTATCTATACGCTGATAATGAACACGCCGCTCTGTATAATGATTCCGAGTATCTATACGCTGATAATGAACACACCGCTCTGTATAATGATAACGAGTATCTATATGCTGATAATGAACACGCAGCTCTGTATAATGATAAAGAGTATCTATACGCTGATAATGAACACGCCGCACTGTATAATGATTCCGAGTATCTATACGCTGATAATGAACACACCGCTCTGTATAATGATTCCGAGTATCTATACGCTGATAATGAACACGCAGCTCTGTATAATGATAAAGAGTATCTATACGCTGATAATGAACACGCCGCACTGTATAATGATTCCGAGTATCTATACGCTGATAATGAACACGCCGCTCTGTATAATGATACCGAGTATCTATACGCTGATAATGAACACGCCGCTCTGTATAATGATACCGAGTATCTATACGCTGATAATGAACACGCCGCTCTGTATAGTGATACCGAGTATCTATACGCTGATAATGAACACGCCGCGCTGTATAATGATACCGAGTATCTATACGCTGATAATGAACACACCGCTCTGTATTATGATACCGAGTATCTATACTGATAATGAACACACCGCTCTGTATAATGATACCGAGTATCTATACACTGATAATGAGCACGCCGCTCTGTATAATGATACCGAGTATCTATACTGATAATGAACACGCCGCTCTGTATAATGATACCGAGTATCTATACTGATAATGAACACACCGCTCTGTATAATGATACCGAGGATCTATACTGATAATGAACACGCCGCTCTGTATAATTATACCGAGTATCTATAAACTGATAATGAACACGCCGCTCTGTATAATGATACCGAGTATCTATACTGATAATGAACACGGCGCTCTGTATAGTGATACCGAGTATCTATACGCTGATAATGAACACGCCACTCTGTATAATGATACCGAGTATCTATACGCTGATAATGAACACACCGCTCTGTATAATTATACCGAGTTTCTATACGCTGATAATGAACACGCCACTCTGTATAATGATACAGAGTATCTATACGCTGATAATGAACACACCGCTCTGTATAATGATACGGAGTATCTATACGCTGATAATGAACACGCCGCTCTGTATAATGATACCGACTATCTATACACTGATAATGAACACGCCGCTCTGTATAATGATACCGAGTATCTATTCACTGATAATGAACACGCCGCTCTGTATAATGATACCGAGTATCTATTCACTGATAATGAACACGCCGCTCTGTATAGTGATACCGAGTATCTATATACTGATAATGAACACGCCGCTCTTAATAATGATACCGAGTATCTATACGCTGATAATGAACACGCCGCTCTGTATAATGATTCCGAGTATCTATACGCTGATAATGAACACACCGCTCTGTATAATGATACCGAGTATCTATACGCTGATAATGAACACGCCGCTCTGTATAATGATACCGAGTATCTATACACTGATAATGAACACGTCGCTCTGTATAATGATACCGAGTATCTATATAATGATAATGAACACGTCGCTCTGTATAATGATACCGACTATCTATACGCTGATAATGAACACACCGCTCTGTATAACGATACCGAGTATCTATATGCTGATAATGAACACGCAGCTCTGTATAATGATAAAGAGTATCTATATGCTGATAATGAACACGCCGCACTGTATAATGATTCCGAGTATCTATACGCTGATAATGAACACACCGCTCTGTATAATGATACCGAGTATCTATACGCTGATAATGAACACGCCGCTCTGTATAATGATAACGAGTATCTATACTCTGATAATGAACACGCCGCTCTGTATAATGATAACGAGTATCTATACACTGATAATGAACACGCCGCTCTGTATAATGATACCGAGTATCTATACGCTGATAATGAACACGCCGCTCTGTATAATGATACCGAGTATCTATACGCTGATAATGAACACGCCGCTCTGTATAGTGATACCGAGTATCTATACGCTGATAATGAACACGCCGCGCTGTATAATGATACCGAGTATCTGAACGCTGATAATGAACACACCGCTCTGTATAATGATACCGATTATCTATACGCTGATAATGATCACACCGCTCTGTATAATGATACCGAGTATCTATACTGATAATGAACACACCGCTCTGTATAATGATATCGAGTATCTATACACTGATAATGAGCACGCCGCTCTGTATAATGATACCGAGTATCTATACTGATAATGAACACACCGCTCTGTATAATGATACCGAGGATCTATATTGATAATGAACACGCCGCTCTGTATAATGATACCGAGTATCTATACACTGATAATGAACACGCCGCTCTGTATAATGATATCGAGTATCTATACTGATAATGAACACGGCGCTCTGTATAGTGATACCGAGTATCTATACGCTGATAATGAACACGCCACTCTGTATAATGATACCGAGTATCTATACGCTGATAATGAACACAGCGCTCTGTATAATTATACCGAGTATCTATACGCTGATAATGAACAAGCCACTCTGTATAATGATACAGAGTATCTATACGCTGATAATGAACACGCCGCTCTGTATAGTGATACCGAGTATCTATACGCTGATAATGAACACGCCACTCTGTATAATGATACAGAGTATCTATACGCTGATAATGAACACGCCACTCTGTATAATGATACAGAGTATCTATACGCTGATAATGAACACGCCGCTCTGTATAATGATACCTAGTATCTATACCCTGATAATGAACACGCCGCTCTGTATAATGATACCGAGTATCTATACGCTGATAATGAACACACCGCTCTGTGTAATTATACTGAGTATCTATACGCTGATAATGAACACGCCGCTCTGTATAATGATACCGAGTATCTATACACTGATAATGAACACGCCGCTCTGTATAATGATACCGAGTATCTATACGCTGATAATGAACACGCCGCTCTGTATAATGATACCGAGTATCTATACCCTGATAATGAACACGCCACTCTGTATAATGATACCGAGTATCTATACGCTGATAATGAACACACCGCTCTGTATAATTATACTGAGTATCTATACGCTGATAATGAACACGCCACTCTGTATAATGATACAGAGTATCTATACGCTGATAATGAACACACCGCTCTGTATAATGATACCGAGTATCTATACACTGATAATGAACACGCCGCTCTGTATAAAGATACCGAGTATCTATACACTGATAATGAATTCACCGCTCTGTATAATGATACGGAGTATCTATACACGGATAATGAACACACCGCTCTGTATAAAGATACTGAGTATCTATACACTGATAATGAACACGCCGCTCTTAATAATGATACCGAGTATCTATACGCTGATAATGAACACGCCGCTCTGTATAATGATTCCGAGTATCTATACGCTGATAATGAACACACCGCTCTGTATAATGATACCGAGTATCTATACACTGATAATGAACACACCGCTCTGTAAAAAGATACTGAGTATCTATACACTGATAATGAACACGCCGCTCTTAATAATGATACCGAGTATCTATACGCTGATAATGAACACGCCGCTCTGTATAATGATTCCGAGTATCTATACGCTGATAATGAACACACCGCTCTGTATAATGATAACGAGTATCTATATGCTGATAATGAACACGCAGCTCTGTATAATGATAAAGAGTATCTATACGCTGATAATGAACACGCCGCACTGTATAATGATTCCGAGTATCTATACGCTGATAATGAACACACCGCTCTGTATAATGATTCCGAGTATCTATACGCTGATAATGAACACGCAGCTCTGTATAATGATAAAGAGTATCTATACGCTGATAATGAACACGCCGCACTGTATAATGATTCCGAGTATCTATACGCTGATAATGAACACGCCGCTCTGTATAATGATACCGAGTATCTATACGCTGATAATGAACACGCCGCTCTGTATAATGATACCGAGTATCTATACGCTGATAATGAACACGCCGCTCTGTATAGTGATACCGAGTATCTATACGCTGATAATGAACACGCCGCGCTGTATAATGATACCGAGTATCTATACGCTGATAATGAACACACCGCTCTGTATTATGATACCGAGTATCTATACTGATAATGAACACACCGCTCTGTATAATGATACAGAGTATCTATACACTGATAATGAGCACGCCGCTCTGTATAATGATACCGAGTATCTATACTGATAATGAACACGCCGCTCTGTATAATGATACCGAGTATCTATACTGATAATGAACACACCGCTCTGTATAATGATACCGAGGATCTATACTGATAATGAACACGCCGCTCTGTATAATTATACCGAGTATCTATAAACTGATAATGAACACGCCGCTCTGTATAATGATACCGAGTATCTATACTGATAATGAACACGGCGCTCTGTATAGTGATACCGAGTATCTATACGCTGATAATGAACACGCCACTCTGTATAATGATACCGAGTATCTATACGCTGATAATGAACACACCGCTCTGTATAATTATACCGAGTTTCTATACGCTGATAATGAACACGCCACTCTGTATAATGATACAGAGTATCTATACGCTGATAATGAACACACCGCTCTGTATAATGATACGGAGTATCTATACGCTGATAATGAACACGCCGCTCTGTATAATGATACCGACTATCTATACACTGATAATGAACACGCCGCTCTGTATAATGATACCGAGTATCTATTCACTGATAATGAACACGCCGCTCTGTATAATGATACCGAGTATCTATTCACTGATAATGAACACGCCGCTCTGTATAGTGATACCGAGTATCTATATACTGATAATGAACACGCCGCTCTTAATAATGATACCGAGTATCTATACGCTGATAATGAACACGCCGCTCTGTATAATGATTCCGAGTATCTATACGCTGATAATGAACACACCGCTCTGTATAATGATACCGAGTATCTATACGCTGATAATGAACACGCCGCTCTGTATAATGATACCGAGTATCTATACGCTGATAATGAACACGCCGCTCTGTATAATGATACCGAGTATCTATACACTGATAATGAACACGTCGCTCTGTATAATGATACCGAGTATCTATATAATGATAATGAACACGTCGCTCTGTATAATGATACCGACTATCTATACGCTGATAATGAACACACCGCTCTGTATAACGATACCGAGTATCTATATGCTGATAATGAACACGCAGCTCTGTATAATGATAAAGAGTATCTATACGCTGATAATGAACACGCCGCACTGTATAATGATTCCGAGTATCTATACGCTGATAATGAACACACCGCTCTGTATAATGATACCGAGTATCTATACGCTGATAATGAACACGCCGCTCTGTATAATGATAACGAGTATCTATACTCTGATAATGAACACGCCGCTCTGTATAATGATAACGAGTATCTATACACTGATAATGAACACGCCGCTCTGTATAATGATACCGAGTTTCTATACGCTGATAATGAACACGCCGCTCTGTATAATGATACCGAGTATCTATACGCTGATAATGAACACGCCGCTCTGTATAGTGATACCGAGTATCTATACGCTGATAATGAACACGCCGCGCTGTATAATGATACCGAGTATCTGAACGCTGATAATGAACACACCGCTCTGTATAATGATACCGATTATCTATACGCTGATAATGAACACACCGCTCTGTATAATGATACCGAGTATCTATACTGATAATGAACACACCGCTCTGTATAATGATACCGAGTATCTATACTGATAATGAACACGCCGCTCTGTATAATGATACCGAGTATCTATACTGATAATGAACACGCCGCTCTGTATAATGATACCGAGTATCTATACTGATAATGAACACGCCGCTCTGTATAATGATACCGAGGATCTATACTGATAATGAACACGCCGCTCTGTATAATTATACCGAGTATCTATAAACTGATAATGAACACGCCGCTCTGTATAATGATACCGAGTATCTATACTGATAATGAACACGGCGCTCTGTATAGTGATACCGAGTATCTATACGCTGATAATGAACACGCCACTCTGTATAATGATACCGAGTATCTATACGCTGATAATGAACACACCGCTCTGTATAATTATACCGAGTTTCTATACGCTGATAATGAACACGCCACTCTGTATAATGATACAGAGTATCTATACGCTGATAATGAACACACCGCTCTGTATAATGATACGGAGTATCTATACGCTGATAATGAACACGCCGCTCTGTATAATGATACCGACTATCTATACACTGATAATGAACACGCCGCTCTGTATAATGATACCGAGTATCTATTCACTGATAATGAACACGCCGCTCTGTATAATGATACCGAGTATCTATTCACTGATAATGAACACGCCGCTCTGTATAGTGATACCGAGTATCTATATACTGATAATGAACACGCCGCTCTTAATAATGATACCGAGTATCTATACGCTGATAATGAACACGCCGCTCTGTATAATGATTCCGAGTATCTATACGCTGATAATGAACACACCGCTCTGTATAATGATACCGAGTATCTATACGCTGATAATGAACACGCCGCTCTGTATAATGATACCGAGTATCTATACACTGATAATGAACACGTCGCTCTGTATAATGATACCGAGTATCTATATAATGATAATGAACACGTCGCTCTGTATAATGATACCGACTATCTATACGCTGATAATGAACACACCGCTCTGTATAACGATACCGAGTATCTATATGCTGATAATGAACACGCAGCTCTGTATAATGATAAAGAGTATCTATACGCTGATAATGAACACGCCGCACTGTATAATGATTCCGAGTATCTATACGCTGATAATGAACACACCGCTCTGTATAATGATACCGAGTATCTATACGCTGATAATGAACACGCCGCTCTGTATAATGATAACGAGTATCTATACTCTGATAATGAACACGCCGCTCTGTATAATGATAACGAGTATCTATACACTGATAATGAACACGCCGCTCTGTATAATGATACCGAGTATCTATACGCTGATAATGAACACGCCGCTCTGTATAATGATACCGAGTATCTATACGCTGATAATGAACACGCCGCTCTGTATAGTGATACCGAGTATCTATACGCTGATAATGAACACGCCGCGCTGTATAATGATACCGAGTATCTGAACGCTGATAATGAACACACCGCTCTGTATAATGATACCGATTATCTATACGCTGATAATGAACACACCGCTCTGTATAATGATACCGAGTATCTATACTGATAATGAACACACCGCTCTGTATAATGATATCGAGTATCTATACACTGATAATGAGCACGCCGCTCTGTATAATGATACCGAGTATCTATACTGATAATGAACACACCGCTCTGTATAATGATACCGAGGATCTATATTGATAATGAACACGCCGCTCTGTATAATGATACCGAGTATCTATACACTGATAATGAACACGCCGCTCTGTATAATGATATCGAGTATCTATACTGATAATGAACACGGCGCTCTGTATAGTGATACCGAGTATCTATACGCTGATAATGAACACGCCACTCTGTATAATGATACCGAGTGTCTATACGCTGATAATGAACACAGCGCTCTGTATAATTATACCGAGTATCTATACGCTGATAATGAACAAGCCACTCTGTATAATGATACAGAGTATCTATACGCTGATAATGAACACACCGCTCTGTATAATGATACGGAGTATCTATACGCTGATAATGAACACGCCGCTCTGTATAATGATACCGAGTATCTATACACTGATAATGAACACGCCGCTCTGTATAATGATACCGAGTATCTATACACTGATAATGAACACGCCGCTCTGTATAATGATACCGAGTATCTATACACTGATAATGAACACGCCGCTCTGTATAATGATACCGAGTATCTATACACTGATAATGAACACGCCGCTCTGTATAATGATACCGAGTATCTATACGCTGATAATGAACACGCCGCTCTGTATAATGATACCGAGTATCTATACCCTGATAATGAACACGCCACTCTGTATAATGATACCGAGTATCTATACGCTGATAATGAACACACCGCTCTGTATAATTATACTGAGTATCTATACGCTGATAATGAACACGCCACTCTGTATAATGATACAGAGTATCTATACGCTGATAATGAACACGCCGCTCTGTATAATGATACCGAGTATCTATACACTGATAATGAACACGCCGCTCTGTATAATGATACAGAGTATCTATACGCTGATAATGAACACGCCGCTCTGTATAATGATACCGAGTATCTATACGCTGATAATGAACACACCGCTCTTAATAATGATACCGAGTATCTATACGCTGATAATGAACACGCCGCTCTGTATAATGATTCCGAGTATCTATACGCTGATAATGAACACACCGCTCTGTATAACGATACCGAGTATCTATATGCTGATAATGAACACGCAGCTCTGTATAATGATAAAGAGTATCTATACGCTGATAATGAACACGCCGCACTGTATAATGATTCCGAGTATCTATACGCTGATAATGAACACACCGCTCTGTATAATGATACCGAGTATCTATACGCTGATAATGAACACGCCGCTCTGTATAATGATACCGAGTATCTATACGCTGATATTGAACACGCCGCTCTGTATAGTGATACGAGTATCTATACGCTGATAATGAACACGGCGCTCTGTATAATGATACCGAGTATCTATACACTGATAATGAACACGCCCCTCTGTATAATGATACCGAGTATCTATACGCTGATAATGAACACGCCGCGCTGTATAATGATACCGATTATCTATAAGCTGATAATGAACACACCGCTCTGTATAATGATACCGAGTATCTATACTCATAATGAACACACCGCTCTGTATAATGATACCGAGTATCTATACACTGATAATGAGCACGCCGCTCTGTATAATGATACCGAGTATCTATACTGATAATGAATACGCCGCTCTGTATAATGATACCGAGTATCTATACTGATAATGAACACACCGCTCTGTATAATGATACCGAGGATCTATACTGATAATGAACACGCCGCTCTGTATAATGATTCCGAGTATCTATACGCTGATAATGAACACGCCACTCTGTATAATGATACCGAGTATCTATACGCTGATAATGAACACACCGCTCTGTATAATTATACCGAGTATCTATACGCTGATAATGAACACGCCACTCTGTATAATGATACAGAGTATCTATACGCTGATAATGAACACACCGCTCTGTATAATGATACGGAGTATCTATACGCTGATAATGAACACGCCGCTCTGTATAATGATACCGAGTATCTATACACTGATAATGAACACGCCGCTCTGTATAATTATACTGAGTATCTATACGCTGATAATGAACACGCCACTCTGTATAATGATACAGAGTATCTATACGCTGATAATGAACACGCCGCTCTGTATAATGATACCGAGTATCTATACACTGATAATGAACACGCCGCTCTGTATAATGATACCGAGTATCTATACGCTGATAATGAACACGCCGCTCTGTATAATGATACCGAGTATCTATACCCTGATAATGAACACGACACTCTGTATAATGATACCGAGTATCTATACGCTGATAATGAACACACCGCTCTGTATAATTATACTGAGTATCTATACGCTGATAATGAACACGCCACTCTGTATAATGATACAGAGTATCTATACGCTGATAATGAACACACCGCTCTGTATAATGATACGGAGTATCTATACACGGATAATGAACACACCGCTCTGTATAAAGATACTGAGTATCTATACACTGATAATGAACACGCCGCTCTTAATAATGATACCGAGTATCTATACGCTGATAATGAACACGCCGCTCTGTATAATGATACCGAGTATCTATACCCTGATAATGAACACGCCACTCTGTATAATGATACCGAGTATCTATACGCTGATAATGAACACACCGCTCTGTATAATTATACTGAGTATCTATACGCTGATAATGAACACGCCACTCTGTATAATGATACCGAGTATCTATACGCTGATAATGAACACGCCGCTCTGTATAATGATACCGAGTATCTATACACTGATAATGAACACGCCGCTCTGTATAATGATACCGAGTATCTATACCCTGATAATGAACACGCCGCGCTGTATAATGATACCGAGTATCTATACACTGATAATGAACACGCAGCTCTGTATAATGATAAAGAGTATCTATACGCTGATAATGAACACGCCGCACTGTATAATGATTCCGAGTATCTATACGCTGATAATGAACACACCGCTCTGTATAATGATACCGAGTATCTATACGCTGATAATGAACACGCCGCTCTGTATAATGATACCGAGTATCTATACGCTGATAATGAACACGCCGCTCTGTATAGTGATACCGAGTATCTATACGCTGATAATGAACACGCCGCGCTGTATAATGATACCGATTATCTATACGCTGATAATGAACACACCGCTCTGTATAATGATACCGAGTATCTATACTGATAATGAACACACCGCTCTGTATAATGATATTGAGTATCTATACACTGATAATGAGCACGCCGCTCTGTATAATGATACCGAGTATCTATACTGATAATGAACACGCCGCTCTGTATAATGATACCGAGTATCTATACTGATAATGAACACACCGCTCTGTATAATGATACCGAGGATCTATACTGATAAAGAACACGCCGCTCTGTATAATGATACCGAGTATCTATACACTGATAATGAACACGCCGCTCTGTATAATGATACCGAGTATCTATACTGATAATGAACACGGCGCTCTGTATAGTGATACCGAGTATCTATACGCTGATAATGAACACGCCACTCTGTATAATGATGCCGAGTATCTATACGCTGATAATGAACACACCGCTCTGTATAATGATGCCGAGTATCTATACGCTGATAATGAACACACCGCTCTGTATAATGATACAGAGTATCTATACGCTGATAATGAACACGCCACTCTGTATAATGATACAGAGTATCTATACGCTGATAATGAACACGCCACTCTGTATAATGATACAGAGTATCTATACGCTGATAATGAACACGCCGCTCTGTATAATGATACCTAGTATCTATACCCTGATAATGAACACGCCGCTCTGTATAATGATACCGAGTATCTATACGCTGATAATGAACACACCGCTCTGTATAATTATACTGAGTATCTATACGCTGATAATAAACACGCCGCTCTGTATAATGATACCGAGTATCTATACACTGATAATGAACACGCCGCTCTGTATAATGATACCGAGTATCTATACGCTGATAATGAACACGCCGCTCTGTATAATGATACCGAGTATCTATACCCTGATAATGAACACGCCACTCTGTATAATGATACCGAGTATCTATACGCTGATAATGAACACACCGCTCTGTATAATTATACTGAGTATCTATACGCTGATAATGAACACGCCACTCTGTATAATGATACAGAGTATCTATACGCTGATAATGAACACACCGCTCTGTATAATGATACGGAGTATCTATACACGGATAATGAACACACCGCTCTGTATAAAGATACTGAGTATCTATACACTGATAATGAACACGCCGCTCTTAATAATGATACCGAGTATCTATACGCTGATAATGAACACGCCGCTCTGTATAATGATTCCGAGTATCTATACGCTGATAATGAACACACCGCTCTGTATAATGATACCGAGTATCTATACACTGATAATGAACACACCGCTCTGTATAAAGATACTGAGTATCTATACACTGATAATGAACACGCCGCTCTTAATAATGATACCGAGTATCTATACGCTGATAATGAACACGCCGCTCTGTATAATGATTCCGAGTATCTATACGCTGATAATGAACACACCGCTCTGTATAATGATAACGAGTATCTATATGCTGATAATGAACACGCAGCTCTGTATAATGATAAAGAGTATCTATACGCTGATAATGAACACGCCGCACTGTATAATGATTCCGAGTATCTATACGCTGATAATGAACACACCGCTCTGTATAATGATTCCGAGTATCTATACGCTGATAATGAACACGCAGCTCTGTATAATGATAAAGAGTATCTATACGCTGATAATGAACACGCCGCACTGTATAATGATTCCGAGTATCTATACGCTGATAATGAACACGCCGCTCTGTATAATGATACCGAGTATCTATACGCTGATAATGAACACGCCGCTCTGTATAATGATACCGAGTATCTATACGCTGATAATGAACACGCCGCTCTGTATAGTGATACCGAGTATCTATACGCTGATAATGAACACGCCGCGCTGTATAATGATACCGAGTATCTATACGCTGATAATGAACACACCGCTCTGTATTATGATACCGAGTATCTATACTGATAATGAACACACCGCTCTGTATAATGATACCGAGTATCTATACACTGATAATGAGCACGCCGCTCTGTATAATGATACCGAGTATCTATACTGATAATGAACACGCCGCTCTGTATAATGATACCGAGTATCTATACTGATAATGAACACACCGCTCTGTATAATGATACCGAGGATCTATACTGATAATGAACACGCCGCTCTGTATAATTATACCGAGTATCTATAAACTGATAATGAACACGCCGCTCTGTATAATGATACCGAGTATCTATACTGATAATGAACACGGCGCTCTGTATAGTGATACCGAGTATCTATACGCTGATAATGAACACGCCACTCTGTATAATGATACCGAGTATCTATACGCTGATAATGAACACACCGCTCTGTATAATTATACCGAGTTTCTATACGCTGATAATGAACACGCCACTCTGTATAATGATACAGAGTATCTATACGCTGATAATGAACACACCGCTCTGTATAATGATACGGAGTATCTATACGCTGATAATGAACACGCCGCTCTGTATAATGATACCGACTATCTATACACTGATAATGAACACGCCGCTCTGTATAATGATACCGAGTATCTATTCACTGATAATGAACACGCCGCTCTGTATAATGATACCGAGTATCTATTCACTGATAATGAACACGCCGCTCTGTATAGTGATACCGAGTATCTATATACTGATAATGAACACGCCGCTCTTAATAATGATACCGAGTATCTATACGCTGATAATGAACACGCCGCTCTGTATAATGATTCCGAGTATCTATACGCTGATAATGAACACACCGCTCTGTATAATGATACCGAGTATCTATACGCTGATAATGAACACGCCGCTCTGTATAATGATACCGAGTATCTATACACTGATAATGAACACGTCGCTCTGTATAATGATACCGAGTATCTATATAATGATAATGAACACGTCGCTCTGTATAATGATACCGACTATCTATACGCTGATAATGAACACACCGCTCTGTATAACGATACCGAGTATCTATATGCTGATAATGAACACGCAGCTCTGTATAATGATAAAGAGTATCTATACGCTGATAATGAACACGCCGCACTGTATAATGATTCCGAGTATCTATACGCTGATAATGAACACACCGCTCTGTATAATGATACCGAGTATCTATACGCTGATAATGAACACGCCGCTCTGTATAATGATAACGAGTATCTATACTCTGATAATGAACACGCCGCTCTGTATAATGATAACGAGTATCTATACACTGATAATGAACACGCCGCTCTGTATAATGATACCGAGTATCTATACGCTGATAATGAACACGCCGCTCTGTATAATGATACCGAGTATCTATACGCTGATAATGAACACGCCGCGCTGTATAATGATACCGATATGTATGTATATTTATGTATGATATAATTATACATAAAAGTATTAAAGGATGGTGGTGGTTTATACAGCCTGATATGTGTTTAATAAAGAAGTGCTGTGGCCTTGTTGTACCATCACAAGTCTCGTGTCTATTTATTGGGGGGAACATGGGCTGGTATGGTTATGGGGGATTGTGGGGTTATGGTATGTCTCAGGAATTGGGCATCTATCCCCTCTGCATACATACATACATGCTCTCTGTGCATTTCCCAGTGTATCGCTGTCTGTAAAGTTATACAGCATCGCGCTATGTACGCTATGTCCACCTGAGGGAGTGCTCCCGTGTTCAGTGTATCTATGTAGCGTGTAAGGTGGAGAATATCGCTTTGTTACTGGTTTCTATTGGGACTAGAGCAGTGGTGTATCTTGATTTTGTGCTGCCCTAGGCAGACAAAATCCGGGCACCCCCCTACCCAAGCTGTACACCCACGTTACACACCTAAGACATGCCCCATCATTCAGACTCACATCAAGCTCATACTCCCATCACACACACACTCCCATCACACTCAGTCACACACTCCGACTCCCATCACACTCCGTCACACACACTGTCTCCCATCACACACACACTTACTCCCATCACACTCAGTCACACACTCCTACTCCCATCACACTCAGTCACCCACACTGTCTCCCTTCACACACACTCTGACTCCCATCACACTCAGTCACACACACTGTCTCCCATCACACACACACTCTGACTCCCATCACACTCAGTCACACACACTGTCTCCCATCACACACACACTGTCTCCCATCACACTCAGTCACACACTCCTACTCCCATCACACTCAGTCACCCACACTGTCTCCCTTCACACACACTCTGACTCCCATCACACTCAGTCACACACACTGTCTCCCATCACACACACACTGTCTCCCATCACACTCAGCCACACACACTGTCTCCCATCACACACACACTGTCTCCCATCACACTCAGCCACACACACTGTCTCCCATCACACACACTCTGACTCCCATCACACTCAGCCACACACACGGTCTCCCATCACACACACTCTGACTCCCATCACACTCAGCCACACACACTGTCTCCCATCACACACACTCTGACTCCCATCACACTCAGCCACACACACTGTCTCCCATCACACACACTCTGACTCCCATCACACTCAGTCTCTCACACACACACACACTCTCCCATCAGCACTTACCTTTCCCTGGCAGGCAGGCAGCATGGTCCCTCCATGCTGCCTGTTCGGCTTCCCGGCGATTGTGCCGACAGGCCACGTGACCGGGCGCGCGTATGACGTCAGCGCGCCCGTCACGTGACTGTCGGCACTTCCGTGTCGGCACACTGCACGGGGAGCCGAACAGGCAGCACGGAGGTTTCTCCGTGCTGCCTGTTCGGCTCCCCGTGCAGCCTGGCAGGCAGAGCGATGGTGAGGGGGGATCTTCCGATCCCCTCTCACCTCCGTCTCTGCCTGCAAGCGCGGTCTATTTTTTTTTTTAAAGGGCCGCGTTTTTTTTTTTTTTTACATTTTTTTTTTTTTTCACATTTTTTTTCTTTTCAGTGCTGGGGGGCGCTGCCGCCCCCCAAAATTTGCCGCCCTAGGCATTCGCCTAGGATGCCTCGCGGTGAATACAGCACTGGACTAGAGGAGTCCTCTGAGAGTTTGCTCCCAGGATCCAGATCTGCACCCATGATCTACCCCAGCAGCAAAATCTGCACCCATGAGCTACCCCAGCACCAAAATCTGCACCCATGAGCTACCCCAGCACCAAAATCTGCACCCATGAGCTACCCCAGCACCAAAATCTGCACCCATGAGCTACCCCAGCACCAAAATCTGCACCCATGATCTACCCCAGCAGCAAAATCTGCACCCAGGAGCTACCCCAGCTTCAAAATCTGCACCCATGAGCTACCCCAGCACCAAAATCTGCATCCACAAGCTATCCCCAGCTGCAAAATCTACACCTGGGAGCTACCCCAGCATCAAAATCTGCACCCAGGAGCTACCCCAACAGCAAAATCTGCACCCAGGAGCTACCCCAGCACCAAAATCTGCACCCAGGAGCTATCCCCAGCTGCAAAATCTGTACCCAGTAGCTACCCCAGCAGCAAAATCTGCACCCAGGAGCTACCCCAGCTCCAAAATCTGCACCCATGAGCTACCCCAGCACCAAAATCTGCACCCAGGAGCTACCCCGGGAGCAAAATCTGCACCCAGGAGCTATCCCTAGGAGAAAAATCTGCACCCAGGAGCTACCCCAGCACCAAAATCTGCACCCAGGAGCTATCCCCAGGAGAAAAATCTGCACCCAGGAGCTACCCCAGCACCAAAATCTGCACCCAGGAACTATCCCAGGAGCAAAATCTGCACCCAGGAGCTACCCCAGGAGCAAAATCTGCACCCAGTAATTATCCCCAGCAGCAAAATCTGCACACAGGAACTATCCCAGGAGCAAAATCTGCACACAGGAGCTACCCCAGGAGCAAAATCTGCACCCAGTAATTATCCCCAGCAGCAAAATCTGCACCCATATGTTTTTTCACACTGCCACTTGATATATTGAGGGACTATGGGGGATATATATGTATGTAGTAGATGGGACTTAGTTCATCCTTATACCATAAAAAAACCCCGAACCCAATAAAGACACACCAGACGTAGATGGAGTTAAATAGGCCACAGCATTTATTTACAATCCAAATAAACTGTACGACCACATTCTCCTTTATTTTACTTTATTATTTATTTAAAATATATGACTTAATCGTCAAAGTATATAAATTAATATATATATATATATATATACGAACATCTATGCATATATATATACGAAACCTTAACAATCAAACAATAATGTAGTGCAAATACAGTTAACTAGTCCTTGCCAATCAAATAACATACATCCATAACTATACTAGCTCTAACTTGAGCCCCTCCTAGGGTTAAGCCCCTCCCCCCTCGGCCATATATTCTTTTACCACATGTTTCAAACCTGATGCCAACCACCAGCCGGCTGTTAGCTTGGGGGGCACGACCATTATCATCCTTCTCAATGCTAGAGGTTAGGGGAGGGGCCCCCCAATCGATCCGTCTGTCTTATTCCTTCCACTTTTTAACTGGACTGGCAAGGACAAACCCCGCCATAGGCACTGCTGGTTAACCCCTTAAATCAGCAGTGACCCCCACCCAACGCCATGGCCTGCTCCAACGCCTCCTGTAACGCCAAATTAAACAAATCTAACCCCACCTCTGTCAGGTGAACCCCATCACTCCTGAAAAAGACGGCAGCCTCTCTTTCAAAAACCCTGTGGCGTACCGTAATCCCCCCGATGCCCAAAACGAACTTCGATACCCTCTTGTTAAGCTTGATTCTGGACCTCTCCAGTGCCCTCTGATTTTGTGCACACCTCCAGAAATTCCTGGGAACCACCTCAGACCAGATCAAGCAAACCTCAGGAAAAAGCACCTTCAACCTGGTTTGATTGTGTCCCCAAATTTTGCCTCCTAAGTGAATTATCAGCAAATCCGGAGGGCCCAACAGCCGTGACAGCTGAATGACCTCCGGAAGAAATCTCACCCACCTCATACCTCTATAGCCGAACCATCTCACCTCAGCTTGCATCCCAGTATATGTAAGAGTGGCCGATCAGCCACACCTTAACCGGGGAATGACCTAGAGGGATACAGACAGGTGTGAGAAATTAGGCCTGCCGGCCGCACATAGGAACGAAAGCAACGAGACTCCCAACGCCCAATACGCTGTACTGCCCTATCTGACAATCCCACCCTGGCGGCTTCCGTATCCGAAAGGAATGACCCCCAAAATCCACACTTGGTATGCCCATCGCCTCAACCGCCTTCTTGAAAATTCTGATAAATTGAAAGCGAGACAGAGGGGACCCATCTTGATGGATAAGGAGGGATCCTGAGGCAGCAGGACGCACCCTTAAGTAGTTATCCATGCATGTCACCGGGCAGACCACCGAACCCACCACCTCGTGCAACGTAACCCAAGCACCCTTACCTAGTATATCAGTTTTGGACCGTTGTATTTTAAAACGTAGAAACCCTGGTTCCCGCAAAACGTCCCGCAACTGGATCCCCCCTTGCTGAACCTTAGATGGGCTGACCAGTTCGCCAATCCGTAGTGCCCCAAAAAATGCCAAGGCAAAAGCCAGACGAAACAGTACCTCAGCTGTAGATTTACAAATGGAGGGTAATGTGTGAAACATACCCAACAGCAAAGCTCCAGACACCGGCTTCCTGGAATCCCTGCAGACCCTAGTTCTACGCCAGCCCTTTAGGGCCTGGCGGACCACAAAATCCTTTGTAACATCGGGGACCCTGCGGAGCTTGAAGCCAAATGCTAAACCTGCTAACTTACCTGACACCGCCCCTGGGGAGAGACCGGAAGCCTCCCAATGCCACAACAGCCACAATAAGCCCTGAAGCCGCTCCTCTGAGTCTCTAAAACCCCCCCGGGCATGTTCAAAGTTTTCCCACTCCGTCCAGGCCTTACCATACCGATCCCAAGTGGCCTGGCACACGGACCCTCGAACCCATTCAGCTATTCGGCCAGACCAAGGTCCCACAGATCCGGGGGGCAGGGCAAACCCCTCTCTTCTGCCCCTGGAGCCGCTGCCCTGAATTCCGGCCACTGTGAACGAGAGAGGGCATCTGCCGTCACATTTTGCACCCCTGGGATGTGTACCGCCCTGCAAGTAATATTGAGGCACAGGCACCCAACACCAGACGCCGTAAGAGTCGAATAACCGGGGGGGAAGATGCCGTTAGGTTGTTAATAGCCTTGACTACCCCCAAATTGTCACAATGAAAAACCACCCTGCGGTCCCGCAGCGTGGCTCCCCATAGTTCCAAGGACACCAGAATAGGGAACAATTCTAAGAATGCCAGGTTCCTGGTCATCCCTGATACACGCCACTCTGATGGCCAGACCCCCGAGCTCCATTGCGACCCTAGGATAGCACCAAAGCCCACCGATCCCGAAGCATCGGTGAAGAGATGGAGATCCTGATTGGACACTTCTTGGGCTTGCCACAATGACCTGCCGTTGAATTGTTCAAGGAAATGGTCCCACACCCCCAAATCCTCTCTCAATTGCCTGGTAAGCCGTACGAAGTGGTTCGCACGCATTATGCCCGCCGTGGCACCTGCCAAACGCCTGTTAAAAACTCGGCCCATCGGAATGATGCGGCACGCAAAATTCAATTTCCCCAATAAAGATTGAAGGGGGCGGAGCTGAATCTTCCGCATCCCCCGTGCCTTATTCACCGCCAATCGGAGCCCGTCCAACTTATCCCTAGGAAGCCTACATTCTCCCGCCACTGAATCAATTTCAATGCCGAGAAAGCTAAGGCACGTCCCAGGGCCCTCCGTTTTGTCAGGAGCCAACGGTACCCCAAATTGCCTAGACACCTGTTGCACCGACTGCAGCAAGTGAGCGCAGACGTGTGACCGCGCCGGGCCTACGCACAAGAAATCATCTAGGTAGTGCAGTACTGAGTTACACCCAGACTCCTCCCGCACTACCCATTCCAGGAAGGTGCTAAAGCACTCGAAGTAAAAACAGGAGATCGAACAACCCATTGGGAGGTTCAGATCCACATAGTATTTTCCTTCGAAAAAACACCCCAGGAGATGATGGCATTCCGGGTGTACTGGAAGCAAACGGAATGCCGCCTCCACATCCGTTTTTGCCATTAGTGCCCCGGGCCCGCGGCCCTAACCATCCGCACAGCCGCGTCAAAAGAAACGTAAGACACGCGGCACAGTTCCGCATCAATATCATCATTCACCGACCCCCCGTGTGGGAATGATAAATGGTGAATGAGGCAAAACTTGCCCGGTTCTTTTTTGGGAACCACCCCCAACGGGGAAACCCGTAAGTTAAGGAGGGGTGGGTCCCGAAAAGGCCCCGCCATTCTCCCCAGTGCCACTTCTTTTTCTAACTTCTCGCGCACCACCCCCGGGTGATCTGCAACCGAACGTAAATTCCGATGGGATACTACTGCTGGCCGGTCCAGAAATGGGATCCAAAACCCTTCCCCGAAACCTTCCAACAGTATATCCGCAGCCCTCCTGTTCCTATATCTATTTAGCCATGGGCGCATCGCGGCGACGTCCACCGGCGTCCTCCCCCTTTGAGCCCATGTCTGACTTATCTCCCCCTTTTCCTTTTTTGAAACACCGGGAAGCGGGGTGGTTACCCCCACATCCCGAGCACTCATGCTTGAAGCGGCAGTTTGACCCCCATTTACACTGGTTGTCGTTGTATTGCCAGCATGACCCGGAGCGTCGTGGTGCGGCCGACGGGGTGGGGGATCCCATCCCGCCGGCCCCCCCGAGAAAGGAGGACATGCCCCCTTGAGCTGAAGCGGGGCGAGTCATAATCGCCAACCAGAGCCCGATATCCATCTGATCCCACGTCAGCGTTGGACGGACGGCTAAACGCTGGCGGAACTGCTCATCATAGCGCCACCAGTTTAACCCCCCATACACGCGACAGGCAGTCCAGACCTGGTCCTGGTAGCAGAATAGGGATGAGCACCGCTCCGGGTACTTTTCCCCTATCACGCTAGCCATGATAGAAAAGGCACGTATCCAATTACCGAAAGTTTTGGGTATCTTCCGGAAACGATATTTTTCCTTTTCTTTCTCGGACTCTTTAAGATCTTTTTCTGGAGGAGGAACGTCCTCCAGAGGGATAAGGGAGAATATCTCAAGGTATTCCCTTTTCCAGACCTTTTCCTTTACCTCCTGCTTTAGGTGCAGGCCGAGAGGGCCTGACCAGCACATATAAGCTGCCGGGGCTACCAAAGACCCCACCTGGGAGAGGTCCTCCGTTACCCCCAAATCAGTCCCTGAAACCCCGGCTAAAGCAGTAACGGATGATGATGGCACCGGTAAAGGAGGAACCGTTACCTCAACTACGGGAGGAGAGGGGTCGGCCGTTGGCAAGCCCGCCGCCTCCCAGACCCCCCTTAATTGCGCCTCAATTGTCTTAGCAACTGTGTGTGACGCCAAACCCCCTGGCGCCGCAAACTGCACTAATAAAGCCTGCAACCCCCGTAACAACCCGTCCCACGCAGGCGACATACTAAGACCTGGCATTAACGTACCCGAACCCGCCACCCCTTCGTCCCCAAACTCACCGGGATGATGAGATAACCCCGCAGCCGAGGCATCGGCGGGCGACAGACCCACGCCAGATGGTGACGATCCAGTCAGAGAGATTGCCTGAACTATGGGAGACATCAGAGGTTGGAGCACGGCCGGGATGGCACGTGCTGAGGTTTGCTGTGAAGAGGAAACAGGTTGGTGAACAACCCTCCCTCCCCTAGCCTGATCCGCTGTCCTTGTAGCCGGCAACTCGGCAGCCTGAGTTGCAGTAGTGGGGCGGGGGTTAAAATAAGAGGTGCTGGGAACCTCCTCTTCATCCGACTGGAGCGACATGGCGCCATCGGATGGGGAATCGGATGGGGAATCGGGCCAAACGGGAGGGGGAGGTGAGCCAGGTGCCCTCCGTGGTACTGCCCGCCTGCCACTTGCTGCTCTGCTTGCCCGGGGCCTGCTCTCACCGCTGGGGGAGCGTGATGGGACCACTAACCGCGTGGCAGGGCCGAGGGGGGCTGCCGGCCTAGCAGCACCCCCGGAGATGTGAGCCCCACTGGAGCGCAGGGCCCTACCCGGGGTGGAGGTACTTGGGAGCGGGGAGGAGAAGGGGAGCAACCTGGTGCTTGATCGGGCGGGCCTCACCTTCCGTGCAGGCCTCGCCCCTTTGGTAGCCTGCCGTGGAGGCTGTGGGGAAGGACATACAGGCCTCGCGGCCTGCGAGCGCGCTCTGCGTGACGGGGGAGGGGGTACAGCAGCCGCTGATCCACTTACCGGCCTCGCGGGAGACGAGCGCCGCCTCCGTGTCCTCTCCCCTGGACTCCTACTCCGGTAGGAGAGCGGGCCTACATCAGGGCTGAGACGGGCGGGGGGGCGCGAGACACGCCTGCCCGACCCGCGACCGCCATCTGCGGCGGGGGCTCCCGCCGGCGCCACCCGCAACCGAGCCATCTGTGCTTGGAGGTGGGCCCCACCGTCCAGGAGGGCCTCTGCCCTCTGAGCTGCGAGGACATCCTCGATGTTCATCCTGCAGCCGTTCAGTATAGACACGAGCAAGAGAAAATTATCTTTTGCTGTGTCCGGACCTAAAATGGCTGCCGGATGACAGAGGGGAAGTCCTTTTATACCCCCTCTGCTGGCCATCACGCCCCCACCATACATACCTAATGATCTAATTACTAATTAGCAGCCTGCCAGATTTAATTATCAGGACTGGTTATGTGAGCTCAATGACAGGGTATTATTAGAGTTATACTGCACAATATCCCAACACTCCATGTATAATAATAACAATGTGTAACGACCACTCTACGGTATCTACGCAGCACAATGCTGGTTATTGGAACATCAATTTGCTAAACAGGACAATGGGGGATCCCACTGCTGCTGGCTGTTACCGTGTGTTTGTAGCCGGAGAGTCTGCTGGTCTGGACGCAGGGCAGAAATACCTCGAAAACTGCTATATCACAGCAACTGTCAGTATCCACAGGGATACAAAGATTCTAAACAACATGTCCGTCCCTGATAGAGCTATACAGAGCAAAGATTCTAAACAACATGTCTGTCCTCTGATAGAGCTATACAGAGCAAAGATTCTAAACAACATGTCCGTCCCTGATAGAGCTATACAGAGCAAAGATTCTAAACAACATGTCTGTCCTCTGATAGAGCTATACAGAGCAAAGATTCTAAACAACATGCCCGCCCCCTGATAGAGCAATACAGAGCAAAGATTCTAAACAACATGTCCGCCCCCTGATAGAGCTATACAGAGCAAAGATTCTAATCAACATGTCCGCCCCTGATAGAGCTATACAGAGCAAAGATTCTAAACAACATGTCTGTCCCCTGATAGAGCTATACAGAGCAAAGATTCTAAACAACATGTCTGCCCCCTGATAGAGCTATACAGAGCAAAGATTCTAATCTACATGTCCTCCCCTGATAGAGCTATACAGAGCAAAGATTCTAAACAACATGTCCGTCCCTGATAGAGCTATACAGAGCAAAGATTCTAAACAACATGTCTGTCCTCTGATAGAGCTATACAGAGCAAAGATTCTAAACAACATGTCTGCCCCTAATAGAGCTATACAGAGCAAAGATTCTAAACAACATGTCTGCCCCCTGATAGAGCTATACAGAGCAAAGATTCTAATCTACATGTCCTCCCCTGATAGAGCTATACAGAGCAAAGATTCTAAACAACATGTCCACCCCTGATAGAGCTATACAGAGCAAAGATTCTAAACAACATGTCTGCCCCCTGATAGATTTATACAGAGCAAAGATTCTAAACAACACGTCCTCCCCCTGATAGAGCTATACATAGCAAAGATTCTAAACAACATGTCCGTCCCTGATAGAGCTATACAGAGCAAAGATTCTAAACAACACGTCCATCCCCTGATAGAGCTATACAGAACAAATATTCTAAACAAAATGTCCGCCCCCTGATAGTGCTATAAATAGAGCAAAGATTGTAAACAGCATGTCGATCCCCTGATAGAGCTATACAGAGCAAAGATTCAAAACAACATGTCCTCACCGAGTTATACAGAACCAAGATTCTAAACAACATGTCCATCCTGATATAGCTGATAGATAGCTGATAGAGCTATACAGAGCAAAGATTCTAAACAACATGTCCTCACCGAGTTATACAGAACCAAGATTCTAAACAACATGTCCATCCTGATATAGCTGATAGATAGCTGATAGAGCTATACAGAGCAAAAAATCTAAGCAACATGTCCACCCCCTGATAGAGCTATACGGAGCAAAGATTCTATACAACATGTCCACCCCTGAGAGAGCTATACAGAGCAAAGATTCTAAACAACATGTCCGCCCCTGATAGAGCTATAAAGAGCAATGATTATAAACATGTGCGCCCCCTGATAGAGCTAAAGAGAGCTAGGATTATAAACATATCCACCCCCTGAAAGTGCTAAACAGAGCTAGGATTATAAACAACATCCCCCCCCCCCCCCCCGCGATAGAGCTATACAGAGCAATGATTCTAAACAACATGTCCACCCCCTGATAGAGCTATACAGAGCAAAGATTCTAAACAATATGTCCACCCCCTGATAGAGCTATACAGAGCAAAGATTCTAAACAACATGTCCTCCCCCTGATAGAGCTATACAGAGCAAAGATTCTATACCACATGTCCACCCACTGATAGAGCTTTACAGACTAAAGATTCTAAACAACATTCCCCCCCGCGATAGAGCTATACAGAGCAAAGATTCTAAACAACATGTCCTCCCCCTGATAGAGCTATACAGAGCAAAGATTCTAAACAACATGTCCGTCCCTGATAGAGTTATACAGAGCAATAATTCTAAACAACATGTCCCCCCCGATAGAGCTATACAGAGCAAAGATTCTATACCACATGTCCACCCACTGATAGAGCTTTACAGACTAAAGATTCTAAACAACATGTCCACCCCCTGATAGAGCTAAACAGAGCAAAGATTCTAAACAACATGTACACCCCCTGATAGAGCTATACAGAGCAAATATTATAAACATGTCTGCCCCCTGATAGAGCTATACAGAGCAAGGATTATAAACATGTCCACCCCTGATAGAACTATACAGAGCAAAGATTATAAACATGTCCACCCCCTGATAGAGCTCAACAGAGCTAGGATTATAAACAACATCCCCCCCCGACCGATAGAGCTATACAGAGCAATGATTCTAAACAACATGTCCAACCCCTGATAGAACTATACAGAGCAAAGATTCCAAGCAACATGTCCGCCCCTGAAAGAGCTATACAGAGCAAAGATTCTAAACAACATGTCCACCCCCTGATAGAGCTATACGGAGCAAAGATACTATACAACATGTCCACCCCTGAGAGAGCTATACAGAGCAAAGATTCTAAACAACATGTCCTGCCCCTGATAGAGCTATACAGAGAAAATATTATAAACATGTCTGCCCCCTGATAGAGCTATACAGAGCAAGGATTATAAACATGTCCGCCCCCTGATGGAGCTAAACAGAGCTAGGATTATAAACATGTCCGCCCCCTGATAGAGCTATACAGAGCAATGATTCTAAACAACATGTCCACCCCATGATAGAGCTATACAGAGCAAAGATTCTAATCAACCTGTTCCCCTTCTGACTGAACTATACAGAGCAAAGATTCTAAACACCATGTCCGCCCCCTGATAGAACTATACCAAGCAAAGATTCTAAACAACATGTACACCCCCTGATAGAGCTATACAGAGCAAATATTATAAACATGTCTGCCCCCTAAAAGAGCTGTACAGAGCAAGGATTATAAACATGTCCACCCCCTGATAGAGCTATACAGAGCAATGATTCTAAACAACATGTCCACCCCCTGATAGAACTATACAGAGCAAAGATTCTAAACAACATGTCCACCCCCTGATAGAGCTATACGGAGCAAAGATTCTATACAACATGTCCACCCCTGAGAGAGCTATACAGAGCAAAGATTCTAAACAACATGTCCGCCCCTGATAGAGCTATACAGAGCAAATATTATAAACATGTCTGCCCCCTGATAGAGCTATACAGAGCTAGGATTATAAACATGTCCGCCCCCTGATAGAGCTATATAAAGCAAAAAATCTAAACAACATGTCCTCCACCTGATAGAGCTATACAGAGCAATGATTATAAACATGTCCGCCCCCTGAAAGTGCTAAACAGAGCTAGGATTATATAAAACATTCCCCCCCCCCCCCCGCGATAGAGCTATAGAGAGCAATGATTCTAAACAACATGTCCACCCCCTGATAGAGCTATACAGAGAAAAGATTCTAAACAACATGTCCACCCCCTGATAGAGCTATACAGAGCAAAGATTCTAAAAAACATGTCTGCCCCCTGATAGAGCTATACAGAGCAAAGATTCTAAACACCATGTCCGCCGCCTGATAGAACTATACCAAGCAAAGATTCTAAACCACATGTCCTCCCCCTGATAGAGTTATACACAGCAAATATTCAGAACAACATGCCCCCTGATAGAGTTATACAGAGCTAAGACTCTATACAACATGTCCGCCTCCTGATAGAACTATACAGAATACAGATTCAAACAACATGTCCGCCCCCAGATAGAGCTTTGCAGAACAAAGATTCTAAACAACATGTCCAGCCACTGATAGAGCTATACAGAGCAAATATTCTAACCAACATGTCCAGCCACTGATAGAACTATAACAAGCAAAGATTCTAAACCACATGTCCTCCGCTTGATAGAGTTATACACAGTAAATATTCAGAACAACATGCCCCCTGATAGAGCTATACAGAGCTAAGACTCTACACAACCTGTCCGCCTCCTGATAGAGATAAACAACGCAAGGATTATAAACATATCCGCTCCCTGATAGAGCTATACAGAGCAAATATTCTAAACAACATGTCCGCCCCTGATAGAGCTATACAGAGCAAATATTCTAAACAACATGTCCAGCCACTGATAGAGCTATACAGAGCAAAGTTTCTAAACAACATGTCCGCCCCGATACAGCTGAAGAGCAAAGATTCTAAACAACATGTCCAGCCACTGATAGAGCAATGCAGAGCAAATATTCTAAACAATATGTCCAGCCACTGATAGAGCTATACAGAGCAAATATTCTAAACAACATGTCTGCCCCTGATAGAGCTGTACAGAGCTAAGACTCAACACAACCTGTCCGCCTCCTGATAGAACTATACAGAACACAGATTCAAACAACATGTCCGCCCCCTGATTGAGCTATTCAGAGCAAAGGTTCTAAACAACATGTGTACCCTCTGATAGAGCTATACAGAACAAGGATTATAAACATGTCAGCACCATGATAGAGATAAAAAACGCAAGGATTATAAACATGTCTGCCCCCTTATAGAGCAATATACAGCAAGGATTCTAAACAACATGTCCGCCCCCTTACAGAGCTATACAGAGCAAAGATTCTAAACAACATGTCTGTCCCCTGATAGAGATAAACAATGCAAAGACTATAAACATATCCGCCCACTGATAGAGCTTTACAGAACAAAGATTCTAAACAACATGTCCAGCCACTGATAGAGCTATACAGAGTAAATATTCCAAACAACATGTCCGCCCCTGATAGAGCTATACAGAGCAAATATTCCAAACAACATGTCCGCCCCTGATAGAGCTATACAGAGCAAATATTCTAAACAACATGTCCAGCCACTGATAGAGCTATACAGAGCAAATATTCTAAACAACATGTCCGCCCCGATACAGCTGAAGAGCAAAGATTCTAAACAACATGTTTAGCCACTGATAGAGCTATACAGATCAAATATTCTATATATTGTATATATAGAATATATATTGTTTATATTCTAAACAAGATGTCCAGCCACTGACAGAGCTATCCAGAGCAAAGATTCTAAACAACATGTCCGCCCCGATACAGCTGAAGAGCAAAGATTCTAAACAACATGTCCGTCCCCTGATAGAGCTTTACAGAAGAAAGAATCTAAACAACATGTCCAGCCACTGACAGAGCTATACAGAGTAAATATTCCAAACAACATGTCCGCCCCTGATAGAGCTATACAGAGCAAATATTCTATACAACATGTCCGCCCCTAATAGAGCTATACAGAGCAAATATTCTAAACAACATGTCCAGCCACTGATAGAGCTATACAGAGCAAATATTCTAAACAACATGTCCGCCACCTGATAGAGCTAAACAGAGCAAAGATTCTAAACAACATGTCTGCCCCTGATACAGCTAAAGAGCAAATATTCTAAACAACATGTCCATCCCCTGACAGAGATACACAGAGCAAAGATTCTAAACAACATGTCCTTCCCCTGATAGAGCTATACAGAGCAAAGATTATAACCAACATGTCCTCCCCTGATAGAGCTATACAGAGCAAAGATTCTAATCAACATGTCCTTCCCCTGATAGAGCTATACAGAGCAAAGATTCTAACAACATGTCCGCCCCCTGATAGAGCTATACAGAGCAAAGATTCTAAACAACATGTCCTTCCCCTGATAGAGCTATACAGAGCAAAGATTGTAACCAACATGTCCACCCCTGATAGAGCTATACATAGCAAAGATTCTAAACAACATGTCCGTCCCTGATAGAGCTATACAGAGCAAAGATTCTAAACAACACGTCCATCCCCTGATAGAGCTATACAGAACAAATATTCTAAACAAAATGTCCGCCCCCTGATAGTGCTATAAATAGAGCAAAGATTGTAAACAGCATGTCGATCCCCTGATAGAGCTATACAGAGAATTGATTATAAACAACATGTCCTCCCCCTGATAGAGCTATACAGAGCAATGATTATAACCAACGTGTCCGCCTCCTGATAGAGCTATACAGAGCAAAGATTCTAAACAACATGTCCTTCCCCTGATAGAGAAATACAGAGCAAAGATTCTAAACAACATGTCTGCCTCCTGATAGAGCAATACAGAGCAAAGATTATGACCAACACGTCCACCCACTGATAGAGCTATACAGAGCAAAGAGGGCTCAATAAGGTCCTTTATTTGTATTCTTTCATTAAAGCATTTCTATTTAAAATGACTATGTAAGCTGAGATGGATGCCATACGCTGGAATGAGGTGACACCAGGACTAGTCTGAATGATAAAGTGTTTAAAGTCCAGTGGGTAATAAAATATTAATTCCTCACAACTTCCTTTACTAAGCAAATCAGCAGCGATGTTTCTATCTTCCTGCGCTTGCTAGACGGGGTCATAAATTCCCTAATATCACTATACAAGGTAATCAAATGTGACTGTTTTCAATTGGAAAAGGATATTGTAGTTTTCCTTGTGATGAGACATGAACACGTCACTCAGATCAGTCACAGGTATGTACACGATCATGTGTGTAAACCTTTATGTTCTATTCTTAGAGAGAACTTCGTACAGAGCTGTGCAGAGACTGCTTCACCCGCAGAGAGACATTGGACGAAAGTGTGCTGCAAGCCCACAGCCCAGGGGGTAATTGCCTGATCTGCCCTCTAACTCACCTCGAGAAAGAAAACCAGTAGTGAATCTGGAGGATCTGAATCTGCATCACCAAGAGAGAGGCAGTCTGTACAGAGTGTGGAGGATCTGCCTCCGACTCCCAGAGAGAGGCAATCTTTACAGAGTGTGGAGGATCTGCCTCTGACCCCCAGAGAGAGGCAATCTTTACAGAGTGTGGAGGATCTGCCTCCGACTCCCAGAGAGAGGCAATCTGTACAGAGTGTGGAGGATCTGCCTCCGACTCCCAGAGAGAGGCAATCTGTACAGAGTGTGGAGGATCTGCCTCCGACTCCCAGAGAGAGGCAATCTGTACAGAGTGTGGAGGATCTGCCTCCGACTCCCAGAGAGAGGCAATCTGTACAGAGTGTGGAGGATCTGCCTCCGACTTCCAGAGAGAGGCAATCTGTACAGAGTGTGGAGGATCTGCCTCGACTCCCAGAGAGAGGCAATCTTTACAGAGTGTGGAGGATCTGCCTCCGACTCCCAGAGAGAGGCAATATTTACAGAGTGTGGAGGATCTGCCTCCGACTCCCAGAGAGAGGCAATCTTTACAGAGTGTGGAGGATCTGCCTCTGACTCCTAGAGAGAGGCAATCTGTACAAAGTGTGGAGGATCTGCCTCCGACTCCCAGAGAGAGGCAATATTTACAGAGTGTGGAGGATCTGCCTCCGACCCCCAGAGAGAGGCAATCTGTACAGAGTGTGGAGGATCTGCCTCTGACCCCCAGAGAGAGACAATCTGTACAGAGTGTGGAGGATCTGCCTCCGACTCCCAGAGAGAGGCAATCTGTACAGAGTGTGGAGGATCTGCCTCCGACTCCCAGAGAGAGGCAATCTTTAAAGAGTGTGGAGGATCTGCCTCCGACCCCCAGAGAGAGGCAATCTTTACAGAGTGTGGAGGATCTGCCTCTGACCCCCAGAGAGAGACAATCTGTACAGAGTGTGGAGGATCTGCCTCCGACTCACAGAGAGAGGCAATCTGTACAGAGTGTGGAGGATCTGCCACTGACCCCCAGAGAGAGACAATCTGTACAGAGTGTGGAGGATCTGCCTCCGACTCCCATAGAGAGGCAATCTGTACAGAGTGTGGAGGATCTGCCTCTGACCCCCAGAGAGAGACAATCTGACAGAGTGTGGAGGATCTGCCTCCGACTCCCAGAGAGAGCCAATCTTTACAGAGTTTGGAGGATCTGCCTCTGACCCCCAGAGAGAGGCAATCTGTACAGAGTGTGGAGGATCTGCCTCTGACCCCCAGAGAGAGGAAATCTGTACAGAGTGTGGAGGATCTGCCTCCGACTCTGTACATTTGGACACTGGGGATAATTGGCAACAGAGCATCCAGATTACTCTAGAGAACCCACACATCCTTGGAAGACTTGTTATTGTGAGCTGTGTACCTGTGTGTAAAGGTAAGTTACTCATGCACATTTCAGACTCTCTCATATATAGACTTTAAATCTTTGCTCTGTATTGCTCTATCAAGGAGAGGACATCTAGTTTAGAATCTTTGCTCTGAATAGCTACATCAAGTAGAGGACATCTTGTTTAAAATCTTTGCTCTAAATAGCTCTATCAGGGGGTGGACATGTTGTTTAGAATCTTTGCTCTGTATAGCTCTATCAGGGGCGGACATGTTGTTTAGAATCTTTGTCCTGTATAGCTCTACCAGGGGTGGACATGTTGTTTAGAATCTTTGCTCTGTATAGCTGTAGCAAGAGCGGGCATGTTGTTTAGAATCTTTGCTCTGTATAGCTCTATCAGGGGGCAGACATGTTGTTTAGAATCTTTGCTCTGTATAGCTCGATCAGGGGCGGATGTGTTGCTTAGAATCTTTGCTCTGTATAGCTCTATCAGGGGTGGACATGTTGTTTAGAATCTTTGCTCTGTATAGCTCTATCAGGGGGCAGACATGTCGTTTAGAATCTTTGCTCTGTATAGCTTTATCTGGGGTGGACATGTTGTTTAGAATCTTTGCTCTGTATAGCTCTATCAGGTGGCGGGCATGTTGTTTTAAATATTTGCTCTGTATAGCTCTATCAGGGGGCAGACATGTTTTTAAGAATCTTTGCTCTGTATAGTTCTATAAGGGGCAGACATGTTGTTTAGAATCTTTGCTCTGTATAGCTTTATCTGGGGTGGACATGTTGTTTAGAATCTTTGCTCTGTATAGCTCTATCAGGGGTGGACATGTTGTTTAAAATCTTTGCTCTGTATAGCTCTATCAAGGGCGGACATGTTGTTTAGAATCTTTGCTCTGTATAGCTCTACCAGGGGTGGACATGTTGTTTAGAATCTTTGCTCTGTATAGCTGTAGCAAGAGCGGGCATGTTGTTTAGAATCTTTGCTCTGTATAGCTCTATCAGGGGCGGACATGTTGGTTAGAATCTTGCTCTGTATAGCTCTATCAGGGGCGGACATGTTGTTTAGAATCTTTGCTCTGTATAGCTCTATCAGGGGGCAGACATGTTGTTTAGAATCTTTCCTCTGTATAGCTTTATCTGGGATGGACATCTTGTTTAGAATCTTTGCTCTGTATAGCTCTATCAGGGGCGGACATGTTGTTTAGCATCTTTGCTCTGTATAGCTCTATCAGGGGTGGCCATGTTGTTTAGAATCTTTGCTCTGTATAGCTCTATCAGGGGCGAACATGTTGTTTAGAATCTTTGCTCTGTATAGCTCTATCAGGGGTGGACATGTTGTTTAGAATCTTTGCTCTGTATAGCTGTAACAAGAGCGGGCATGTTGTTTAGAATCTTTCCTCTGTATAGCTGTAGCAAGAGCGGGCATGTTGTTTAGAATCTTTGCTCTGCCTAGCTCTATCAGGGCGGCTATGTTGTTTAGAATATTTGCTCTGTATAGCTCTATCAGGGGGCAGACATGTTGTTTAGAATCTTTGCTCTGTATAGCTCGATCAGGGGCGGATGTGTTGCTTAGAATCTATGCTCTATATGCCTCGATCAGGGGGCGAACATGTTGTTTTGAATCTTTGCTCTGTATAGCTCTATCAGGGGCGGACATGTTGTTTAGAATCTTTGTCCTGTATAGCTCTACCAGGGGTGGACATGTTGTTTAGAATCTTTGCTCTGTATAGCTGTAGCAAGAGCGGGCATGTTGTTTAGAATCTTTGCTCTGTATAGCTCTATCAGGGGGCAGACATGTTGTTTAGAATCTTTGCTCTGTATAGCTCGATCAGGGGCGGATGTGTTGCTTAGAATCTTTGCTCTGTATAGCTCTATCAGGGGTGGACATGTTGTTTAGAATCTTTGCTCTGTATAGCTCTATCAGGGGGCAGACATGTCGTTTAGAATCTTTGCTCTGTATAGCTTTATCTGGGGTGGACATGTTGTTTAGAATCTTTGCTCTGTATAGCTCTATCAGGTGGCGGGCATGTTGTTTTAAATATTTGCTCTGTATAGCTCTATCAGGGGGCAGACATGTTTTTAAGAATCTTTGCTCTGTATAGTTCTATAAGGGGCAGACATGTTGTTTAGAATCTTTGCTCTGTATAGCTTTATCTGGGGTGGACATGTTGTTTAGAATCTTTGCTCTGTATAGCTCTATCAGGGGTGGACATGTTGTTTAAAATCTTTGCTCTGTATAGCTCTATCAAGGGCGGACATGTTGTTTAGAATCTTTGCTCTGTATAGCTCTACCAGGGGTGGACATGTTGTTTAGAATCTTTGCTCTGTATAGCTGTAGCAAGAGCGGGCATGTTGTTTAGAATCTTTGCTCTGTATAGCTCTATCAGGGGCGGACATGTTGGTTAGAATCTTGCTCTGTATAGCTCTATCAGGGGCGGACATGTTGTTTAGAATCTTTGCTCTGTATAGCTCTATCAGGGGGCAGACATGTTGTTTAGAATCTTTCCTCTGTATAGCTTTATCTGGGATGGACATCTTGTTTAGAATCTTTGCTCTGTATAGCTCTATCAGGGGCGGACATGTTGTTTAGCATCTTTGCTCTGTATAGCTCTATCAGGGGTGGCCATGTTGTTTAGAATCTTTGCTCTGTATAGCTCTATCAGGGGCGAACATGTTGTTTAGAATCTTTGCTCTGTATAGCTCTATCAGGGGTGGACATGTTGTTTAGAATCTTTGCTCTGTATAGCTGTAACAAGAGCGGGCATGTTGTTTAGAATCTTTCCTCTGTATAGCTGTAGCAAGAGCGGGCATGTTGTTTAGAATCTTTGCTCTGCCTAGCTCTATCAGGGGCGGCTATGTTGTTTAGAATATTTGCTCTGTATAGCTCTATCAGGGGGCAGACATGTTGTTTAGAATCTTTGCTCTGTATAGCTCGATCAGGGGCGGATGTGTTGCTTAGAATCTATGCTCTATATGCCTCGATCAGGGGGCGAACATGTTGTTTTGAATCTTTGCTCTGTATAGTTCTATCAGGAGGGGGAAATGTTGTTTAGAATCTTTGCTCTGTATGGCTCCATCATGGAGTGGATATGTTGTTTAGATTCTTTGCTCTGCATAGCTCTATCAGGGGTGGACATGTTTGGAATATTTTCTGTGTATAGCTCTATAATGGGATGGACATGCTGTTTAGAATCTTTGCTCTGTATGGCTCTATCAGGTGGCGGGCATGTTGTTTAGAATCTTTGCTCTGTATAGCTCTATCAGGGGGCGGACATGTTTTTTAAAATCTTTGCTCTGTATAGCTCTATCAGGGGTGGACATGTTGTTTAGAATCCTTGCTCTGTATAGCTCTATCAGGGGCAGATGTGTTGCTTAGAATCTATGCTCTATATGCCTCTATCAGGGGGCGGACATGTTGTTTAGAATCTTTACTCTGTATAGCTCTATCAGGGGATGGACATGTTGTTTAGAATCTTTGCTCTGTATAGCTCTATCAGGAGGTGGAAATGTTGTTTAGAATCTTTGCTCTGTATGGCTCCATCATGGAGTGGACATGTTATTTAGAATCTTTGCTCTGCATAGCTCTATCAGGGGTGGACATGTTTGGAATATTTTCTGTGTATAGCTCTATAATGGGATGGACATGCTGTTTAGAATCTTTGCTCTGTATAGCTCTATAAGGTGGCGGGCATGTTGTTTTAAATCTTTGCTCTGTATAGCTCTATCAGGGGGCAGACATGTTTTTAAGAATCTTTGCTCTGTATAGTTCTATAAGGGGCAGACATGTTGTTTAGAATCTTTGCTCTGTATAGCTCTATCAGGGGTGGACATGTTGTTTAGAATCTTTTCTCTGTATAGCTCTATCAAGGGGCAGACATGTCGTTTAGAATCTTTGCTCTGTATAGCTTTATCTGGGGTGGACATGTTGTTTAGAATCTTTGCTCTGTATAGCTCTATCAGGGGTGGACATGTTGTTTAGAATCTTTGCTCTGTATAGCTCTATCAAGGGCAGACATGTTGTTTAGAATCTTTGCTCTGTATAGCTCTACCAGGGGTGGACATGTTGTTTAGAATCTTTGCTCTGTATAGCTCTATCAGCGGCGGGCATGTTGTTTAGAATCTTTCCTCTGTATAGCTGTAGCAAGAGCGGGCATGTTGTTTAGAATCTTTGCTCTGTATAGCTCTATCAGGGGCGGACATGTTGGTTAGAATCTTGCTCTGTATAGCTTTATCTGGGGTGGACATGTTGTTTAGAATCTTTGCTCTGTATAGCTCTATCAGGGGTGGACATGTTGTTTAGAATCTTTGCTCTGTATAGCTCTATCAAGGGCGGACATGTTGTTTAGAATCTTTGCTCTGTATAGCTCTACCAGGGGTGGACATGTTGTTTAGAATCTTTGCTCTGTATAGCTGTAGCAAGAGCGGGCATGTTGTTTAGAATCTTTCCTCTGTATAGCTGTAGCAAGAGTGGGCATGTTGTTTAGAATCTTTGCTCTGTATAGCTCTATCAGGGGCGGACATGTTGGTTTGAATCTTGCTCTGTATAGCTCTATCAGGGGCGGACATGTTGTTTAGAATCTTTGCTCTGTATAGCTCTATCAGGGGGCAGACATGTTGTTTAGAATCTTTGCTCTGTATATCTTTATCTGGGATGGACATGTTGTTTAGAATCTTTGCTCTGTATAGCTCTATCAGGGGCGGACATGTTGGTTAGAATCTTGCTCTGTATAGCTCTATCAGGGGCAGACATGTTGTTTAGAATCTTTGCTCTGTATAGCTCTATCAGGGGGCAGACATGTTGTTTAGAATCTTTGCTCTGTATAGCTCTATCAGGGGTGGACATGTTGTTTAGAATCTTTACTCTGTATAGCTGTAGCAAGAGCGGGCATGTTGTTTAGAATCTTTCCTCTGTAGAGCTGTAGCAAGAGCGGGCATGTTGTTTAGAATCTTTGCTCTGCATAGCTCTATCAGGGGTGGACATGTTTGGTATATTTTCTGTGTATAGCTCTATAATTCGATGGACATGCTGTTTAGAATCTTTGCTCTGTATAGCTCTATCAGGTGGCGGGCATGTTGTTTTAAATCTTTGCTCTGTATAGCTCTATCAGGGGACAGACATGTCGTTTAGAATCTTTGCTCTGTATAGTTCTATAAGGGGCAGACATGTTGTTTAGAATCTTTGCTCTGTGTAGCTCTATCAGGGGGCGGACATATTGTTTATAATCTTTGCTCTGTATAACTCTATCAGGGGGAGGACATGTTGTTTAGAATCTTTGCTCTGTATAGCTCTATCAGGGGTCGGACATGTTGTTTAGAATCATTGCTCTCTATAGCTCTATCAGGGGGCGGACATGTTGTTTAGAATCTTTGCTCCGTATAGCTCTTTCATGGGATGGACATGTTGTTTAGAATCTTTGCTCTGTATAGCTCTATCAGGAGGCAGATATGTTTTTTTAGAATCTTTGCTCTGTATAGCTCTATCAGGGGTCGGACATGTTGTTTAGAATCTTTACTCTCTATAGCTCTATCAGGGGGCGGACATGTTGTTCAGAATCTTTGCTCCGTATAGCTCTATCATGGGATGGACATGTTGTTTAGAATCTTTGCTCTGTATAGCTCTATCAGGAGGCAGATATGTTGTTTAGAATCTTTGCTCTGTATAGCTCTATCAGGGGGCGGACATGTTGTATAGAATCTTGAGTCAGATCTTCCTTTCCAACATGTCTGCTCCTTGATAGAGCTATGCTGAGAAAACTGGGCTCAACAGGTACTTTATTTTTATTCTTTCATTAAAGGATTTCTCATTAAACTTAATGCAATTTGTCATCAAACATAACATCATTTTAATTTATGACAATTGTCCTTTAAATGGGAATGCCCTCTCAATGGTTTATCCCTTTATAATTCTTGGAATGGTTTGTTGGCTGACAGGCTGACACACTGCATATAGAAGAAGTAGTGTTTGGTAATCTCTCCAGCTCGGATATTGGATCAGAAAAGTCAGAAAGGTGCCTGCTGCTCAACAAACATCCGAAAGGGAAGTTGCCTGATATGAAGCTGGTAAGGAATATATATAAACATATATAGGGATGATGGAGCCATGCTATTAATGGCCCCGTAAATAAGGTCCTATCAAAGCAACAACTTGCTGTACCCATAATTACATGCAAAGATTTAAACTTAAAAGGGCTATGTCACTTAAAGACTGTGACTGTATCACCCAAACACTGCTTATACTGTGACTGTATCACCTAAACACTGCTTATACTGTGACTGTATCACCTAAACACTGCTTATACTGTGACTGTATCACCCAAACACTGCTTATACTGGGACTGTATCACCTAAACACTGCTTATACTGTGACTTTATCACCCAAACACTGCTTATACTGGGACTGTATCACCTAAACACTGCTTATACTGTGACTGTATCACCCAAACACTGCTTATACTGTGACTGTATCACCTAAACACTGCTTATACTGTGACTGTATCAGCTAAACACTGCTTATACTGTGACTGTATCATCTAAACACTGCTTATACTGTGACTGTATCACCCAAACACTGCTTATACCGTGACTGTATCACCCAAACACTGCTTATACCGTGACTGTATCACCCAAACACTGCTTATACTGTGACTGTATCACCCAAACACTGCTTATACTGCGACTGTATGACCTAAACACTGCTTATACTGTGACTGTATCAACCAAACACTGCTTATACTGTGACTGTATCACCCAAACACTGCTTATACTGTGACTGTATCACCCAAACACTGCTTATACTGTGACTGGAGCACCTTTGACAGGCTGGGTGGTGCCAGTGACTTCCACCTACCAATGAAGTTCAGATCTATGAACCTTCTACACTGATGACCACCCCTTCTCTTTCTCCGGGACAAGAAGAAAGGAGGCCCACCAGTGCCCCATCTTTCTGAATACCGCCCAACTTCTACACTTTGGCCAAATCTGGACAGTTAGGATGCATGCTTTTTTTTAATCAAGATACAAGATATCAGGCCCTTGGTTATACCATATCTACTAATCAATGTACATGTATTCTGGACTATCGTAGGTAATTTGTTAACGATTCTGTTGTTTGTTGAATCCATGGGAGGTTCTCTAGTGAAATGTCCCCGGAACCCAGTCTCTCAAGGTCAATCCACTTAACCTTCCATCTGGATTCATTTGGGTGAACCTGGAAACTCAACAATGGGACCATAGGTGCGGGACCCCACCCTCCCTGTCTGTACAGAACGTAGATAGACAATTTTTGCCTTCTGCCCCCTCAATGCATTCCAATAGAGAGGTTTGTAGGGAAGCAATAGTTTTGCTTATTACAGAGATTGGTTGAGTTCTGTATAGATGGATTATCTTGGATAATGTGTTCATTGTCAATAAATCAAATCTACCTATCGAGGAGATAGGGGGGTGGGGGTGGGGTCAGATGTAAGTGCTGTAAAAAGCGAAATATCTTGTGAATGTTTAATGACAGAAACATAATTCAGAAAGCATCTGAGTCATCTCGTTTCTATGTATGAAGCGGGAGGGGCATTATTTTTAAAACTTTTCTTTAAAATGGGCTTAACAGATCATTACAAAAAAAACAAACCAAAAAAAGACATTTGTGACCAGCTTTTAAGAAATCCAATAGAAATAAAACTAACTGCTTCATTTAAAGATCAAGCCCAGTTTTGTAGAGATCTTATGGTAACCATTGTACAGGTGCTGGTGACACCAAAGAAGACCATCTGAGCTCCACAGGGATATGATTACAGATGCTCAGATCTGGTGCTTATGGTCCTCTGCCAAGACGTGTGTTTATTGGGTGCAGTTTAAGGGTCCAGAGTTTATACAAAGGACAAAGCTTATCGTTGCTTGGCATCAGCAGTAACTACCGGTAAATATAAGGGCGCGTGAGGAAATAATAAAGTCTGGGGGGAAAGGACTGTTTGATTTGAGAGAATTTATGACAGGTCCCTTTTATTTTCCTTCTTGGTTACTACCTCTGTCCCCAGCTCCAACACTATGTAAAACATCAGTGCTTCCGGCTGGTCAAAGTACCATGTATTAATTAGGTTTTACAAGGTGCAGGTGTACACTTCCCCCTCACAAGCAATGAACTGGGAGTGCTGCCCTCCTAACGGTTTCTACCACTGGGTTCATTCACCGAGCCCCGAGGAGTGGGCGGGGGGGGGGGGGGCAATCAGAGAAATGCAACAGGTGGATAGAAAGGTAAAACACCAATGGGGTGTTCCCTACAGAGGAAGGCTGCAACATATTGGAGTGAGCGCTGGTATAGATGATGGGCACTTGGGTGTGTGTGAAACAAATTTAATATATACTGTTAAAGCACCAACTAAAAGCTACAATAACATATACAATCTTCATTAGACGAGCATCATATAATGATGAGGTCTAGCCTTCGGATGAGGTACCTATGTAATACAGCATAGCGGTATAATCTATAAGTGACAAGGTGGGAGATATCTGACTTGTTCAATCCTAAAGCCAGCTCTCTAGGATAATGTAACAGACTTTTGCTGTTTTAATGTAGAAAGTCATTTAAATGACCTGCCCCAGCAGCCACAACACTATCTATACTGTGTGTTACAGAGGCTGAAGCTCGATGTCCCAAATCCCTAACCCAAAATCCAACAACACCCACACCTAGTCCTGTGTCTGGCAGAGAACTCAGGGGGTTACATACCCATCCAGACTCAGTATTAAGCTGTGTCTGGCACTTTATGTAAGTACTGTTACCTTCCTTACTATTGATGTAAAGCAGTTTGGCACATTTACATGTATAGACATATGTTTCTCTCTCTCCTTACATGTGATGTATGTGAGTGTTCACCACTGTCGCCCATGAGCTTATCACACTGCTGTTTGAGTAACATGGCTTGTCATGTATATATTATTTTTTTTTTAAATATTTATTTATAAATGTCTCAATATACAAAAAAAAGGACATAGTTTATCACAATATACAAACCATGGACAATTATAGACAATACAGTATAATCTCGCAAGGACCAACTCTAACACAGCCGAGTATAAAGTGTCTCAGTGCTTTAATAAATTAATAATTGCACCTTGTCGTCAGTTGTCAGGAGTAGGGGATGAGGGGGGCCAGAAGAGGTGATAAGTATATAGTAATATATATATATTCCCTGTAGGATCCTGCCTCCCATATATTGTATGCCTCCTCAGGATGCTTGCTCCGCTCCCCAGTTATTAAGCCCCTCTCTCCATCTGGAGTTGATACCCCTATGAGGAAATGTCTGACCCTATTATCCTAGCCGACGGGGATTCATATAGCGCCCCTATCATATCTAATACTTTACCACTGAGGGTTGAGTCCACTAATCCCCAGCTGACTCTGTCGAAGGCTTTTTCAGCATCCAGGGAAAGATCCAGCACGGGGGTCGAATGTGTCTGTGAGGAATCCAAGAAGTGGATCAGGCGGTGAATGTGCCGGTCACAAAGCCCACCTGGTCCTTATTGATTAGGGGATAATTGCCTTCCATCTTTAAGCCAATATAATGGCTGTATATATTTGAATGTCACCATTCAGCAGGGAGATGGTCCAGTAACTACCTATCTGGGTGGGATCTCTGTTGCTCTAGGGGTAATGTCTGGATAATGTTTGCACAGCACATTTGTTTTGGAAAGTTCTCTCCTTCCCCTATTGCAGTAAATAATTGAGCTAATTTTGGAGCTAACTCTTTTTTGAAGATTTTATATAATAGATTTGAGTATCCATCTGGTCCTGGAGCAACGTTATTCTTCAGGTGATCCACAACCAGATTGGCCTCCTCCATCTGTACTGGGGAGTCTTGTTCTTCAAGCTGATCTTTAGTAAGAGATATCCCCTCTAGATATTCCACATTAGCCTCTGGATCCTGTGGGTTATCTATAATATTTACCAAATTGGATGCCAATTTATTGAGGTTTATAACAAGTTTGCCCTGTTTCATCGATCCTAAGGATTCTTTGTGAAGCCTCTCTCATCCTTAGTCTACTTGTCAGTATTCGGTCAGCTTGGAATATGTATTAATTTGCTTTTAACTCTGATATCTTACTGGCACCTTCTGGAGAGGGTCTGATCTTATGAATCCTGGTCATCTGTTCTACAGTGAGTATCATGGTGGGAAGGGACATATAATATTGGGATTTATCCCTACGGATAGCATTATCAGATGTCCTCTGGTCGCACATTTATAAGCACCATAAGGACTTTGGAGAGATTCCCTCAGTGTTATTCTCTTGGGAATTTTTTTATTTTATTTATTTAATATGTTTTCCTATTGGTCTCTTTGACCAGAAGTCTGTTATTCAGTCTCCAGTCTGTTCTTGGTTTCACCGCATCTCTATTCGTTACCACTGATTCGTGTTCTGACCACGTCACGTTCTTAATCCTGACCTTGTCCACTGCTACTAAGACAGCTGAGTCCCCCACGAATGTGTCTAGTCTTGAATCCGATGCCTGGGCGTGAGAGTAATATGTAAAGTCGGACTCGCCTGGGCAGAAGGCTCTCCACACGTCAGATAGGTCAACATTCTTTCTGCAATGGTTGGAATATCTTTGATTGTTTATTATGCTGATTATTAACTCTTCATCCATTAGGGAGACTCCATATTCGAGTCTACGACCATATTAAAATCTCCCTCCATGAGGACATAGCCCTGTTCCACTATGTCTATCTTTTCCAGTAAATTTGAGGGACATTGTTTGGGGCGGATATATTTGTGACTGTAAATAGGACTCCATTTATGCGATATACAAATATAACATATCTGGCTTCAGGGTCAGTTTCTACAGAGATTATTTCGCACTTAAATTAAATCAGTATGTCTACTCCTCTTTGTTTATCCAGTGAGACACCAGCTATGTTATATTTTGGCTTTTTTTATAGACTCCCTAGTCCAGTGGGTCTTGCGCATCAGGGTTGGTGCCCACCCCATAAACCCTAAGGCACGAATTATATAAAGACCTGTCTGCTGGTCCAAAAAGCAGACGGAAGATCGAGGCACTTTATTTAATGATCCTATACACTAATCTTACAATCAAAGTTAAACAAATCTGCATCTGTATAGATTAAAGGTGAGAACGTCTCCATCGAGGCAAAAGAGAGATGGGAGAGGGGGGAAAAAACAATCATAGAGATGTTATATTAGCACCTCCTCCAATAATCAACATTTCACTCACATTCTCTAGATTTCATCTTTTTGTAACTATTAGTGGTTAGCTCAGACATATCCTTTATGTACACTTTATGTGTGTAGTATTTGTACACATCTATGTATATATTGTAGCCCAAAAGAGAGAGAGAGGAAAAAAAACCCTCAAAGACATATATTCTTAGTCATCTAACCAGTAATCAGAGTTTTGTTCACATTATCTAGGTTCGGTCTTTTTATAGACTGTTAGTAATTAGTGCATTTAGCTCCGATATATCCTATACATTTTATGCATCCAGTATTTATTCACAGCTATGATAGCCAACGGGTAAAGAAAATCGCACACATAGTGTTCCTTTTAGTTTGTTCCTTTTATAAACATCATATACATTCCGAAACTATAATGATTGTGCTTGTCTATATATATAGTGAAGAAAAAGATAGAGGGGAAACCCCCCTGCAAAAGTGTCATATACATATATTTTCAACTTCCCTTTCTGTTATCCAGGTTTTATTCCGTTATCTAGGATCGCTTTCACCCCCCTTTTTTTTCTCTCCTTTTTCTTCGTTCCTAATTTCCACATTTTGTGTGTGTAGTGTTTATAAACATCTGTGTAAATAGTGAGACAAAAAAAAAAAAATCCCATTAACATATTCTATTTCTACCTTTAACTGTCTAAGTTTTGCAAAAACAAAAAGAAGCAAAAAAGAGGAAAACACAAAAATCTTGAATGTTACCTAGTGTTGTTTTCAGCTTTTAAACAAACACTGTAAGCAGTCTATTACTGGTATCTGAATGGCACAATATTACTGGTATCTGACTGGCACAATATTACTGGGCTCTGAGTGGCTCAATATTACAGGCATCTGACTGTCACAATATTCCTGGGCTCTGACTGGCACAGCTCTGAATGGCACAATATTACTGGGCTCTGACTGGCACAATGTTACTGGCATCTGACTGGCACAATATTACTGGTATCTGACTGGCACAATATTACTGGGCTCTGAATGGCACAATATTACTGGGCTCTGAATGGCACAATATTACTGGTATCTGAATGACACAATATTACTGGGCTCTGAATGGCACAATATTACTGGGCTCTGACTGGCACAATATTACTGGGCTCTGAATGGCACAATATTACTGGGCTCTGACTGGCACAATATTACTGGCATCTGAATGGCACAATATTACTGGGCTCTGACTGGCACAATATTACTGGGCTCTGAATGGCATAATATTACTGGGCTCTGACTGGCACAATATTACTGGTATCTGACTGGCACAATATTACTGGGCTCTGAATGGCACAATATTACTGGCATCTGAATGGCACAATATTACTGGGCTCTGAATGGCACAATATTACTGGGCTCTGAATGGCACAATATTACTGGCATCTGAATGGCACAATATTACTGGACTCTGACTGGCACAATATTACTGGGCTCTGACTGGCACAATGTTACTGGCATCTGACTGGCACAATATTACTGGTATCTGACTGGCACAATATTACTGGGCTCTGAGTGGCTCAATATTACAGGCATCTGACTGTCACAATATTCCTGGGCTCTGACTGGCACAGCTCTGAATGGCACAATATTACTGGGCTCTGACTGGCACAATGTTACTGGCATCTGACTGGCACAATATTACTGGTATCTGACTGGCACAATATTACAGGCATCTGACTGTCACAATATTCCTGGGCTCTGACTGGCACAGCTCTGAATGGCACAATATTACTGGGCTCTGACTGGCACAATATTACTGGTATCTGACTGGCACAATATTACTGGGCTCTGAATGGCACAATATTACTGGCATCTGAATGGCACAATATTACTGGGCTCTGAATGGCACAATATTACTGGGCTCTGGCACAATATTACTGGCATCTGAATGGCACAATATTACTGGACTCTGACTGGCACAATATTACTGGGCTCTGACTGGCACAATGTTACTGGCATCTGACTGGCACAATATTACTGGTATCTGACTGGCACAATATTACTGGGCTCTGAATGGCACAATATTACTGGTATCTGAATGACACAATATTACTGGGCTCTGAATGGCACAATATTACTGGGCTCTGACTGGCACAATATTACTGGGCTCTGAATGGCACAATATTACTGGGCTCTGACTGGCACAATATTACTGGCATCTGAATGGCACAATATTACTGGGCTCTGACTGGCACAATATTACTGGGCTCTGAATGGCATAATATTACTGGGCTCTGACTGGCACAATATTACTGGTATCTGACTGGCACAATATTACTGGGCTCTGAATGGCACAATATTACTGGGCTCTGAATGGCACAATATTACTGGCATCTGAATGGCACAATATTACTGGACTCTGACTGGCACAATATTACTGGCATCTGACTGGCACAATATTACTGGTATCTGACTGGCACAATATTACTGGGCTCTGAATGGCACAATATTACTGGTATCTGAATGACACAATATTACTGGGCTCTGAATGGCACAATATTACTGGGCTCTGACTGGCACAATATTACTGGTATCTGACTGGCACAATATTACTGGGCTCTGAATGGCACAATATTACTGGTATCTGAATGACACAATATTACTGGGCTCTGAATGGCACAATATTACTGGGCTCTGACTGGCACAATATTACTGGGCTCTGAATGGCACAATATTACTGGGCTCTGACTGGCACAATATTACTGGCATCTGAATGGCACAATATTACTGGGCTCTGACTGGCACAATATTACTGGGCTCTGAATGGCATAATATTACTGGGCTCTGACTGGCACAATATTACTGGCATCTGAATGGCACAATATTACTGGGCTCTGAATGGCACAATATTACTGGGCTCTGAATGGCACAATATTACTGGCATCTGAATGGCACAATATTACTGGACTCTGACTGGCACAATATTACTGGGCTCTGACTGGCACAATGTTACTGGCATCTGACTGGCACAATATTACTGGTATCTGACTGGCACAATATTACTGGGCTCTGAGTGGCTCAATATTACAGGCATCTGACTGTCACAATATTACTGGGCTCTGACTGGCACAATATTACTGGTATCTGACTGGCACAATATTACTGGGCTCTGAATGGCACAATATTACTGGCATCTGAATGGCACAATATTACTGGCATCTGAATGGCACAATATTACTGGGCTCTGAATGGCACAATATTACTGGGCTCTGGCACAATATTACTGGCATCTGAATGGCACAATATTACTGGACTCTGACTGGCACAATATTACTGGGCTCTGACTGGCACAATGTTACTGGCATCTGACTGGCACAATATTACTGGTATCTGACTGGCACAATATTACTGGGCTCTGAATGGCACAATATTACTGGTATCTGAATGACACAATATTACTGGGCTCTGAATGGCACAATATTACTGGGCTCTGACTGGCACAATATTACTGGGCTCTGAATGGCACAATATTACTGGGCTCTGACTGGCACAATATTACTGGCATCTGAATGGCACAATATTACTGGGCTCTGACTGGCACAATATTACTGGGCTCTGAATGGCATAATATTACTGGGCTCTGACTGGCACAATATTACTGGTATCTGACTGGCACAATATTACTGGGCTCTGAATGGCACAATATTACTGGCATCTGAATGGCACAATATTACTGGGCTCTGAATGGCACAATATTACTGGGCTCTGAATGGCACAATATTACTGGCATCTGAATGGCACAATATTACTGGACTCTGACTGGCACAATATTACTGGGCTCTGACTGGCACAATGTTACTGGCATCTGACTGGCACAATATTACTGGTATCTGACTGGCACAATATTACTGGGCTCTGAGTGGCTCAATATTACAGGCATCTGACTGTCACAATATTACTGGGCTCTGACTGGCACAATATTACTGGTATCTGACTGGCACAATATTACTGGGCTCTGAATGGCACAATATTACTGGCATCTGAATGGCAAAATATTACTGGGCTCTGAATGGCACAATATTACTGGGCTCTGACTGGCACAATATTACTGGCATCTGAATGGCACAATATTACCGGCATCGGAATGGCACAATATTACTGGTATCTGAATGGCCCAATATTACTGGTATCTGATTGGCACAATATTACTGGTATCTGATTGGCACAATAATTATGGCATCTGAATGGAACAATATTATTGGTATCTGATTGGCACAATATTACAGGCATCTGACTGGCACAATATTACTGGTATTTGAATGGCACAATATTCCTGGTATCTGAATGGCACAATAATACTGGCATCTGAATGGCACAATATTACTGGGCTCTGAATGGCACAATATTACCAGCATCAGAATGGCACAATAATACAGGCATCTGAAAAGCACAATATTACTGGCATCTGAATGGCACAATATTACTGGTATCTGATTGGCACAATATTACTGGTATCTGAATGGTACACTATTACTGGTATCTGATTGGCACAATAATTATGGCATCTGAATGGAACAATATTACTGGTATCTGATTGGCACAATATTACTGGTATCTGATTGGCACAATAATTATGGCATCTGAATGGAACAATATTACTGGTATCTGATTGGCACAATATTACTGGTATCTGATTGGCACAATATTACTGGTATCTGATTGACACAATAATTATGGCATCTGAATGGAACAATATTACTGGTTCTCTGATTGGCACAATATTACTGGTATCTGATTGGCACAATAACACAGGCTTCTGAATGGCACAATAATACAGGCATCTGAATGACACAATAATGTGGGCAGACTAGATGGACCGAATGGTTCTTATCTGCTGACACATTCTATGTTTCTATGTGTCTATGTTTGTAATAATACAGGCACATGATTTGCACAATATTCTCTGGTGTGGCATAATTTTTGGGGCTTCGGTGTGTGTCATAGTTATGGGACTCCTGTGTGTGGCATAGTTATGGGGCTCCTGTGTGTGGCATAGTTATGGGGCTCCTGTGTGTGTCATAGTTATGGGGCTCCTGTGTGTGGTATAGTTATGGGGTTCCTGTGTGTGGCATAGTTATGGGGCTCCTGTGTGAGGCATAGTTATGGGGATCCTGTGTGTGGCATAGTTATGGGGCTCCTGTGTGTGGCATAGTTATGGGGCTCCTGTGTGTGGCATAGTTATGGGGTTCCTGTGTGTGGCATAGTTATGGTGCTCATGTGTGTGTCATAGTTATGGGGCTCCTGTGTGTGGCATAGTTATGGGGCTCCTGTGTGTGGCATAGTTATGGGGCTCCTGTGTGTGGCATAGTTATGGGGCTCCTGTGTGTGGCATAGTTATGGGGCTCCTGTGTGTGGTATAGTTATGGGGCTCCTGTGTGTGGCATAGTTAATAGGCCATCTGACTGGCATTACTAAGGAATCTATTTGGCATTGTATTGGAAATATTGGAGGAAATCCAAGGGGGTGACACCATGAGTTACCACACTGGGTGACACCAACCCTAGTGACACCTCTGCTTGTGTCAACTGTTTGTAGTGCCGTTCATCAGACGATACAAAATGTCTAATCCACTCAGTTTTAGCAAAGTAGAAAAAGTTCCTTGAATAAATGTAAAAGTACGTTCCAAAAGACAAACAACCGTGCAAGAATGGCCGAAAAATGTGATCGTTAAAAACATATGTAATAAACCCAACTACTCGTGGCTTGTAAAACCTAGAGTAAAAAACGAACCGACCGGTTTCGGCGAGCTAGACGCCCTTCTCAAGGTTAAGGTGTGGGGATTTGCAGACACATGATGTTAATTCAAACACTTCCTTATGAGAGGGACTACCCTCAAAAATGTACATTTTCTTATAGAGTGATTCATAGAGGTATCCTCGATGAGAAATTAGTTACACATCTAATCACACAAGTTCCTATTATTCAGATATTTTATACAGTCCCAAAGATACACAAATTGAAGTTTCCACCACCGGGCAAGTGTGGGATCAGTTTCTGAACCATTGTGCGTCTGCATAGATCAATATATTGCTCCATGTGCAACAACAACAAGCATATCTCCGAGACAGTGCCCATGCAAAACAACATTTTGCTGAGTTTATCTCAAGAGACTTTATTAAAATTAAACGACCCTATTAGCATAGACGAAGTGCCGGAGGTGATTAAATCAGATCCATCAGGTAAAAGCCTGGGCCCGGATGGGTTCTCCAATCTATTCTATGAAACATTTATGGATATCCTGTCTCCACACTTTGTTTCGTCTTTCAGTGAGGCCTCGAGAGAAAATCATATCGTACTTAGACCTAAAAAAGGCCGCCTGACCTCCAAACATACTATAACCCCTTAGTGACAAGACATTTTCACCTTGACTTTCCCTTGGTGACAATGGCTCTTTTGACATTTCTAGGGTGTTTGTGTTTAGCTGTAATTTTTTTCTTTCTCACATACAGTACCCACACAAATTATATGTTGTTTTTATCGTCATAAGAAGGGCTTTCATTAGATACCAATTTGTTCATCATATCTTATAATTTACTACACAAAAAATCATAAAATATGATGAAAATGTTTAAAAAACCCACTTTTACTAAATTTGACCTAAAATATAATTTACACAAATAAAATCATTAAAAAAGACCCCATCTAAATAGTTTCTAAATGGTGTCCAGAGTTCAAAAATATTCCATATTTTTCGGTATTTTTTTGCAAGTTATGGGGCAAAAACCAAAAATAGTGTTTTTTTTTTTTTTCCTATATTGACCTTTTGACCCCAACCCAAACCCAAAATTTAACCCTAACACTAAATTTAACCCCAACTCTAATCCTTATTATATCCCTTAATATTTTGTAATTTTAATTTAATTTTAACCCTATCCCTTATGCTAAAAATTATTTCATTTTAACCATATAGGCTAATCTATCTATATAACCTGTTTTTAATTAATTAAATATTTATTTTAAATATTTTTCATTGCAATGCTACTTAACTACCACTAGGGGTAGACAAGTAGCATATTCAGAGCGACGGAAGTGAAGTTACTTTCACTTCCGAAGCTCAGACCGGCAGAGGGCTTAGCCATGCATGCTCCGTCAATATGGCGCCCACGATCGCTCAGTGGGGCGATCGTGGGTGCTCCAAAATAGAAATTTCGGTGCTGGCTATTGCCTCGAGCACCGTTAAATCAATCGTTGATCGCGAAAACCGCTTGATTCACCGCAGGACGTGCCAGGCACGTCCTTCGTCGTTAAGGGAGGTTCTCCCAGGACGTGCCTGGCACGTCCTTTGTCGCGAAGGTGATAACGAGACACAACTAGCAGGAGTACTTTATTGGTCGAGAACTCTGGACAAATGATGGTGTAGATTGGATCAAGAGTAGAGTTGAGCGGACACCTGTGGATGTTCGAGTTCGGCAGGATCGGCCGAACTTCGAAAAAATGTCCGTGTCCGTGCTCGAACTTGACCTCGAACCTGAACCCCATTGAAGTCAATGGGGACACGAACTTTTGGCCACTAAAATGCCTCTAAAAAAGTCCTGGAAAGGGCTAGAGGGCTGCAAAAGGAAGTAAAATGTGGGTAAGAGTAGGACAAGTGCCCTGCAAGCAAATGTGGATAGGCAAATAAGTTATTTCTTTTTTTTAACAGTTGCGGCGCGTATTATGGATTTTTATTTGGCCTTTTTTGGGGCTGAAGAAAGAAGAAAGAAAAAAGAAGATGGATTATTTTTCACCCGTGGATTTTTTTATTTTTTTTGTGCTTGTTTTTTTTTTTTTGCGGCGCGCATTATGGTTTTATATTTGGCCTTTTTTGGGCCTGAAGAAAGAAAAAAGAAGAATGAAGAAAGAAAGACCTCAAATGGTAAGTATAAAATTGTTTTTTTTTTTTACAGGTTAGCTTATTACCCACCCCCCTCACTATTATAAGGGTGAGGGGGGGTAGGTAGGAATTTTTAATTTTATTGGGGGGGTAAGTGACTAGGGGAATGTCGTTCAGTTTATAGACTTTCAGTTTATGGAATACATGTAATGCTATTGGCTTTCTATAAACCGAAATAGAGTCCCCATTCATGAGAAATTCTTATGAAAGCCCATAGCATTACATACAATGTAATCGCCGAACCCCGAACTCCAACACAGACATACAGTGAAAGGTCCGTGTTCGGGTCCGGGGTCCAAAAACCGTAAAGTTCGGTACGAACCCGAAAAGTGCGGCTCGGGTTCGATCAACACTAATGCTGACATGTCCATGTGCTAAATTTTATATAGGATGCACTACCCAACCTTTGTGAGATCGTATCAGCAAGCAAAAACCAACAATTAGAAATATAGATAATATCCTAGGGACAGATCGAGAAATAATGAAAGCTATAGAGGTCGACTACTACTTTAACATTTGTAGCAAAGTCTAAACGGGGGGGGCTGACAATAAATCTTATTCGTTTATTGGACATTAAATCCTGAAATTCAGTGCCATGAATAATGCAGGTTTAAATCGTGAGCTAAACTGGTCCGTTTTGTTCTAAATTAACGTATATACTCTTTTGTGCTGACAAATGGCATATTAAATGGCATATTGGGGGCAATATCCTGCATATTAAATGGCATATTGGGGGCAATATCCTGGAATATTAAATGGCATATTGGGGGCAATATCCTGGAATATTAAATGGCATATTGGGTGCAATATCCTGGAATATTAAATGGCATATTGGGTGCAATATCCTGGCATATTAAATGGCAGATTGGGGGCAATATCCTGGCAAATTAAATGGCATATTCGGGGCAATATCCTGCATATTAAATGGCATATTGGGGGCAATATCCTGCATATTAAATGGCATATTGGGGGCAATATCCTGCATATTAAATGGCATATTGGGGGCAATATCCTGGAATATTAAATGGCATATTGGGGGCAATATCCTGGCATATTAAATGGCATATTGGGGGCAATATCCTGGAATATTAAATGGCATATTGGGCCAATATCCTGGAATATTAAATGGCAGATTGGGGGCAATATTTACCAGTAGCTGCCTCATTTCCCACCCTAGGCTTATACTCGAGTCAATATTTTATTCCCAGTTCTTTGTGGTAAAATTAGGTGCCTCGGCTTATACTCGAGTATATACGGTAGTTCAAGTCATGCGTATTATTAATATATTGTTATTTATTCTTTATGTAAGGTTTTGAGGGTTGTCCCTCTCATAAGGGAGTACATCAGGTGTCTGAAATCCCCACACCTTAACCTTGAGAAGGGCGTCTAGCTCGCCGACACCGGTCGGTTCCATTTTTACTCTTGGTTTTACGAGTCACGAGTAGATGGGTTTATTACATATGTTTTTAATGATCACACTTTGTTGGTCATTCTTGCACAGTTGTTTGTCTTATGGAATGTACTTTTACATTTATTAAAGGAACTTTTTTTCACTACAAACAGTTGACACAAGGACTAATCAAGCCACGACATACATCAAACAGATAAGAACCTTTGTTTTCCCTCTTTCATTAGGTTTTGTTTCTTGACTTTTCATTTTTATTACTTGGCTCTGAGGTTTTGCTGAAATGTATCAATCCCTATATGAGAGTCACATAATTGGAATAGAAATGCTTTAATATTTATCTACACAGGGTATGTGAATATTTTACAGACTAATTAAATATTCCTGAATTATGCACAGCCTGGGCTCTCAGAAGCCAGTTTGTAATTAATTATTTGATCTATTTTATTACTTCATTATGAATTATACATATCAATGTCTGCAAGTCAGCTATCTGTCTATTGATCTATGTGATAGATTGTATTACATCATTATGAATTATACATATCAGCGTCTGCAAGTCAGCTATCTGTCTATTCATCTATGTGATCTATTTTATTACTTCATTATGAGTTATACATATCAGCGTCTGCAAGTCAGCTATCTGTCTATTCATCTATGTGATCTATTTTATTACTTCATTATGAATTATACATATCAGTGTCTGCAAGTCAGCTGTCTGTCTATTCATCTATGTAATCTATTTTATTACATCATTATGAATTATACATAATAGTGTCTTCAAGTCAGCTATCTGTCTATTCATCTATGTGATCTATTTTGTTACTTCATTATGAATTATACATATCAGTGTCTGCAAGTCAGCTATCTGTCTATTCATCTATGTGATCTATTTTATTACATACATATGATTTATACATATCAGTGTCTGCAAGTCAGCTATCTGTCTATTCGTCTATGTGATCTATTTTATTACTTCATTATGAATTATACATATCAGTGTCTGCAAGTCAGCTATCTGTCTATTCATCTATGTGATCTATTTTATTACATACATATGAATTATACATATCAGCGTCTGCAAGTCAGCTATCTGTCTATTCATCTATGTGATCTATTTTATTACTTCATTATGAATTATACATATCAGCGTCTGCAAATCAGCTATCTGTCTATTCATCTATGTGATCTATTTTATTACATCAATATGAATTATACGTATCAGCGTCTGCAAGTCAGCTATCTGTCTATTCATCTATGTGATCTATTTTATTACTTCATTATGAATTATACATATCAGCGTCTGCAAGTCAGCTATCTGCCTATTTATCTATGTGATCTATTTTACTACTTCATTATGAATTATACATATCAGCGTCTGCAAGTCAGCTATCTGTCTATTCATCTATGTGATCTATTTTATTACATCAATATGAATTATACATATCAGTGTCTGCAAGTCAGCTATCTGTCTAATCATCTATGTGATCTATTTTATTACTTCATTATGAATTATACATATCAGAGTCTGCAAGTCAGCTATCTGTCTATTCATATATGTGATCTATTTTATTACTTCATTATGAATTATACATATCAGTGTCTGCAAGTCATCTATCTGTCTATTCATCTATGGGATCTATTTTATTAAGTCATTATGAATTATACATATCAGCGTCTGCAAGTCAGATATCTGTCTATTCATCTATGTGATCTATTTTATTACGTCATTATGATTTATACATATCAGCGTCTGCAAGTCAGCTATCTGTCTATTGATCTATGTGATCTATTTTATTACATCATTATAAATTATACATATCAGCGTCTGCAAGTCAGATATCTGTCTATTCATCTATGTGATCTATTTTATTACTTCATTATGAATTATAAATATTAGTGTCTGCAAGTCAGCTATCTGTCTATTCATCTATGGGATCTATTTTATTAAGTCATTATGAATTATACATATCAGCGTCTGCAAGTCAGCTATCTGTCTATTCATCTATGTGATCTATTTTATTACATCATTATGAATTATACATATCAGTGTCTGCAAGTCAGCTATCTGTCTATTCATCTATGTGATCTATTTTATTACTTCATTATGAATTATACATATTAGTGTCTGTAAGTCAGCTGTCTGTCTATTCATCTATGTGATCTATTTTATTAAGTCATTATGAATTATACATATCAGCGTCTGCAAGTCAGCTATCTGTCTATTCATCTATGTGATCTATTTTATTACTTCATTATGAATTATACATATTAGTGTCTGCAAGTCAGCTATCTGTCTATTCATCTATGTGATCTATTTTATTACTTCATTATGAATTATACATATCAGCGTCTGCAAGTCAGCTATCTGTCTATTCATCTATGTGATCTATTTTATTACTTCATTATGAATTATACATATTAGTGTCTGCAAGTCAGCTATCTGTCTATTCATCTATGGGATCTATTTTATTACATCATTATGAATTATACATATCAGAGTCTGCAAGTCAGCTATCTGTCTATTCATCTATGTGATCTATTTTATTACATCAATATGAATTATACATATCAGTGTCTGCAAGTCAGCTATCTGTCTATTCATCTATGTGATCTATTTTATTACATCATTATGAATTATACATATCAGCGTCTGCAAGTCAGATATCTGTCTATTCATCTATGTGATCTATTTTATTACTTCATTATGAATTATACATATTAGTGTCTGCAAGTCAGCTATCTGTCTATTCATCTATGGGATCTATTTTATTACATCATTATGAATTATACATATCAGAGTCTGCAAGTCAGCTATCTGTCTATTCATCTATGTGATCTATTTTATTACATCAATATGAATTATACATATCAGTGTCTGCAAGTCAGCTATCTGTCTATTCATCTATGTGATCTATTTTATTAAATCATTATGAATTATACATATCAGTGTCTGCAAGTCAGCTATCTGTCTATTCATCTATGTGATCTATTTTATTACATCAATATGAATTATACATATCAGTGTCTGCAAGTCATCTATCTGTCTATTCATCTATGTGATCTATTTTATTACATCATTATGAATTATACATATCAGTGTCTGCAAGTCAGCTATCTGTCTATTCATCTATGTGATCTATTTTATTACTTCATTATGAATTATACATATTAGTGTCTGCAAGTCAGCTATCTGTCTATTCATCTATGGGATCTATTTTATTACATCATTATGAATTATACATATCAGAGTCTGCAAGTCAGCTATCTGTCTATTCATCTATGTGATCTATTTTATTACATCAATATGAATTATACATATCAGTGTCTGCAAGTCAGCTATCTGTCTATTCATCTATGTGATCTATTTTATTAAATCATTATGAATTATACATATCAGTGTCTGCAAGTCAGCTATCTGTCTATTCATCTATGTGATCTATTTTATTACATCAATATGAATTATACATATCAGTGTCTGCAAGTCATCTATCTGTCTATTCATCTATGTGATCTATTTTATTACATCATTATGAATTATACATATCAGTGTCTGCAAGTCAGCTATCTGTCTATTCATCTATGTGATCTATTTTATTACTTCATTATGATTTATACATATTAGTTGCATTGAAGATTTTTTTTTCTAAATCGGCTACTTTGGTCTAATGTGTTAAATTATCTTCTCAATTGCCAACAATTCTATATTTAATGAGTAGAACCTCATATTTACCAATCTTATTATTAGTTATTAATTATTTTGTTTTTCTTCTGTTGAATTAGTTCCTGTTGCTTCTCCCCCTTCCATATACATTACAAATTACACTCCTTCCCCTGCATTGCCACTCCCAAGTGTAAAAACACTCCTTCCCCTGCATTGCCACTCCCAAGTGTAAAAACACACTCCTTCCCCTGCATTGCCACTCCCAAGTGTAAAAACACTCCTTCCCCTGCATTGCCACTCCCAAGTGTAAAAGCACACTCCTTCCCCTGCATTGCCACTCCCAAGTTTAAAAACACTCCTTCCCCTGCATTGCCACTCCCAAGTGTAAAAACACTCCTTCCCCTGCATTGCCACTCCCAAGTGTAAAAACACACTCCTTCCCCTGCATTGCCACTCCCAAGTGTAAAAACACACTCCTTCCCCTGCATTGCCACTCCCAAGTGTAAAAACACTCCTTCCCCTGCATTGCCACTCCCAAGTGTAAAAACACACTCCTTTTCCTGCATTGCCACTCCCAAGTGTAAAAACACTACTTCCCCTGCATTGCCACTCCCAAATGTAAAAACACTCCTTTCCCTGCATTGCCACTCCCAAGTGTAAAAACACTCCTTCCCTTGCATTGCCACTCCCAAGTGTAAAAACACTCCTTCCACTGCATTGCCACTCCCAAGTGTAAAAATACTCCTTCCTCTGCATTGCCACTCCCAAGTGTAAAAACACTCCTTCCCCTGCATTACCACTCCCAAGTGTAAAAACACTCCTTCCCCTGCATTGCCACTCCCAAGTGTAAAAACACTCCTTCCCCTGCATTGTCACTCCCAAGTGTAAAAACACACTCATTCCCCTGCATTGCCACTCCCAAGTGTAAAAACACTCCTTCCCCTGCATTGCCACTCTCAAGTGTAAAAACACACTCCTTCCCCTGCATTGCCACTCCCAAGTGTAAAAACACTACTTCCCCTGCATTGCCACTCTCAAGTGTAAAAACACTCCTTCCCCTGCATTGCCACTCCCAAGTGTAAAAACACACTCCTTCCCCTGCATTGCCACTCTCAAGTGTAAAAACACTCCTTCCCCTGCATTGCCACTCTCAAGTGTAAAAACACTCCTCCCACTGCATTGCCACTCCCAAGTGTAAAAACACTACTTCCCCTGCATTGCCACTCCCAAGTGTAAAAACACTCCTTCCTCTGCATTGCCACTCCCAAGTGTAAAAACACACTCCTCCCACTGCATTGCCACTCCCAAGTGTAAAAACACTCCTTCCCCTGCATTGCCACTCCCAAGTGTAAAAACACTCCTTCCCCTGCATTGCCACTCCCAAGTGTAAAAACACTCCTTCCCCTGCATTGCCACTCCCAAGTGTAAAAACACTCCTTCCCCTGCATTGCCACTCCCAAGTGTAAAAACACTCCTTCCCCTGCATTCCCACTCCCAAGTGTAAAAACACTCCTTCCCCTGCATTGCCACTCCCAAGTGTAAAAACACTCCTTCCCCTGCATTGCCACTCCCAAGTGTAAAAACACTCCTTCCCCTGCATTGCCACTCCCAAGTGTAAAAACACTCCTTCCCCTGCATTCCCACTCCCAAGTGTAAAAACACTCCTTCCCCTGCATTGCCACTCCCAAGTGTAAAAATACTCCTTCCCCTGCATTGCCACTCCCAAGTGTGAAAACACTACTTCCCCTGCATTGCCACTCCCAAGTGTAAAAACACTCCTTCCCCTGCATTGCCACTCCCAAGTGTAAAAACACTCCTTCCCCTGCATTGCCACTCCCAAGTGTAAAAACACTCCTTCCCCTGCATTGCCACTCCCAAGTGTAAAAACACTCCTTCCCCTGCATTGCCACTCCCAAGTGTAAAAACACACTCCTTCCCCTGCATTGCCACTCCCAAGTGTAAAAACACTCCTTCCCCTGAATTGCCACTCCCAAGTGTAAAAACACTCCTTCCCCTGCATTGCCACTCCCAAGTGTAAAAACACTCCTTCCCCTGCATTGCCACTCCCAAGTGTAAAAACACTCCTTCCCCTGCATTGCCACTCCCAAGTGTAAAAGCACACTCCTTCCCCTGCATTGCCACTCCCAAGTTTAAAAACACTCCTTCCCCTGCATTGCCACTCCCAAGTGTAAAAACACTACTTCCCCTGCATTGCCACTCCCAAATGTAAAAACACTCCTTTCCCTGCATTGCCACTCCCAAGTGTAAAAACACTCCTTCCCTTGCATTGCCACTCCCAAGTGTAAAAACACTCCTTCCACTGCATTGCCACTCCCAAGTGTAAAAATACTCCTTCCTCTGCATTGCCACTCCCAAGTGTAAAAACACTCCTTCCCCTGCATTGCCACTCCCAAGTGTAAAAACACTCCTTCCCCTGCATTACCACTCCCAAGTGTAAAAACACTCCTTCCCCTGCATTGCCACTCCCAAGTGTAAAAACACTCCTTCCCCTGCATTGTCACTCCCAAGTGTAAAAACACACTCCTTCCCCTGCATTGCCACTCCCAAGTGTAAAAACACTCCTTCCCCTGCATTGCCACTCTCAAGTGTAAAAACACACTCCTTCCCCTGCATTGCCACTCCCAAGTGTAAAAACACTACTTCCCCTGCATTGCCACTCTCAAGTGTAAAAACACTCCTTCCCCTGCATTGCCACTCCCAAGTGTAAAAACACACTCCTTCCCCTGCATTGCCACTCTCAAGTGTAAAAACACTCCTTCCCCTGCATTGCCACTCCCAAGTGTAAAAACACTCCTTCCCCTGCATTGCCACTCCCAAGTGTAAAAACACTCCTTCCCCTGCATTGCCACTCCCAAGTGTAAAAACACTCCTTCCCCTGCATTGCCACTCCCAAGTGTAAAAACACTCCTTCCCCTGCATTCCCACTCCCAAGTGTAAAAACACTCCTTCCCCTGCATTCCCACTCCCAAGTGTAAAAACACTCCTTCCCCTGCATTGCCACTCCCAAGTGTAAAAACACTCCTTCCCCTGCATTCCCACTCCCAAGTGTAAAAACACACTCCTCCCACTGCATTGCCACTCCCAAGTGTAAAAACACTCCTTCCCCTGCATTGCCACTCTCAAGTGTAAAAACACTCCTTCCCCTGCATTGCCACTCCCAAGTGTAAAAACACTCCTTCCCCTGCATTGCCACTCTCAAGTGTAAAAACAATCCTTCCCCTGCATTCCCACTCCCAAGTGTAAAAACACTCCTTCCCCTGCATTGCCACTCCCAAGTGTAAAAGCACACTCCTTCCCCTGCATTGCCACTCTCAAGTGTAAAAACACACTCCTTCCCCTGCATTGCCACTCCCAAGTTTAAAAACACTCCTTCCCCTGCATTGCCACTCCCAAGTGTAAAAACACTACTTCCCCTGCATTGCCACTCCCAAATGTAAAAACACTCCTTTCCCTGCATTGCCACTCCCAAGTGTAAAAACACTCCTTCCCTTGCATTGCCACTCCCAAGTGTAAAAACACTCCTTCCACTGCATTGCCACTCCCAAGTGTAAAAATACACCTTCCTCTGCATTGCCACTCCCAAGTGTAAAAACACTCCTTCCCCTGCATTGCCACTCCCAAGTGTAAAAACACTCCTTCCCCTGCATTACCACTCCCAAGTGTAAAAACACTCCTTCCCCTGCATTGCCACTCCCAAGTGTAAAAACACTCCTTCCCCTGCATTGTCACTCCCAAGTGTAAAAACACACTCCTTCCCCTGCATTGCCACTCCCAAGTGTAAAAACACTCCTTCCCCTGCATTGCCACTCTCAAGTGTAAAAACACACTCCTTCCCCTGCATTGCCACTCCCAAGTGTAAAAACACTCCTTCCCCTGCATTGCCACTCTCAAGTGTAAAAACACACTCCTTCCCCTGCATTGCCACTCTCAAGTGTAAAAACACTCCTTCCCCTGCATTTCCACTCCCAAGTGTAAAAACACACTCCTTCCCCTGCATTGCCACTCTCAAGTGTAAAAACACTCCTTCCCCTGCATTGCCACTCTCAAGTGTAAAAACAATCCTCCCACTGCATTGCCACTCCCAAGTGTAAAAACACTACTTCCCCTGCATTGCCACTCCCAAGTGTAAAAACACTCCTTCCTCTGCATTGCCACTCCCAAGTGTAAAAACACACTCCTCCCACTGCATTGCCACTCCCAAGTGTAAAAACACTCCTTCCCCTGCATTGCCACTCCCAAGTGTAAAAACACTCCTTCCCCTGCATTGCCACTCCCAAGTGTAAAAACACTCCTTCCCCTGCATTGCCACTCCCAAGTGTAAAAACACTCCTTCCCCTGCATTCCCACTCCCAAGTGTAAAAACACTCCTTCCCCTGCATTGCCACTCCCAAGTGTAAAAACACTCCTTCCCCTGCATTGCCACTCCCAAGTGTAAAAACACACTCCTTCCCCTGCATTCCCACTCCCAAGTGTAAAAACACACTCCTTCCCCTGCATTGCCAGTCCCAAGTGTAAAAACACTCCTTCCCCTGCATTGCCACTCCCAAGTGTAAAAACACTCCTTCCCCTGAATTGCCACTCCCAAGTGTAAAAACACTCCTTCCCCTGCATTCCCACTCCCAAGTGTAAAAACACTCCTTCCCCTGCATTGCCACTCCCAAGTGTAAAAGCACACTCCTTCCCCTGCATTGCCACTCTCAAGTGTAAAAACACACTCCTTCCCCTGCATTGCCACTCCCAAGTTTAAAAACACTCCTTCCCCTGCATTGCCACTCCCAAGTGTAAAAACACTACTTCCCCTGCATTGCCACTCCCAAATGTAAAAACACTCCTTTCCCTGCATTGCCACTCCCAAGTGTAAAAACACTCCTTCCCTTGCATTACCACTCCCAAGTGTAAAAACACTCCTTCCCCTGCATTGCCACTTCCAAGTGTAAAAACACTCCTTCCCCTGCATTGTCACTCCCAAGTGTAAAAACACACTCCTTCCCCTGCATTGCCACTCCCAAGTGTAAAAACACTCCTTCCCCTGCATTGCCACTCTCAAGTGTAAAAACACACTCCTTCCCCTGCATTGCCACTCCCAAGTGTAAAAACACTACTTCCCCTGCATTGCCACTCTCAAGTGTAAAAACACTCCTTCCCCTGCATTGCCACTCCCAAGTGTAAAAACACACTCCTTCCCCTGCATTGCCACTCTCAAGTGTAAAAACACTCCTTCCCCTGCATTGCCACTCTCAAGTGTAAAAACACTCCTCCCACTGCATTGCCACTCCCAAGTGTAAAAACACTACTTCCCCTGCATTGCCACTCCCAAGTGTAAAAACACTCCTTCCTCTGCATTGCCACTCCCAAGTGTAAAAACACTCCTTCCTCTGCATTGCCACTCCCAAGTGTAAAAACACACTCCTCCCACTGCATTGCCACTCCCAAGTGTAAAAACACTCCTTCCCCTGCATTGCCACTCCCAAGTGTAAAAACACTCCTTCCCCTGCATTGCCACTCCCAAGTGTAAAAACACTCCTTCCCCTGCATTGCCACTCCCAAGTGTAAAAACACTCCTTCCCCTGCATTCCCACTCCCAAGTGTAAAAACACTCCTTCCCCTGCATTGCCACTCCCAAGTGTAAAAACACTCCTTCCCCTGCATTGCCACTCCCAAGTGTAAAAACACTCCTTCCCCTGCATTCCCACACCCAAGTGTAAAAACACACTCCTCCCACTGCATTGCCACTCCCAAGTGTAAAAACACTACTTCCCCTGCATTGCCACTCTCAAGTGTAAAAACACACTCCTTCCCCTGCATTGCCACTCCCAAGTTTAAAAACACTCCTTCCCCTGCATTGCCACTCCCAAGTGTAAAAACACTACTTCCCCTGCATTGCCGCTCCCAAGTGTAAAAACACACTCCTTCCCTGCATTGCCACTCCCAAGTGTAAAAATACTCCTTCCCCTGCATTGCCACTCCCAAGTGTAAAAACACTACTTCCCCTGCATTGCCACTCCCAAGTGTAAAAACACTCCTTCCCTTGCATTGCCACTCCCAAGTGTAAAAACACACTCCTTCCCTGCATTGCCACTTCCAAGTGTAAAAACACTACTTCCCCTGCATTGCCACTCCCAAGTGTAAAAACACACTCCTTCCCCTGCATTGCCACTCCCAAGTGTAAAAATACTCCTTCCAATGCATTGTCACTCCCAAGTGTAAAAATACTCCTTCCCCTATGCATTGTCACTCCCAAGTGTAAAAATACTCCTTCCCCTGCATTGCCACTCCCAAGTGTAAAAATACTCCTTCCCCTGCATTGCCACTCCCAAGTGTAAAAACACTCCTTCCCCTGCATTGCCACTCCCAAGTGTAAAAACACTCCTTCCCCTGCATTGCCACTCCCAAGTGTAAAAACACTCCTTCCCTTGCATTGCCACTCCCAAGTGTAAAAACACTCCTTCCCCTGCATTGCCATTCCCAAGTGTAAAAACACACTCCTTCCCCTGCATTGCCACTCCCAAGTGTAAAAACACTCCTTCCCCTGCATTGCAACTCCCAAGTGTAAAAACACTCCTTCCCTTGCATTGCCACTCCCAAGTGTAAAAACACTCCTTCCACTGCATTGCCACTCCCAAGTGTAAAAATACTCCTTCCTCTGCATTGCCACTCCCAAGTGTAAAAACACTCCTTCCCCTGCATTGCCACTCCCAAGTGTAAAAACACTCCTTCCCCTGCATTACCACTCCCAAGTGTAAAAACACTCCTTCCCCTGCATTGCCACTCCCAAGTGTAAAAACACTCCTTCCCCTGCATTGTCACTCCCAAGTGTAAAAACACACTCCTTCCACTGCATTGCCACTCCCAAGTGTAAAAACACTCCTTCCCCTGCATTGCCACTCTCAAGTGTAAATACACACTCCTTCCCCTGCATTGCCACTCCCAAGTGTAAAAACACTACTTCCCCTGCATTGCCACTCTCAAGTGTAAAAACACTCCTTCCCCTGCATTGCCACTCCCAAGTGTAAAAACACACTCCTTCCCCTGCATTGCCACTCTCAAGTGTAAAAACACTCCTTCCCCTGCATTGCCACTCTCAAGTGTAAAAACACTCCTCCCACTGCATTGCCACTCCCAAGTGTAAAAACACTACTTCCCCTGCATTGCCACTCCCAAGTGTAAAAACACTCCTTCCTCTGCATTGCCACTCCCAAGTGTAAAAACACACTCCTCCCACTGCATTGCCACTCCCAAGTGTAAAAACACTCCTTCCCCTGCATTGCCACTCCCAAGTGTAAAAACACTCCTTCCCCTGCATTGCCACTCCCAAGTGTAAAAACACTCCTTCCCCTGCATTGCCACTCCCAAGTGTAAAAACACTCCTTCCCCTGCATTCCCACTCCCAAGTGTAAAAACACTCCTTCCCCTGCATTGCCACTCCCAAGTGTAAAAACACTCCTTCCCCTGCATTGCCACTCCCAAGTGTAAAAACACTCCTTCCCCTGCATTCCCACTCCCAAGTGTAAAAACACACTCCTCCCACTGCACTGCCACTCCCAAGTGTAAAAACACTACTTCCCCTGCATTGCCACTCTCAAGTGTAAAAACACACTCCTTCCCCTGCATTGCCACTCCCAAGTTTAAAAACACTCCTTCCCCTGCATTGCCACTCCCAAGTGTAAAAACACTACTTCCCCTGCATTGCCGCTCCCAAGTGTAAAAACACACTCCTTCCCTGCATTGCCACTCCCAAGTGTAAAAATACTCCTTCCCCTGCATTGCCACTCCCAAGTGTAAAAACACTACTTCCCCTGCATTGCCACTCCCAAGTGTAAAAACACACTCCTTCCCTGCATTGCCACTTCCAAGTGTAAAAACACTACTTCCCCTGCATTGCCACTCCCAAGTGTAAAAACACACTCCTTCCCCTGCATTGCCACTCCCAAGTGTAAAAACACTCCTTCCCCTGCATTGCCATTCCCAAGTGTAAAAACACACTCCTTCCCCTGCATTGCCACTCCCAAGTGTAAAAACACTCCTTCCCCTGCATTGCAACTCCCAAGTGTAAAAACACTCCTTCCCCTGCATTGCCACTCCCAAGTGTAAAAACACTCCTTCCCCTGCATTGTCACTCCTAAGTGTAAAAACACTACTTCCCCTGCATTGCCACTCTCAAGTGTAAAAACACACTCCTTCCCCTGCATTGCCACTCCCAAGTGTAAAAACACACTCCTTCCCCTGCATTGCCACTCTCAAGTGTAAAAACACACTCCTTCCCCTGCATTGCCACTCCCAAGTGTAAAAATACTCCTTCCCATGCATTGCCACTCCCAAATGTAAAAACACTCCTTTCCCTGCATTGCCACTCCCAAGTGTAAAAACACTCCTTCCCTTGCATTGCCACTCCCAAGTGTAAAAACACTCCTTCCACTGCATTGCCACTCCCAAGTGTAAAAATACTCCTTCCTCTGCATTGCCACTCCCAAGTGTAAAAACACTCCTTCCCCTGCATTGCCACTCCCAAGTGTAAAAACACTCCTTCCCCTGCATTACCACTCCCAAGTGTAAAAACACTCCTTCCCCTGCATTGCCACTCCCAAGTGTAAAAACACTCCTTCCCCTGCATTGTCACTCCCAAGTGTAAAAACACACTCCTTCCCCTGCATTGCCACTCCCAAGTGTAAAAACACTCCTTCCCCTGCATTGCCACTCTCAAGTGTAAAAACACACTCCTTCCCCTGCATTGCCACTCTCAAGTGTAAAAACACTCCTTCCCCTGCATTGCCACTCCCAAGTGTAAAAACACACTCCTTCCCCTGCATTGCCACTCTCAAGTGTAAAAACACTCCTTCCCCTGCATTGCCACTCTCAAGTGTAAAAACACTCCTCCCACTGCATTGCCACTCCCAAGTGTAAAAACACTACTTCCCCTGCATTGCCACTCCCAAGTGTAAAAACACTCCTTCCTCTGCATTGCCACTCCCAAGTGTAAAAACACACTCCTCCCACTGCATTGCCACTCCCAAGTGTAAAAACACTCCTTCCCCTGCATTGCCACTCCCAAGTGTAAAAACACTCCTTCCCCTGCATTGCCACTCCCAAGTGTAAAAACACTCCTTCCCCTGTATTGCCACTCCCAAGTGTAAAAACACTCCTTCCCCTGCATTCCCACTCCCAAGTGTAAAAACACTCCTTCCCCTGCATTGCCACTCCCAAGTGTAAAAACACTCCTTCCCCTGCATTGCCACTCCCAAGTGTAAAAACACTCCTTCCCCTGCATTCCCACTCCCAAGTGTAAAAACACACTCCTCCCACTGCATTGCCACTCCCAAGTGTAAAAACACTACTTCCCCTGCATTGCCACTCCCAAGTGTAAAAACACTCCTTCCTCTGCATTGCCACTCCCAAGTGTAAAAACACACTCCTCCCACTGCATTGCCACTCCCAAGTTTAAAAACACTCCTTCCCCTGCATTGCCACTCCCAAGTGTAAAAACACTACTTCCCCTGCATTGCCGCTCCCAAGTGTAAAAACACACTCCTTCCCTGCATTGCCACTCCCAAGTGTAAAAATACTCCTTCCCCTGCATTGCCACTCCCAAGTGTAAAAACACTACTTCCCCTGCATTGCCACTCCCAAGTGTAAAAACACACTCCTTCCCTGCATTGCCACTTCCAAGTGTAAAAACACTACTTCCCCTGCATTGCCACTCCCAAGTGTAAAAACACACTCCTTCCCCTGCATTGCCACTCCCAAGTGTAAAAATACTCCTTCCAATGCATTGTCACTCCCAAGTGTAAAAATACTCCTTCCCCTGCATTGCCACTCCCAAGTGTAAAAATACTCCTTCCCCTGCATTGCCACTCCCAAGTGTAAAAACACTCCTTCCCCTGCATTGCCACTCCCAAGTGTAAAAACACTCCTTCCCCTGCATTGCCACTCCCAAGTGTAAAAACACTCCTTCCCTTGCATTGCCACTCCCAAGTGTAAAAACACTCCTTCCCCTGCATTGCCATTCCCAAGTGTAAAAACACACTCCTTCCCCTGCATTGCCACTCCCAAGTGTAAAAACACTCCTTCCCCTGCATTGCAACTCCCAAGTGTAAAAACACTCCTTCCCCTGCATTGCCACTCCCAAGTGTAAAAACACTCCTTCCCCTGCATTGTCACTCCTAAGTGTAAAAACACTACTTCCCCTGCATTGCCACTCTCAAGTGTAAAAACACACTCCTTCCCCTGCATTGCCACTCCCAAGTGTAAAAACACACTCCTTCCCCTGCATTGCCACTCCCAAGTGTAAAAACACTCCTTCCCCTGCATTGCAACTCCCAAGTGTAAAAACACTCCTTCCCCTGCATTGCCACTCCCAAGTGTAAAAACACTCCTTCCCCTGCATTGTCACTCCTAAGTGTAAAAACACTACTTCCCCTGCATTGCCACTCTCAAGTGTAAAAACACACTCCTTCCCCTGCATTGCCACTCCCAAGTGTAAAAATACTCCTTCCCATGCATTGCCACTCCCAAGTGTAAAAACACTCCTTCCCCTGCATTGCCACTCCCAAGTGTAAAAACACTCCTTCCCCTGCATTGCCACTCCCAAGTGTAAAAACACTCCTTCCCCTGCATTGCCACTCCCAAGTGTAAAAACACTCCTTCCCCTGCATTCCCACTCCCAAGTGTAAAAACACTCCTTCCCCTGCATTGCCACTCCCAAGTGTAAAAACACTCCTTCCCCTGCATTGCCACTCCCAAGTGTAAAAACACTCCTTCCCCTGCATTGCCACTCCCAAGTGTAAAAACACTCCTTCCCCTGCATTGCCACTCTCAAGTGTAAAAAAACTCCTTCCCCTGCATTGCCACTCTCAAGTGTAAAAACACTCCTTCCCCTGCATTGCCACTCCCAAGTTTAAAAACACTCCTTCCCCTGCATTGCCACTCCCAAGTGTAAAAACACTCCTTCCCCTGCATTGCCACTCCCAAGTGTAAAAACACACCTTCCCTTGCATTGCCACTCCCAAGTGTAAAAACACTCCTTCCCCTGCATTGCCACTCCCAAGTGTAAAAACACTCCTTCCCCTGCATTGCCACTCCCAAGTGTAAAAACACTCCTTCCCTTGCATTGCCACTCCCAAGTGTAAAAACACTCCTTCCCCTGCATTGCCATTCCCAAGTGTAAAAACACACTCCTTCCCTGCATTGCCACTTCCAAGTGTAAAAACACTACTTCCCCTGCATTGCCACTCCCAAGTGTAAAAACACACTCCTTCCCCTGCATTGCCACTCCCAAGTGTAAAAATACTCCTTCCAATGCATTGTCACTCCCAAGTGTAAAAATACTCCTTCCCCTGCATTGCCACTCCCAAGTGTAAAAACACTCCTTCCCCTGCATTGCCACTCCCAAGTGTAAAAACACTCCTTCCCCTGCATTGTCACTCCCAAGTGTAAAAACACACTCCTTCCCCTGCATTGCCACTCCCAAGTGTAAAAACACTCCTTCCCCTGCATTGCCACTCTCAAGTGTAAAAACACACTCCTTCCCCTGCATTGCCACTCTCAAGTGTAAAAACACTCCTTCCCCTGCATTGCCACTCCCAAGTGTAAAAACACACTCCTTCCCCTGCATTGCCACTCTCAAGTGTAAAAACACTCCTTCCCCTGCATTGCCACTCTCAAGTGTAAAAACACTCCTCCCACTGCATTGCCACTCCCAAGTGTAAAAACACTACTTCCCCTGCATTGCCACTCCCAAGTGTAAAAACACTCCTTCCTCTGCATTGCCACTCCCAAGTGTAAAAACACACTCCTCCCACTGCATTGCCACTCCCAAGTGTAAAAACACTCCTTCCCCTGCATTGCCACTCCCAAGTGTAAAAACACTCCTTCCCCTGCATTGCCACTCCCAAGTGTAAAAACACTCCTTCCCCTGTATTGCCACTCCCAAGTGTAAAAACACTCCTTCCCCTGCATTCCCACTCCCAAGTGTAAAAACACTCCTTCCCCTGCATTGCCACTCCCAAGTGTAAAAACACTCCTTCCCCTGCATTGCCACTCCCAAGTGTAAAAACACTCCTTCCCCTGCATTCCCACTCCCAAGTGTAAAAACACACTCCTCCCACTGCATTGCCACTCCCAAGTGTAAAAACACTACTTCCCCTGCATTGCCACTCCCAAGTGTAAAAACACTCCTTCCTCTGCATTGCCACTCCCAAGTGTAAAAACACACTCCTCCCACTGCATTGCCACTCCCAAGTTTAAAAACACTCCTTCCCCTGCATTGCCACTCCCAAGTGTAAAAACACTACTTCCCCTGCATTGCCGCTCCCAAGTGTAAAAACACACTCCTTCCCTGCATTGCCACTCCCAAGTGTAAAAATACTCCTTCCCCTGCATTGCCACTCCCAAGTGTAAAAACACTACTTCCCCTGCATTGCCACTCCCAAGTGTAAAAACACACTCCTTCCCTGCATTGCCACTTCCAAGTGTAAAAACACTACTTCCCCTGCATTGCCACTCCCAAGTGTAAAAACACACTCCTTCCCCTGCATTGCCACTCCCAAGTGTAAAAATACTCCTTCCAATGCATTGTCACTCCCAAGTGTAAAAATACTCCTTCCCCTGCATTGCCACTCCCAAGTGTAAAAATACTCCTTCCCCTGCATTGCCACTCCCAAGTGTAAAAACACTCCTTCCCCTGCATTGCCACTCCCAAGTGTAAAAACACTCCTTCCCCTGCATTGCCACTCCCAAGTGTAAAAACACTCCTTCCCTTGCATTGCCACTCCCAAGTGTAAAAACACTCCTTCCCCTGCATTGCCATTCCCAAGTGTAAAAACACACTCCTTCCCCTGCATTGCCACTCCCAAGTGTAAAAACACTCCTTCCCCTGCATTGCAACTCCCAAGTGTAAAAACACTCCTTCCCCTGCATTGCCACTCCCAAGTGTAAAAACACTCCTTCCCCTGCATTGTCACTCCTAAGTGTAAAAACACTACTTCCCCTGCATTGCCACTCTCAAGTGTAAAAACACACTCCTTCCCCTGCATTGCCACTCCCAAGTGTAAAAACACACTCCTTCCCCTGCATTGCCACTCCCAAGTGTAAAAACACTCCTTCCCCTGCATTGCAACTCCCAAGTGTAAAAACACTCCTTCCCCTGCATTGCCACTCCCAAGTGTAAAAACACTCCTTCCCCTGCATTGTCACTCCTAAGTGTAAAAACACTACTTCCCCTGCATTGCCACTCTCAAGTGTAAAAACACACTCCTTCCCCTGCATTGCCACTCCCAAGTGTAAAAATACTCCTTCCCATGCATTGCCACTCCCAAGTGTAAAAACACTCCTTCCCCTGCATTGCCACTCCCAAGTGTAAAAACACTCCTTCCCCTGCATTGCCACTCCCAAGTGTAAAAACACTCCTTCCCCTGCATTGCCACTCCCAAGTGTAAAAACACTCCTTCCCCTGCATTCCCACTCCCAAGTGTAAAAACACTCCTTCCCCTGCATTGCCACTCCCAAGTGTAAAAACACTCCTTCCCCTGCATTGCCACTCCCAAGTGTAAAAACACTCCTTCCCCTGCATTGCCACTCCCAAGTGTAAAAACACTCCTTCCCCTGCATTGCCACTCTCAAGTGTAAAAAAACTCCTTCCCCTGCATTGCCACTCTCAAGTGTAAAAACACTCCTTCCCCTGCATTGCCACTCCCAAGTTTAAAAACACTCCTTCCCCTGCATTGCCACTCCCAAGTGTAAAAACACTCCTTCCCCTGCATTGCCACTCCCAAGTGTAAAAACACACCTTCCCTTGCATTGCCACTCCCAAGTGTAAAAACACTCCTTCCCCTGCATTGCCACTCCCAAGTGTAAAAACACTCCTTCCCCTGCATTGCCACTCCCAAGTGTAAAAACACTCCTTCCCTTGCATTGCCACTCCCAAGTGTAAAAACACTCCTTCCCCTGCATTGCCATTCCCAAGTGTAAAAACACACTCCTTCCCCTGCATTGCCACTCCCAAGTGTAAAAACACTCCTTCCCCTGCATTGCAACTCCCAAGTGTAAAAACACTCCTTCCCCTGCATTGCCACTCCCAAGTGTAAAAACACTCCTTCCCCTGCATTGTCACTCCTAAGTGTAAAAACACTACTTCCCCTGCATTGCCACTCTCAAGTGTAAAAACACACTCCTTCCCCTGCATTGCCACTCCCAAGTGTAAAAACACACTCCTTCCCCTGCATTGCCACTCTCAAGTGTAAAAACACACTCCTTCCCCTGCATTGCCACTCCCAAGTGTAAAAATACTCCTTCCCATGCATTGCCACTCCCAAATGTAAAAACACTCCTTTCCCTGCATTGCCACTCCCAAGTGTAAAAACACTCCTTCCCTTGCATTGCCACTCCCAAGTGTAAAAACACTCCTTCCACTGCATTGCCACTCCCAAGTGTAAAAATACTCCTTCCTCTGCATTGCCACTCCCAAGTGTAAAAACACTCCTTCCCCTGCATTGCCACTCCCAAGTGTAAAAACACTCCTTCCCCTGCATTACCACTCCCAAGTGTAAAAACACTCCTTCCCCTGCATTGCCACTCCCAAGTGTAAAAACACTCCTTCCCCTGCATTGTCACTCCCAAGTGTAAAAACACACTCCTTCCCCTGCATTGCCACTCCCAAGTGTAAAAACACTCCTTCCCCTGCATTGCCACTCTCAAGTGTAAAAACACACTCCTTCCCCTGCATTGCCACTCTCAAGTGTAAAAACACTCCTTCCCCTGCATTGCCACTCCCAAGTGTAAAAACACACTCCTTCCCCTGCATTGCCACTCTCAAGTGTAAAAACACTCCTTCCCCTGCATTGCCACTCTCAAGTGTAAAAACACTCCTCCCACTGCATTGCCACTCCCAAGTGTAAAAACACTACTTCCCCTGCATTGCCACTCCCAAGTGTAAAAACACTCCTTCCTCTGCATTGCCACTCCCAAGTGTAAAAACACACTCCTCCCACTGCATTGCCACTCCCAAGTGTAAAAACACTCCTTCCCCTGCATTGCCACTCCCAAGTGTAAAAACACTCCTTCCCCTGCATTGCCACTCCCAAGTGTAAAAACACTCCTTCCCCTGTATTGCCACTCCCAAGTGTAAAAACACTCCTTCCCCTGCATTCCCACTCCCAAGTGTAAAAACACTCCTTCCCCTGCATTGCCACTCCCAAGTGTAAAAACACTCCTTCCCCTGCATTGCCACTCCCAAGTGTAAAAACACTCCTTCCCCTGCATTCCCACTCCTAAGTGTAAAAACACTACTTCCCCTGCATTGCCACTCCCAAGTGTAAAAACACTCCTTCCCCTGCATTGCCACTCTCAAGTGTAAAAAAACTCCTTCCCCTGCATTGCCACTCTCAAGTGTAAAAACACTCCTTCCCCTGCATTGCCACTCCCAAGTTTAAAAACACTCCTTCCCCTGCATTGCCACTCCCAAGTGTAAAAACACTCCTTCCCCTGCATTGCCACTCCCAAGTGTAAAAACACTCCTTCCCCTGCATTGCAACTCCCAAGTGTAAAAACACTCCTTCCCCTGCATTGCCACTCCCAAGTGTAAAAACACTCCTTCCCCTGCATTGTCACTCCTAAGTGTAAAAACACTACTTCCCCTGCATTGCCACTCTCAAGTGTAAAAACACACTCCTTCCCCTGCATTGCCACTCCCAAGTGTAAAAATACTCCTTCCCATGCATTGCCACTCCCAAGTGTAAAAACACTCCTTCCCCTGCATTGCCACTCCCAAGTGTAAAAACACTCCTTCCCCTGCATTGCCACTCCCAAGTGTAAAAACACTCCTTCCCCTGCATTGCCACTCCCAAGTGTAAAAACACTCCTTCCCCTGCATTCCCACTCCCAAGTGTAAAAACACTCCTTCCCCTGCATTGCCACTCCCAAGTGTAAAAACACTCCTTCCCCTGCATTGCCACTCCCAAGTGTAAAAACACTCCTTCCCCTGCATTGCCACTCCCAAGTGTAAAAACACTCCTTCCCCTGCATTGCCACTCTCAAGTGTAAAAAAACTCCTTCCCCTGCATTGCCACTCTCAAGTGTAAAAACACTCCTTCCCCTGCATTGCCACTCCCAAGTTTAAAAACACTCCTTCCCCTGCATTGCCACTCCCAAGTGTAAAAACACTCCTTCCCCTGCATTGCCACTCCCAAGTGTAAAAACACACCTTCCCTTGCATTGCCACTCCCAAGTGTAAAAACACTCCTTCCCCTGCATTGCCACTCCCAAGTGTAAAAACACTCCTTCCCTTGCATTGCCACTCCCAAGTGTAAAAACACTCCTTCCCCTGCATTGCCACTCTCAAGTGTAAAAACACACTCCTTCCCCTGCATTGCCACTCCCAAGTGTAAAAACACTACTTCCCCTGCATTGCCACTCCCAAGTGTAAAAACACTCTCCTTCCCCTGCATTGCCACTCCCAAGTGTAAAAACACTACTTCCCCTGCATTGCCACTCTCAAGTGTAAAAACACTCCTTCCCCTGCATTCCCACTCCCAAGTGTAAAAACACACTCCTCCCACTGCATTGCCACTCCCAAGTGTAAAAACACTCCTTCCCCTGCATTGCCACTCCCAAGTGTAAAAACACACTCCTCCCACTGCATTGCCACTCCCAAGTGTAAAAACACTCCTTCCCTTGCATTGCCACTCCCAAGTGTAAAAACACTCCTTCCCCTGCATTGCCACTCCCAAGTGTAAAAACACACTCCTTCCCCTGCATTGCCACTCCCAAGTGTAAAAACACTCCTTCCCCTGCATTGCCACTCCCAAGTGTAAAAACACTCCTTCCCCTGCATTGCCACTCCCAAGTGTAAACACACACTCCTTCCCCTGCATTGCCACTCCCAAGTGTAAAAACACTCCTTCCACTGCATTGCCACTCCCAAGTGTAAAAATACTCCTTCCTCTGCATTGCCACTCCCAAGTGTAAAAACACTCCTTCCCCTGCATTGCCACTCCCAAGTGTAAAAACACTCCTTCCCCTGCATTACCACTCCCAAGTGTAAAAACACTCCTTCCCCTGCATTGCCACTCCCAAGTGTAAAAACACTCCTTCCCCTGCATTGTCACTCCCAAGTGTAAAAACACACTCCTTCCCCTGCATTGCCACTCCCAAGTGTAAAAACACTCCTTCCCCTGCATTGCCACTCTCAAGTGTAAAAACACACTCCTTCCCCTGCATTGCCACTCCCAAGTGTAAAAACACTACTTCCCCTGCATTGCCACTCTCAAGTGTAAAAACACTCCTTCCCCTGCATTGCCACTCCCAAGTGTAAAAACACACTCCTTCCCCTGCATTGCCACTCTCAAGTGTAAAAACACTCCTTCCCCTGCATTGCCACTCTCAAGTGTAAAAACACTCCTCCCACTGCATTGCCACTCCCAAGTGTAAAAACACTACTTCCCCTGCATTGCCACTCCCAAGTGTAAAAACACTCCTTCCCCTGCATTGCCACTCCCAAGTGTAAAAACACACTCCTCCCACTGCATTGCCACTCCCAAGTGTAAAAACACTCCTTCCCCTGCATTGCCACTCCCAAGTGTAAAAACACTCCTTCCCCTGCATTGCCACTCCCAAGTGTAAAAACACTCCTTCCCCTGCATTGCCACTCTCAAGTGTAAAAACACTCCTTCCCCTGCATTCCCACTCCCAAGTGTAAAAACACACTCCTCCCACTGCATTGCCACTCCCAAGTGTAAAAACACTCCTTCCCCTGCATTGCCACTCCCAAGTGTAAAAACACACTCCTCCCACTGCATTGCCACTCCCAAGTGTAAAAACACTCCTTCCCTTGCATTGCCACTCCCAAGTGTAAAAACACTCCTTCCCCTGCATTGCCACTCCCAAGTGTAAAAACACACTCCTTCCCCTGCATTGCCACTCCCAAGTGTAAAAACACTCCTTCCCCTGCATTGCCACTCCCAAGTGTAAAAACACTCCTTCCCCTGCATTGCCACTCCCAAGTGTAAACACACACTCCTTCCCCTGCATTGCCACTCCCAAGTGTAAAAACACTCCTTCCACTGCATTGCCACTCCCAAGTGTAAAAATACTCCTTCCTCTGCATTGCCACTCCCAAGTGTAAAAACACTCCTTCCCCTGCATTGCCACTCCCAAGTGTAAAAACACTCCTTCCCCTGCATTACCACTCCCAAGTGTAAAAACACTCCTTCCCCTGCATTGCCACTCCCAAGTGTAAAAACACTCCTTCCCCTGCATTGTCACTCCCAAGTGTAAAAACACACTCCTTCCCCTGCATTGCCACTCCCAAGTGTAAAAACACTCCTTCCCCTGCATTGCCACTCTCAAGTGTAAAAACACACTCCTTCCCCTGCATTGCCACTCCCAAGTGTAAAAACACTACTTCCCCTGCATTGCCACTCTCAAGTGTAAAAACACTCCTTCCCCTGCATTGCCACTCCCAAGTGTAAAAACACACTCCTTCCCCTGCATTGCCACTCTCAAGTGTAAAAACACTCCTTCCCCTGCATTGCCACTCTCAAGTGTAAAAACACTCCTCCCACTGCATTGCCACTCCCAAGTGTAAAAACACTACTTCCCCTGCATTGCCACTCCCAAGTGTAAAAACACTCCTTCCCCTGCATTGCCACTCCCAAGTGTAAAAACACACTCCTCCCACTGCATTGCCACTCCCAAGTGTAAAAACACTCCTTCCCCTGCATTGCCACTCCCAAGTGTAAAAACACTCCTTCCCCTGCATTGCCACTCCCAAGTGTAAAAACACTCCTTCCCCTGCATTGCCACTCCCAAGTGTAAAAACACTCCTTCCCCTGCATTCCCACTCCCAAGTGTAAAAACACTCCTTCCCCTGCATTGCCACTCCCAAGTGTAAAAACACTACTTCCCCTGCATTGCCACTCTCAAGTGTAAAAACACACTCCTTCCCCTGCATTGCCACTCCCAAGTGTAAAAACACTACTTCCCCTGCATTGCCGCTCCCAAGTGTAAAAACACACTCCTTCCTGCATTGCCACTCCCAAGTGTAAAAATACTCCTTCCCCTGCATTGCCACTCCCAAGTGTAAAAACACTACTTCCCCTGCATTGCCACTCCCAAGTGTAAAAACACACTCCTTCCCTGCATTGCCACTTCCAAGTGTAAAAACACTACTTCCCCTGCATTGCCACTCCCAAGTGTAAAAACACACTCCTTCCCCTGCATTGCCACTCCCAAGTGTAAAAATACTCCTTCCAATGCATTGTCACTCCCAAGTGTAAAAATACTCCTTCCAATGCATTGTCACTCCCAAGTGTAAAAATTCTCCTTCCCCTGCATTGCCACTCCCAAGTGTAAAAACACACTCCTCCCACTGCATTGCCACTCCCAAGTGTAAAAACACTCCTTCCCCTGCATTGCCACTCCCAAGTGTACAAACACTCCTTCCCCTGCATTGCCACTCCCAAGTGTAAAAACACTCCTTCCCCTGCATTGCCACTCCCAAGTGTAAAAACACTCCTTCCCCTGCATTCCCACTCCCAAGTGTAAAAACACTCCTTCCCCTGCATTGCCACTCCCAAGTGTAAAAACACTCCTTCCCCTGCATTGCCACTCCCAAGTGTAAAAACACTCCTTCCCCTGCATTGCCACTCCCAAGTGTAAAAACACTACTTCCCCTGCATTGCCACTCTCAAGTGTAAAAACACTCCTTCCCCTGCATTTCCACTCCCAAGTGTAAAAACACACTCCTTCCCCTGCATTGCCACTCTCAAGTGTAAAAACACTCCTTCCCCTGCATTGCCACTCTCAAGTGTAAAAACAATCCTCCCACTGCATTGCCACTCCCAAGTGTAAAAACACTACTTCCCCTGCATTGCCACTCCCAAGTGTAAAAACACTCCTTCCTCTGCATTGCCACTCCCAAGTGTAAAAACACTCCTTCCCCTGCATTGCCACTCCCAAGTGTAAAAACACTCCTTCCCCTGCATTGCCACTCCCAAGTGTAAAAACACTCCTTCCCCTGCATTGCCACTCCCAAGTGTAAAAACACTACTTCCCCTGCATTGCCACTCTCAAGTGTAAAAACACTCCTTCCCCTGCATTTCCACTCCCAAGTGTAAAAACACACTCCTTCCCCTGCATTGCCACTCTCAAGTGTAAAAACACTCCTTCCTCTGCATTGCCACTCCCAAGTGTAAAAACACACTCCTCCCACTGCATTGCCACTCCCAAGTGTAAAAACACTCCTTCCCCTGCATTGCCACTCCCAAGTGTAAAAACACTCCTTCCCCTGCATTGCCACTCCCAAGTGTAAAAACACTCCTTCCCCTGCATTGCCACTCCCAAGTGTAAAAACACTCCTTCCCCTGCATTCCCACTCCCAAGTGTAAAAACACTCCTTCCCCTGCATTGCCACTCCCAAGTGTAAAAACACTCCTTCCCCTGCATTGCCACTCCCAAGTGTAAAAACACACTCCTTCCCCTGCATTCCCACTCCCAAGTGTAAAAACACACTCCTTCCCCTGCATTGCCAGTCCCAAGTGTAAAAACACTCCTTCCCCTGCATTGCCACTCCCAAGTGTAAAAACACTCCTTCCCCTGAATTGCCACTCCCAAGTGTAAAAACACTCCTTCCCCTGCATTCCCACTCCCAAGTGTAAAAACACTCCTTCCCCTGCATTGCCACTCCCAAGTGTAAAAGCACACTCCTTCCCCTGCATTGCCACTCTCAAGTGTAAAAACACACTCCTTCCCCTGCATTGCCACTCCCAAGTTTAAAAACACTCCTTCCCCTGCATTGCCACTCCCAAGTGTAAAAACACTACTTCCCCTGCATTGCCACTCCCAAATGTAAAAACACTCCTTTCCCTGCATTGCCACTCCCAAGTGTAAAAACACTCCTTCCCTTGCATTACCACTCCCAAGTGTAAAAACACTCCTTCCCCTGCATTGCCACTTCCAAGTGTAAAAACACTCCTTCCCCTGCATTGTCACTCCCAAGTGTAAAAACACACTCCTTCCCCTGCATTGCCACTCCCAAGTGTAAAAACACTCCTTCCCCTGCATTGCCACTCTCAAGTGTAAAAACACACTCCTTCCCCTGCATTGCCACTCCCAAGTGTAAAAACACTACTTCCCCTGCATTGCCACTCTCAAGTGTAAAAACACTCCTTCCCCTGCATTGCCACTCCCAAGTGTAAAAACACACTCCTTCCCCTGCATTGCCACTCTCAAGTGTAAAAACACTCCTTCCCCTGCATTGCCACTCTCAAGTGTAAAAACACTCCTCCCACTGCATTGCCACTCCCAAGTGTAAAAACTCTACTTCCCCTGCATTGCCACTCCCAAGTGTAAAAACACTCCTTCCTCTGCATTGCCACTCCCAAGTGTAAAAACACTCCTTCCTCTGCATTGCCACTCCCAAGTGTAAAAACACACTCCTCCCACTGCATTGCCACTCCCAAGTGTAAAAACACTCCTTCCCCTGCATTGCCACTCCCAAGTGTAAAAACACTCCTTCCCCTGCATTGCCACTCCCAAGTGTAAAAACACTCCTTCCCCTGCATTGCCACTCCCAAGTGTAAAAACACTCCTTCCCCTGCATTCCCACTCCCAAGTGTAAAAACACTCCTTCCCCTGCATTGCCACTCCCAAGTGTAAAAACACTCCTTCCCCTGCATTGCCACTCCCAAGTGTAAAAACACTCCTTCCCCTGCATTCCCACTCCCAAGTGTAAAAACACACTCCTCCCATTGCATTGCCACTCCCAAGTGTAAAAACACTACTTCCCCTGCATTGCCACTCTCAAGTGTAAAAACACACTCCTTCCCCTGCATTGCCACTCCCAAGTTTAAAAACACTCCTTCCCCTGCATTGCCACTCCCAAGTGTAAAAACACTACTTCCCCTGCATTGCCGCTCCCAAGTGTAAAAACACACTCCTTCCCTGCATTGCCACTCCCAAGTGTAAAAATACTCCTTCCCCTGCATTGCCACTCCCAAGTGTAAAAACACTACTTCCCCTGCATTGCCACTCCCAAGTGTAAAAACACACTCCTTCCCTGCATTGCCACTTCCAAGTGTAAAAACACTACTTCCCCTGCATTGCCACTCCCAAGTGTAAAAACACACTCCTTCCCCTGCATTGCCACTCCCAAGTGTAAAAATACTCCTTCCAATGCATTGTCACTCCCAAGTGTAAAAATACTCCTTCCCCTATGCATTGTCACTCCCAAGTGTAAAAATACTCCTTCCCCTGCATTGCCACTCCCAAGTGTAAAAATACTCCTTCCCCTGCATTGCCACTCCCAAGTGTAAAAACACTCCTTCCCCTGCATTGCCACTCCCAAGTGTAAAAACACTCCTTCCCCTGCATTGCCACTCCCAAGTGTAAAAACACTCCTTCCCTTGCATTGCCACTCCCAAGTGTAAAAACACTCCTTCCCCTGCATTGCAACTCCCAAGTGTAAAAACACTCCTTCCCTTGCATTGCCACTCCCAAGTGTAAAAACACTCCTTCCCTTGCATTGCCACTCCCAAGTGTAAAAACACTCCTTCCACTGCATTGCCACTCCCAAGTGTAAAAATACTCCTTCCTCTGCATTGCCACTCCCAAGTGTAAAAACACTCCTTCCCCTGCATTGCCACTCCCAAGTGTAAAAACACTCCTTCCCCTGCATTACCACTCCCAAGTGTAAAAACACTCCTTCCCCTGCATTGCCACTCCCAAGTGTAAAAACACTCCTTCCCCTGCATTGTCACTCCCAAGTGTAAAAACACACTCCTTCCACTGCATTGCCACTCCCAAGTGTAAAAACACTCCTTCCCCTGCATTGCCACTCTCAAGTGTAAATACACACTCCTTCCCCTGCATTGCCACTCCCAAGTGTAAAAACACTACTTCCCCTGCATTGCCACTCTCAAGTGTAAAAACACTCCTTCCCCTGCATTGCCACTTCCAAGTGTAAAAACACACTCCTTCCCCTGCATTGCCACTCTCAAGTGTAAAAACACTCCTTCCCCTGCATTGCCACTCTCAAGTGTAAAAACACTCCTCCCACTGCATTGCCACTCCCAAGTGTAAAAACACTACTTCCCCTGCATTGCCACTCCCAAGTGTAAAAACACTCCTTCCTCTGCATTGCCACTCCCAAGTGTAAAAACACACTCCTCCCACTGCATTGCCACTCCCAAGTGTAAAAACACTCCTTCCCCTGCATTGCCACTCCCAAGTGTAAAAACACTCCTTCCCCTGCATTGCCACTCCCAAGTGTAAAAACACTCCTTCCCCTGCATTGCCACTCCCAAGTGTAAAAACACTCCTTCCCCTGCATTCCCACTCCCAAGTGTAAAAACACTCCTTCCCCTGCATTGCCACTCCCAAGTGTAAAAACACTCCTTCCCCTGCATTGCCACTCCCAAGTGTAAAAACACTCCTTCCCCTGCATTCCCACTCCCAAGTGTAAAAACACACTCCTCCCACTGCATTGCCACTCCCAAGTGTAAAAACACTACTTCCCCTGCATTGCCACTCTCAAGTGTAAAAACACACTCCTTCCCCTGCATTGCCACTCCCAAGTTTAAAAACACTCCTTCCCCTGCATTGCCACTCCCAAGTGTAAAAACACTACTTCCCCTGCATTGCCGCTCCCAAGTGTAAAAACACACTCCTTCCCTGCATTGCCACTCCCAAGTGTAAAAATACTCCTTCCCCTGCATTGCCACTCCCAAGTGTAAAAACACTACTTCCCCTGCATTGCCACTCCCAAGTGTAAAAACACACTCCTTCCCTGCATTGCCACTTCCAAGTGTAAAAACACTACTTCCCCTGCATTGCCACTCCCAAGTGTAAAAACACACTCCTTCCCCTGCATTGCCACTCCCAAGTGTAAAAACACTCCTTCCCCTGCATTGCCATTCCCAAGTGTAAAAACACACTCCTTCCCCTGCATTGCCACTCCCAAGTGTAAAAACACTCCTTCCCCTGCATTGCAACTCCCAAGTGTAAAAACACTCCTTCCCCTGCATTGCCACTCCCAAGTGTAAAAACACTCCTTCCCCTGCATTGTCACTCCTAAGTGTAAAAACACTACTTCCCCTGCATTGCCACTCTCAAGTGTAAAAACACACTCCTTCCCCTGCATTGCCACTCCCAAGTGTAAAAACACACTCCTTCCCCTGCATTGCCACTCTCAAGTGTAAAAACACACTCCTTCCCCTGCATTGCCACTCCCAAGTGTAAAAATACTCCTTCCCATGCATTGCCACTCCCAAATGTAAAAACACTCCTTTCCCTGCATTGCCACTCCCAAGTGTAAAAACACTCCTTCCCTTGCATTGCCACTCCCAAGTGTAAAAACACTCCTTCCACTGCATTGCCACTCCCAAGTGTAAAAATACTCCTTCCTCTGCATTGCCACTCCCAAGTGTAAAAACACTCCTTCCCCTGCATTGCCACTCCCAAGTGTAAAAACACTCCTTCCCCTGCATTACCACTCCCAAGTGTAAAAACACTCCTTTCCCTGCATTGCCACTCCCAAGTGTAAAAACACTCCTTCCCCTGCATTGTCACTCCCAAGTGTAAAAACACACTCCTTCCCCTGCATTGCCACTCCCAAGTGTAAAAACACTCCTTCCCCTGCATTGCCACTCTCAAGTGTAAAAACACACTCCTTCCCCTGCATTGCCACTCTCAAGTGTAAAAACACTCCTTCCCCTGCATTGCCACTCCCAAGTGTAAAAACACACTCCTTCCCCTGCATTCCCACTCCCAAGTGTAAAAACACTCCTTCCCCTGCATTGCCACTCCCAAGTGTAAAAACACTCCTTCCCCTGCATTGCCACTCCCAAGTGTAAAAACACTCCTTCCCCTGCATTCCCACTCCCAAGTGTAAAAACACACTCCTCCCACTGCATTGCCACTCCCAAGTGTAAAAACACTACTTCCCCTGCATTGCCACTCCCAAGTGTAAAAACACTCCTTCCTCTGCATTGCCACTCCCAAGTGTAAAAACACACTCCTCCCACTGCATTGCCACTCCCAAGTTTAAAAACACTCCTTCCCCTGCATTGCCACTCCCAAGTGTAAAAACACTACTTCCCCTGCATTGCCGCTCCCAAGTGTAAAAACACACTCCTTCCCTGCATTGCCACTCCCAAGTGTAAAAATACTCCTTCCCCTGCATTGCCACTCCCAAGTGTAAAAACACTACTTCCCCTGCATTGCCACTCCCAAGTGTAAAAACACACTCCTTCCCTGCATTGCCACTTCCAAGTGTAAAAACACTACTTCCCCTGCATTGCCACTCCCAAGTGTAAAAACACACTCCTTCCCCTGCATTGCCACTCCCAAGTGTAAAAATACTCCTTCCAATGCATTGTCACTCCCAAGTGTAAAAATACTCCTTCCCCTGCATTGCCACTCCCAAGTGTAAAAATACTCCTTCCCCTGCATTGCCACTCCCAAGTGTAAAAACACTCCTTCCCCTGCATTGCCACTCCCAAGTGTAAAAACACTCCTTCCCCTGCATTGCCACTCCCAAGTGTAAAAACACTCCTTCCCTTGCATTGCCACTCCCAAGTGTAAAAACACTCCTTCCCCTGCATTGCCATTCCCAAGTGTAAAAACACACTCCTTCCCCTGCATTGCCACTCCCAAGTGTAAAAACACTCCTTCCCCTGCATTGCAACTCCCAAGTGTAAAAACACTCCTTCCCCTGCATTGCCACTCCCAAGTGTAAAAACACTCCTTCCCCTGCATTGTCACTCCTAAGTGTAAAAACACTACTTCCCCTGCATTGCCACTCTCAAGTGTAAAAACACACTCCTTCCCCTGCATTGCCACTCCCAAGTGTAAAAACACACTCCTTCCCCTGCATTGCCACTCCCAAGTGTAAAAACACTCCTTCCCCTGCATTGCAACTCCCAAGTGTAAAAACACTCCTTCCCCTGCATTGCCACTCCCAAGTGTAAAAACACTCCTTCCCCTGCATTGTCACTCCTAAGTGTAAAAACACTACTTCCCCTGCATTGCCACTCTCAAGTGTAAAAACACACTCCTTCCCCTGCATTGCCACTCCCAAGTGTAAAAATACTCCTTCCCATGCATTGCCACTCCCAAGTGTAAAAACACTCCTTCCCCTGCATTGCCACTCCCAAGTGTAAAAACACTCCTTCCCCTGCATTGCCACTCCCAAGTGTAAAAACACTCCTTCCCCTGCATTGCCACTCCCAAGTGTAAAAACACTCCTTCCCTTGCATTGCCACTCCCAAGTGTAAAAACACTCCTTCCCCTGCATTGCCACTCCCAAGTGTAAAAACACTCCTTCCCCTGCATTGCCACTCCCAAGTGTAAAAACACTCCTTCCCTTGCATTGCCACTCCCAAGTGTAAAAACACTCCTTCCCCTGCATTGCCATTCCCAAGTGTAAAAACACACTCCTTCCCCTGCATTGCCACTCCCAAGTGTAAAAACACTCCTTCCCCTGCATTGCAACTCCCAAGTGTAAAAACACTCCTTCCCCTGCATTGCCACTCCCAAGTGTAAAAACACTCCTTCCCCTGCATTGTCACTCCTAAGTGTAAAAACACTACTTCCCCTGCATTGCCACTCTCAAGTGTAAAAACACACTCCTTCCCCTGCATTGCCACTCCCAAGTGTAAAAACACACTCCTTCCCCTGCATTGCCACTCTCAAGTGTAAAAACACACTCCTTCCCCTGCATTGCCACTCCCAAGTGTAAAAATACTCCTTCCCATGCATTGCCACTCCCAAATGTAAAAACACTCCTTTCCCTGCATTGCCACTCCCAAGTGTAAAAACACTCCTTCCCTTGCATTGCCACTCCCAAGTGTAAAAACACTCCTTCCACTGCATTGCCACTCCCAAGTGTAAAAATACTCCTTCCTCTGCATTGCCACTCCCAAGTGTAAAAACACTCCTTCCCCTGCATTGCCACTCCCAAGTGTAAAAACACTCCTTCCCCTGCATTACCACTCCCAAGTGTAAAAACACTCCTTCCCCTGCATTGCCACTCCCAAGTGTAAAAACACTCCTTCCCCTGCATTGTCACTCCCAAGTGTAAAAACACACTCCTTCCCCTGCATTGCCACTCCCAAGTGTAAAAACACTCCTTCCCCTGCATTGCCACTCTCAAGTGTAAAAACACACTCCTTCCCCTGCATTGCCACTCTCAAGTGTAAAAACACTCCTTCCCCTGCATTGCCACTCCCAAGTGTAAAAACACTCCTCCCACTGCATTGCCACTCCCAAGTGTAAAAACACTCCTTCCCCTGCATTGCCACTCCCAAGTGTAAAAACACTCCTTCCCCTGCATTGCCACTCCCAAGTGTAAAAACACTCCTTCCCCTGTATTGCCACTCCCAAGTGTAAAAACACTCCTTCCCCTGCATTCCCACTCCCAAGTGTAAAAACACTCCTTCCCCTGCATTGCCACTCCCAAGTGTAAAAACACTCCTTCCCCTGCATTGCCACTCCCAAGTGTAAAAACACTCCTTCCCCTGCATTCCCACTCCCAAGTGTAAAAACACACTCCTCCCACTGCATTGCCACTCCCAAGTGTAAAAACACTACTTCCCCTGCATTGCCACTCCCAAGTGTAAAAACACTCCTTCCTCTGCATTGCCACTCCCAAGTGTAAAAACACACTCCTCCCACTGCATTGCCACTCCCAAGTTTAAAAACACTCCTTCCCCTGCATTGCCACTCCCAAGTGTAAAAACACTACTTCCCCTGCATTGCCGCTCCCAAGTGTAAAAACACACTCCTTCCCTGCATTGCCACTCCCAAGTGTAAAAATACTCCTTCCCCTGCATTGCCACTCCCAAGTGTAAAAACACTACTTCCCCTGCATTGCCACTCCCAAGTGTAAAAACACACTCCTTCCCTGCATTGCCACTTCCAAGTGTAAAAACACTACTTCCCCTGCATTGCCACTCCCAAGTGTAAAAACACACTCCTTCCCCTGCATTGCCACTCCCAAGTGTAAAAATACTCCTTCCAATGCATTGTCACTCCCAAGTGTAAAAATACTCCTTCCCCTGCATTGCCACTCCCAAGTGTAAAAATACTCCTTCCCCTGCATTGCCACTCCCAAGTGTAAAAACACTCCTTCCCCTGCATTGCCACTCCCAAGTGTAAAAACACTCCTTCCCCTGCATTGCCACTCCCAAGTGTAAAAACACTCCTTCCCTTGCATTGCCACTCCCAAGTGTAAAAACACTCCTTCCCCTGCATTGCCATTCCCAAGTGTAAAAACACACTCCTTCCCCTGCATTGCCACTCCCAAGTGTAAAAACACTCCTTCCCCTGCATTGCAACTCCCAAGTGTAAAAACACTCCTTCCCCTGCATTGCCACTCCCAAGTGTAAAAACACTCCTTCCCCTGCATTGTCACTCCTAAGTGTAAAAACACTACTTCCCCTGCATTGCCACTCTCAAGTGTAAAAACACACTCCTTCCCCTGCATTGCCACTCCCAAGTGTAAAAACACACTCCTTCCCCTGCATTGCCACTCCCAAGTGTAAAAACACTCCTTCCCCTGCATTGCAACTCCCAAGTGTAAAAACACTCCTTCCCCTGCATTGCCACTCCCAAGTGTAAAAACACTCCTTCCCCTGCATTGTCACTCCTAAGTGTAAAAACACTACTTCCCCTGCATTGCCACTCTCAAGTGTAAAAACACACTCCTTCCCCTGCATTGCCACTCCCAAGTGTAAAAATACTCCTTCCCATGCATTGCCACTCCCAAGTGTAAAAACACTCCTTCCCCTGCATTGCCACTCCCAAGTGTAAAAACACTCCTTCCCCTGCATTGCCACTCCCAAGTGTAAAAACACTCCTTCCCCTGCATTGCCACTCCCAAGTGTAAAAACACTCCTTCCCCTGCATTCCCACTCCCAAGTGTAAAAACACTCCTTCCCCTGCATTGCCACTCCCAAGTGTAAAAACACTCCTTCCCCTGCATTGCCACTCCCAAGTGTAAAAACACTCCTTCCCCTGCATTGCCACTCCCAAGTGTAAAAACACTCCTTCCCCTGCATTGCCACTCTCAAGTGTAAAAAAACTCCTTCCCCTGCATTGCCACTCTCAAGTGTAAAAACACTCCTTCCCCTGCATTGCCACTCCCAAGTTTAAAAACACTCCTTCCCCTGCATTGCCACTCCCAAGTGTAAAAACACTCCTTCCCCTGCATTGCCACTCCCAAGTGTAAAAACACACCTTCCCTTGCATTGCCACTCCCAAGTGTAAAAACACTCCTTCCCCTGCATTGCCACTCCCAAGTGTAAAAACACTCCTTCCCTTGCATTGCCACTCCCAAGTGTAAAAACACTCCTTCCCCTGCATTGCCACTCTCAAGTGTAAAAACACACTCCTTCCCCTGCATTGCCACTCCCAAGTGTAAAAACACTACTTCCCCTGCATTGCCACTCTCAAGTGTAAAAACACTCCTTCCCCTGCATTCCCACTCCCAAGTGTAAAAACACTCCTTCCCCTGCATTCCCACTCCCAAGTGTAAAAACACTCCTTCCCCTGCATTGCCACTCCCAAGTGTAAAAACACTCCTTCCCCTGCATTGCCACTCCCAAGTGTAAAAACACTCCTTCCCCTGCATTGCCACTCTCAAGTGTAAAAACACTCCTTCCCCTGCATTGCCACTCCCAAGTTTAAAAACACTCCTTCCCCTGCATTGCCACTCCCAAGTGTAAAAACACTCCTTCCCCTGCATTGCCAGTCCCAAGTGTAAAAACACTCCTTCCCTTGCATTGCCACTCCCAAGTGTAAAAACACACTCCTTCCCCTGCATTGCCACTCCCAAGTGTAAAAACACACTCCTTCCCCTGCATTGCCACTCCCAAGTGTAAAAACACTCCTTCCCCTGCATTGCAACTCCCAAGTGTAAAAACACTCCTTCCCCTGCATTGCCACTCCCAAGTGTAAAAACACTCCTTCCCCTGCATTGTCACTCCTAAGTGTAAAAACACTACTTCCCCTGCATTGCCACTCTCAAGTGTAAAAACACACTCCTTCCCCTGCATTGCCACTCCCAAGTGTAAAAATACTCCTTCCCATGCATTGCCACTCCCAAGTGTAAAAACACTCCTTCCCCTGCATTGCCACTCCCAAGTGTAAAAACACTCCTTCCCCTGCATTGCCACTCCCAAGTGTAAAAACACTCCTTCCCCTGCATTGCCACTCCCAAGTGTAAAAACACTCCTTCCCCTGCATTCCCACTCCCAAGTGTAAAAACACTCCTTCCCCTGCATTGCCACTCCCAAGTGTAAAAACACTCCTTCCCCTGCATTGCCACTCCCAAGTGTAAAAACACTCCTTCCCCTGCATTGCCACTCCCAAGTGTAAAAACACTCCTTCCCCTGCATTGCCACTCTCAAGTGTAAAAAAACTCCTTCCCCTGCATTGCCACTCTCAAGTGTAAAAACACTCCTTCCCCTGCATTGCCACTCCCAAGTTTAAAAACACTCCTTCCCCTGCATTGCCACTCCCAAGTGTAAAAACACTCCTTCCCCTGCATTGCCACTCCCAAGTGTAAAAACACACCTTCCCTTGCATTGCCACTCCCAAGTGTAAAAACACTCCTTCCCCTGCATTGCCACTCCCAAGTGTAAAAACACTCCTTCCCTTGCATTGCCACTCCCAAGTGTAAAAACACTCCTTCCCCTGCATTGCCACTCTCAAGTGTAAAAACACACTCCTTCCCCTGCATTGCCACTCCCAAGTGTAAAAACACTACTTCCCCTGCATTGCCACTCTCAAGTGTAAAAACACTCCTTCCCCTGCATTCCCACTCCCAAGTGTAAAAACACTCCTTCCCCTGCATTCCCACTCCCAAGTGTAAAAACACTCCTTCCCCTGCATTGCCACTCCCAAGTGTAAAAACACTCCTTCCCCTGCATTGCCACTCCCAAGTGTAAAAACACTCCTTCCCCTGCATTGCCACTCTCAAGTGTAAAAACACTCCTTCCCCTGCATTGCCACTCCCAAGTTTAAAAACACTCCTTCCCCTGCATTGCCACTCCCAAGTGTAAAAACACTCCTTCCCCTGCATTGCCAGTCCCAAGTGTAAAAACACTCCTTCCCTTGCATTGCCACTCCCAAGTTTAAAAACACTCCTTCCCCTGCATTGCCACTCCCAAGTGTAAAAACACTCCTTCCCCTGCATTGCCAGTCCCAAGTGTAAAAACACTCCTTCCCTTGCATTGCCACTCCCAAGTGTAAAAACTCTCCTTCCCCTGCATTGCCACTCCCAAGTGTAAAAACACTCCTTCCCCTGCATTGCCACTCCCAAGTGTAAAAACACACTCCTTCCCCTGCATTGCCACTCCCAAGTGTAAAAACACTCCTTCCCCTGCATTGCCACTCCCAAGTGTAAAAACACTCTCCTTCCCCTGCATTGCCACTCCCAAGTGTAAAAACACTACTTCCCCTGCATTGCCACTCTCAAGTGTAAAAACACTCCTTCCCCTGCATTCCCACTCCCAAGTGTAAAAACACACTCCTCCCACTGCATTGCCACTCCCAAGTGTAAAAACACTCCTTCCCCTGCATTGCCACTCCCAAGTGTAAAAACACACTCCTCCCACTGCATTGCCACTCCCAAGTGTAAAAACACTCCTTCCCTTGCATTGCCACTCCCAAGTGTAAAAACACTCCTTCCCCTGCATTCCCACTCCCAAGTGTAAAAACACTCCTTCCCCTGCATTGCCACTCCCAAGTGTAAAAGCACACTCCTTCCCCTGCATTGCCACTCTCAAGTGTAAAAACACACTCCTTCCCCTGCATTGCCACTCCCAAGTTTAAAAACACTCCTTCCCCTGCATTGCCACTCCCAAGTGTAAAAACACTACTTCCCCTGCATTGCCACTCCCAAATGTAAAAACACTCCTTTCCCTGCATTGCCACTCCCAAGTGTAAAAACACTCCTTCCCTTGCATTACCACTCCCAAGTGTAAAAACACTCCTTCCCCTGCATTGCCACTTCCAAGTGTAAAAACACTCCTTCCCCTGCATTGTCACTCCCAAGTGTAAAAACACACTCCTTCCCCTGCATTGCCACTCCCAAGTGTAAAAACACTCCTTCCCCTGCATTGCCACTCTCAAGTGTAAAAACACACTCCTTCCCCTGCATTGCCACTCCCAAGTGTAAAAACACTACTTCCCCTGCATTGCCACTCTCAAGTGTAAAAACACTCCTTCCCCTGCATTGCCACTCCCAAGTGTAAAAACACACTCCTTCCCCTGCATTGCCACTCTCAAGTGTAAAAACACTCCTTCCCCTGCATTGCCACTCTCAAGTGTAAAAACACTCCTCCCACTGCATTGCCACTCCCAAGTGTAAAAACACTACTTCCCCTGCATTGCCACTCCCAAGTGTAAAAACACTCCTTCCTCTGCATTGCCACTCCCAAGTGTAAAAACACTCCTTCCTCTGCATTGCCACTCCCAAGTGTAAAAACACACTCCTCCCACTGCATTGCCACTCCCAAGTGTAAAAACACTCCTTCCCCTGCATTGCCACTCCCAAGTGTAAAAACACTCCTTCCCCTGCATTGCCACTCCCAAGTGTAAAAACACTCCTTCCCCTGCATTGCCACTCCCAAGTGTAAAAACACTCCTTCCCCTGCATTCCCACTCCCAAGTGTAAAAACACTCCTTCCCCTGCATTGCCACTCCCAAGTGTAAAAACACTCCTTCCCCTGCATTGCCACTCCCAAGTGTAAAAACACTCCTTCCCCTGCATTCCCACTCCCAAGTGTAAAAACACACTCCTCCCACTGCATTGCCACTCCCAAGTGTAAAAACACTACTTCCCCTGCATTGCCACTCTCAAGTGTAAAAACACACTCCTTCCCCTGCATTGCCACTCCCAAGTTTAAAAACACTCCTTCCCCTGCATTGCCACTCCCAAGTGTAAAAACACTACTTCCCCTGCATTGCCGCTCCCAAGTGTAAAAACACACTCCTTCCCTGCATTGCCACTCCCAAGTGTAAAAATACTCCTTCCCCTGCATTGCCACTCCCAAGTGTAAAAACACTACTTCCCCTGCATTGCCACTCCCAAGTGTAAAAACACACTCTTTCCCTGCATTGCCACTTCCAAGTGTAAAAACACTCCTTCCCTTGCATTGCCACTCCCAAGTGTAAAAACACTCCTTCCACTGCATTGCCACTCCCAAGTGTAAAAATACTCCTTCCTCTGCATTGCCACTCCCAAGTGTAAAAACACTCCTTCCCCTGCATTGCCACTCCCAAGTGTAAAAACACTCCTTCCCCTGCATTACCACTCCCAAGTGTAAAAACACTCCTTCCCCTGCATTGCCACTCCCAAGTGTAAAAACACTCCTTCCCCTGCATTGTCACTCCCAAGTGTAAAAACACACTCCTTCCCCTGCATTGCCACTCCCAAGTGTAAAAACACTCCTTCCCCTGCATTGCCACTCTCAAGTGTAAAAACACACTCCTTCCCCTGCATTGCCACTCCCAAGTGTAAAAACACTACTTCCCCTGCATTGCCACTCTCAAGTGTAAAAACACTCCTTCCCCTGCATTGCCACTCCCAAGTGTAAAAACACACTCCTTCCCCTGCATTGCCACTCTCAAGTGTAAAAACACTCCTTCCCCTGCATTGCCACTCTCAAGTGTAAAAACACTCCTCCCACTGCATTGCCACTCCCAAGTGTAAAAACACTACTTCCCCTGCATTGCCACTCCCAAGTGTAAAAACACTCCTTCCTCTGCATTGCCACTCCCAAGTGTAAAAACACACTCCTCCCACTGCATTGCCACTCCCAAGTGTAAAAACACTCCTTCCCCTGCATTGCCACTCCCAAGTGTAAAAACACTCCTTCCCCTGCATTGCCACTCCCAAGTGTAAAAACACTCCTTCCCCTGCATTGCCACTCCCAAGTGTAAAAACACTCCTTCCCCTGCATTCCCACTCCCAAGTGTAAAAACACTCCTTCCCCTGCATTGCCACTCCCAAGTGTAAAAACACTCCTTCCCCTGCATTGCCACTCCCAAGTGTAAAAACACTCCTTCCCCTGCATTCCCACTCCCAAGTGTAAAAACACACTCCTCCCACTGCATTGCCACTCCCAAGTGTAAAAACACTACTTCCCCTGCATTGCCACTCTCAAGTGTAAAAACACACTCCTTCCCCTGCATTGCCACTCCCAAGTTTAAAAACACTCCTTCCCCTGCATTGCCACTCCCAAGTGTAAAAACACTACTTCCCCTGCATTGCCGCTCCCAAGTGTAAAAACACACTCCTTCCCTGCATTGCCACTCCCAAGTGTAAAAATACTCCTTCCCCTGCATTGCCACTCCCAAGTGTAAAAACACTACTTCCCCTGCATTGCCACTCCCAAGTGTAAAAACACACTCCTTCCCTGCATTGCCACTTCCAAGTGTAAAAACACTACTTCCCCTGCATTGCCACTCCCAAGTGTAAAAACACACTCCTTCCCCTGCATTGCCACTCCCAAGTGTAAAAATACTCCTTCCAATGCATTGTCACTCCCAAGTGTAAAAATACTCCTTCCCCTGCATTGCCACTCCCAAGTGTAAAAATACTCCTTCCCCTGCATTGCCACTCCCAAGTGTAAAAACACTCCTTCCCCTGCATTGCCACTCCCAAGTGTAAAAACACTCCTTCCCCTGCATTGCCACTCCCAAGTGTAAAAACACTCCTTCCCTTGCATTGCCACTCCCAAGTGTAAAAACACTCCTTCCCCTGCATTGCCATTCCCAAGTGTAAAAACACACTCCTTCCCCTGCATTGCCACTCCCAAGTGTAAAAACACTCCTTCCCCTGCATTGCAACTCCCAAGTGTAAAAACACTCCTTCCCCTGCATTGCCACTCCCAAGTGTAAAAACACTCCTTCCCCTGCATTGTCACTCCTAAGTGTAAAAACACTACTTCCCCTGCATTGCCACTCTCAAGTGTAAAAACACACTCCTTCCCCTGCATTGCCACTCCCAAGTGTAAAAACACACTCCTTCCCCTGCATTGCCACTCTCAAGTGTAAAAACACACTCCTTCCCCTGCATTGCCACTCCCAAGTGTAAAAATACTCCTTCCCATGCATTGCCACTCCCAAATGTAAAAACACTCCTTTCCCTGCATTGCCACTCCCAAGTGTAAAAACACTCCTTCCCTTGCATTGCCACTCCCAAGTGTAAAAACACTCCTTCCACTGCATTGCCACTCCCAAGTGTAAAAATACTCCTTCCTCTGCATTGCCACTCCCAAGTGTAAAAACACTCCTTCCCCTGCATTGCCACTCCCAAGTGTAAAAACACTACTTCCCCTGCATTGCCACTCCCAAGTGTAAAAACACTCCTTCCTCTGCATTGCCACTCCCAAGTGTAAAAACACACTCCTCCCACTGCATTGCCACTCCCAAGTTTAAAAACACTCCTTCCCCTGCATTGCCACTCCCAAGTGTAAAAACACTACTTCCCCTGCATTGCCGCTCCCAAGTGTAAAAACACACTCCTTCCCTGCATTGCCACTCCCAAGTGTAAAAATACTCCTTCCCCTGCATTGCCACTCCCAAGTGTAAAAACACTACTTCCCCTGCATTGCCACTCCCAAGTGTAAAAACACACTCCTTCCCTGCATTGCCACTTCCAAGTGTAAAAACACTACTTCCCCTGCATTGCCACTCCCAAGTGTAAAAACACACTCCTTCCCCTGCATTGCCACTCCCAAGTGTAAAAATACTCCTTCCAATGCATTGTCACTCCCAAGTGTAAAAATACTCCTTCCCCTGCATTGCCACTCCCAAGTGTAAAAATACTCCTTCCCCTGCATTGCCACTCCCAAGTGTAAAAACACTCCTTCCCCTGCATTGCCACTCCCAAGTGTAAAAACACTCCTTCCCCTGCATTGCCACTCCCAAGTGTAAAAACACTCCTTCCCTTGCATTGCCACTCCCAAGTGTAAAAACACTCCTTCCCCTGCATTGCCATTCCCAAGTGTAAAAACACACTCCTTCCCCTGCATTGCCACTCCCAAGTGTAAAAACACTCCTTCCCCTGCATTGCAACTCCCAAGTGTAAAAACACTCCTTCCCCTGCATTGCCACTCCCAAGTGTAAAAACACTCCTTCCCCTGCATTGTCACTCCTAAGTGTAAAAACACTACTTCCCCTGCATTGCCACTCTCAAGTGTAAAAACACACTCCTTCCCCTGCATTGCCACTCCCAAGTGTAAAAACACACTCCTTCCCCTGCATTGCCACTCCCAAGTGTAAAAACACTCCTTCCCCTGCATTGCAACTCCCAAGTGTAAAAACACTCCTTCCCCTGCATTGCCACTCCCAAGTGTAAAAACACTCCTTCCCCTGCATTGTCACTCCTAAGTGTAAAAACACTACTTCCCCTGCATTGCCACTCTCAAGTGTAAAAACACACTCCTTCCCCTGCATTGCCACTCCCAAGTGTAAAAATACTCCTTCCCATGCATTGCCACTCCCAAGTGTAAAAACACTCCTTCCCCTGCATTGCCACTCCCAAGTGTAAAAACACTCCTTCCCCTGCATTGCCACTCCCAAGTGTAAAAACACTCCTTCCCCTGCATTGCCACTCCCAAGTGTAAAAACACTCCTTCCCCTGCATTCCCACTCCCAAGTGTAAAAACACTCCTTCGCCTGCATTGCCACTCCCAAGTGTAAAAACACTCCTTCCCCTGCATTGCCACTCCCAAGTGTAAAAACACTCCTTCCCCTGCATTGCCACTCCCAAGTGTAAAAACACTCCTTCCCCTGCATTGCCACTCTCAAGTGTAAAAAAACTCCTTCCCCTGCATTGCCACTCTCAAGTGTAAAAACACTCCTTCCCCTGCATTGCCACTCCCAAGTTTAAAAACACTCCTTCCCCTGCATTGCCACTCCCAAGTGTAAAAACACACTCCTTCCCTGCATTGCCACTTCCAAGTGTAAAAACACTCCTTCCCCTGCATTCCCACTCCCAAGTGTAAAAACACTCCTTCCCCTGCATTGCCACTCCCAAGTGTAAAAACACACCTTCCCTTGCATTGCCACTCCCAAGTGTAAAAACACTCCTTCCCCTGCATTGCCACTCCCAAGTGTAAAAACACTCCTTCCCTTGCATTGCCACTCCCAAGTGTAAAAACACTCCTTCCCCTGCATTGCCACTCTCAAGTGTAAAAACACACTCCTTCCCCTGCATTGCCACTCCCAAGTGTAAAAACACTACTTCCCCTGCATTGCCACTCTCAAGTGTAAAAACACTCCTTCCCCTGCATTCCCACTCCCAAGTGTAAAAACACTCCTTCCCCTGCATTCCCACTCCCAAGTGTAAAAACACTCCTTCCCCTGCATTGCCACTCCCAAGTGTAAAAACACTCCTTCCCCTGCATTGCCACTCCCAAGTGTAAAAACACTCCTTCCCCTGCATTGCCACTCTCAAGTGTAAAAACACTCCTTCCCCTGCATTGCCACTCCCAAGTTTAAAAACACTCCTTCCCCTGCATTGCCACTCCCAAGTGTAAAAACACTCCTTCCCCTGCATTGCCAGTCCCAAGTGTAAAAACACTCCTTCCCTTGCATTGCCACTCCCAAGTGTAAAAACTCTCCTTCCCCTGCATTGCCACTCCCAAGTGTAAAAACACTCCTTCCCTTGCATTGCCACTCCCAAGTGTAAAAACACTCCTTCCCCTGCATTGCCACTCCCAAGTGTAAAAACACACTCCTTCCCCTGCATTGCCACTCCCAAGTGTAAAAACACTCCTTCCCCTGCATTGCCACTCCCAAGTGTAAAAACACTCTCCTTCCCCTGCATTGCCACTCCCAAGTGTAAAAACACTACTTCCCCTGCATTGCCACTCTCAAGTGTAAAAACACTCCTTCCCCTGCATTCCCACTCCCAAGTGTAAAAACACACTCCTCCCACTGCATTGCCACTCCCAAGTGTAAAAACACTCCTTCCCCTGCATTGCCACTCCCAAGTGTAAAAACACACTCCTCCCACTGCATTGCCACTCCCAAGTGTAAAAACACTCCTTCCCTTGCATTGCCACTCCCAAGTGTAAAAACACTCCTTCCCCTGCATTGCCACTCCCAAGTGTAAAAACACACTCCTTCCCCTGCATTGCCACTCCCAAGTGTAAAAACACTCCTTCCCCTGCATTGCCACTCCCAAGTGTAAAAACACTCCTTCCCCTGCATTGCCACTCCCAAGTGTAAACACACACTCCTTCCCCTGCATTGCCACTCCCAAGTGTAAAAACACTCCTTCCACTGCATTGCCACTCCCAAGTGTAAAAATACTCCTTCCTCTGCATTGCCACTCCCAAGTGTAAAAACACTCCTTCCCCTGCATTGCCACTCCCAAGTGTAAAAACACTCCTTCCCCTGCATTACCACTCCCAAGTGTAAAAACACTCCTTCCCCTGCATTGCCACTCCCAAGTGTAAAAACACTCCTTCCCCTGCATTGTCACTCCCAAGTGTAAAAACACACTCCTTCCCCTGCATTGCCACTCCCAAGTGTAAAAACACTCCTTCCCCTGCATTGCCACTCTCAAGTGTAAAAACACACTCCTTCCCCTGCATTGCCACTCCCAAGTGTAAAAACACTACTTCCCCTGCATTGCCACTCTCAAGTGTAAAAACACTCCTTCCCCTGCATTGCCACTCCCAAGTGTAAAAACACACTCCTTCCCCTGCATTGCCACTCTCAAGTGTAAAAACACTCCTTCCCCTGCATTGCCACTCTCAAGTGTAAAAACACTCCTCCCACTGCATTGCCACTCCCAAGTGTAAAAACACTACTTCCCCTGCATTGCCACTCCCAAGTGTAAAAACACTCCTTCCCCTGCATTGCCACTCCCAAGTGTAAAAACACACTCCTCCCACTGCATTGCCACTCCCAAGTGTAAAAACACTCCTTCCCCTGCATTGCCACTCCCAAGTGTAAAAACACTCCTTCCCCTGCATTGCCACTCCCAAGTGTAAAAACACTCCTTCCCCTGCATTGCCACTCCCAAGTGTAAAAACACTCCTTCCCCTGCATTCCCACTCCCAAGTGTAAAAACACTCCTTCCCCTGCATTGCCACTCCCAAGTGTAAAAACACTCCTTCCCCTGCATTCCCACTCCCAAGTGTAAAAACACACTCCTCCCACTGCATTGCCACTCCCAAGTGTAAAAAACACTACTTCCCCTGCATTGCCACTCTCAAGTGTAAAAACACACTCCTTCCCCTGCATTGCCACTCCCAAGTTTAAAAACACTCCTTCCCCTGCATTGCCACTCCCAAGTGTAAAAACACTACTTCCCCTGCATTGCCGCTCCCAAGTGTAAAAACACACTCCTTCCTGCATTGCCACTCCCAAGTGTAAAAATACTCCTTCCCCTGCATTGCCACTCCCAAGTGTAAAAACACTACTTCCCCTGCATTGCCACTCCCAAGTGTAAAAACACACTCCTTCCCTGCATTGCCACTTCCAAGTGTAAAAACACTTCTTCCCCTGCATTGCCACTCCCAAGTGTAAAAACACACTCCTTCCCCTGCATTGCCACTCCCAAGTGTAAAAATACTCCTTCCAATGCATTGTCACTCCCAAGTGTAAAAATACTCCTTCCAATGCATTGTCACTCCCAAGTGTAAAAATTCTCCTTCCCCTGCATTGCCACTCCCAAGTGTAAAAACACACTCCTCCCACTGCATTGCCACTCCCAAGTGTAAAAACACTCCTTCCCCTGCATTGCCACTCCCAAGTGTACAAACACTCCTTCCCCTGCATTGCCACTCCCAAGTGTAAAAACACTCCTTCCCCTGCATTCCCACTCCCAAGTGTAAAAACACTCCTTCCCCTGCATTGCCACTCCCAAGTGTAAAAACACTCCTTCCCCTGCATTGCCACTCCCAAGTGTAAAAACACTCCTTCCCCTGCATTCCCACTCCCAAGTGTAAAAACACACTCCTCCCACTGCATTGCCACTCCCAAGTGTAAAAACACACTCCTTCCCTGCATTGCCACTTCCAAGTGTAAAAACACTACTTCCCCTGCATTGCCACTCCCAAGTGTAAAAACACACTCCTTCCCCTGCATTGCCACTCCCAAGTGTAAAAATACTCCTTCCAATGCATTGTCACTCCCAAGTGTAAAAATACTCCTTCCAATGCATTGTCACTCCCAAGTGTAAAAATACTCCTTCCCCTGCATTGCCACTCCCAAGTGTAAAAACACACTCCTCCCACTGCATTGCCACTCCCAAGTGTAAAAACACTCCTTCCCCTGCATTACCACTCCCAAGTGTAAAAACACTCCTTCCCCTGCATTGCCACTCCCAAGTGTAAAAACACTCCTTCCCCTGCATTGCCACTCCCAAGTGTAAAAACACTCCTTCCCCTGCATTCCTACTCCCAAGTGTAAAAACACTCCTTCCCCTGCATTGCCACTCCCAAGTGTAAAAACACTCCTTCCCCTGCATTGCCACTCCCAAGTGTAAAAACACTCCTTCCCCTGCATTCCCACTCCCAAGTGTAAAAACACACTCCTCCCACTGCATTGCCACTCCCAAGTGTAAAAACACTACTTCCCCTGCATTGCCACTCTCAAGTGTAAAAACACACTCCTTCCCCTGCATTGCCACTCCCAAGTTTAAAAACACTCCTTCCCCTGCATTGCCACTCCCAAGTGTAAAAACACTACTTCCCCTGCATTGCCGCTCCCAAGTGTAAAAACACACTCCTTCCCTGCATTGCCACTCCCAAGTGTAAAAATACTCCTTCCCCTGCATTGCCACTCCCAAGTGTAAAAACACTACTTCCCCTGCATTGCCACTCCCAAGTGTAAAAACACACTCCTTCCCTGCATTGCCACTTCCAAGTGTAAAAACACTACTTCCCCTGCATTGCCACTCCCAAGTGTAAAAACACACTCCTTCCCCTGCATTGCCACTCCCAAGTGTAAAAATACTCCTTCCAATGCATTGTCACTCCCAAGTGTAAAAATACTCCTTCCCCTGCATTGCCACTCCCAAGTGTAAAAATACTCCTTCCCCTGCATTGCCACTCCCAAGTGTAAAAACACTCCTTCCCCTGCATTGCCACTCCCAAGTGTAAAAACATTCCTTCCCCTGCATTGCCACTCCCAAGTGTAAAAACACTCCATCCCTTGCATTGCCACTCCCAAGTGTAAAAACACTCCTTCCCCTGCATTGCCACTCCCAAGTGTAAAAACACTCCTTCCCCTGCATTGCCACTCTCAAGTGTAAAAACACACTCCTTCCCCTGCATTGCCACTCCCAAGTGTAAAAACACTCCTTCCCCTGCATTACCACTCCCAAGTGTAAAAACACTCCTTCCCCTGCATTGCCACTCCCAAGTGTAAAAACACTCCTTCCCCTGCATTGTCACTCCCAAGTGTAAAAACACACTCCTTCCCCTGCATTGCCACTCCCAAGTGTAAAAACACTCCTTCCCCTGCATTGCCACTCTCAAGTGAAAAAACACACTCCTTCCCCTGCATTGCCACTCCCAAGTGTAAAAACACTACTTCCCCTGCATTGCCACTCTCAAGTGTAAAAACACTCCTTCCCCTGCATTGCCACTCCCAAGTGTAAAACCACACTCCTTCCCCTGCATTGCCACTCTCAAGTGTAAAAACACTCCTTCCCCTGCATTGCCACTCTCAAGTGTAAAAACACACTCCTTCCCCTGCATTGCCACTCCCAAGTGTAAAAACACTACTTCCCATGCATTGCCGCTCCCAAGTGTAAAAACACACTCCTTCCCTGCATTGCCACTCCCAAGTGTAAAAATACTCCTTCCCCTGCATTGCCACTCCCAAGTGTAAAAACACTACTTCCCCTGCATTGCCACTGCCAAGTGTAAAAACACACTCCTTCCCTGCATTGCCACTTCCAAGTGTAAAAACACTACTTCCCCTGCATTGCCACTCCCAAGTGTAAAAACACACTCCTTCCCCTGCATTGCCACTCCCAAGTGTAAAAATACTCCTTCCAATGCATTGTCACTCCCAAGTGTAAAAATACTCCTTCCCCTGCATTGCCACTCCCAAGTGTAAAAATACTCCTTCCCCTGCATTGCCACTCCCAAGTGTAAAAACACTCCTTCCCCTGCATTGCCACTCCCAAGTGTAAAAACACTCCTTCCCCTGCATTGCCACTCCCAAGTGTAAAAACACTCCTTCCCCTGCATTGCCACTCCCAAGTGTAAAAACACTCCTTCCCTTGCATTGCCACTCCCAAGTGTAAAAACACTCCTTCCCCTGCATTGCCACTCCCAAGTGTAAAAACACACTCCTTCCCCTGCATTGCCACTCCCAAGTGTAAAAACACTCCTTCCCCTGCATTGCAACTCCCAAGTGTAAAAACACTCCTTCCCCTGCATTGCCACTCACAAGTGTAAAAACACTCCTTCCCCTGCATTGTCACTCCTAAGTGTAAATTCACTACTTCCCCTGCATTGCCACTCTCAAGTGTAAAAACACACTCCTTCCCCTGCATTGCCACTCCCAAGTGTAAAAACACACTCCTTCCCCTGCATTGCCACTCTCAAGTGTAAAAACACACTCCTTCCCCTGCATTGCCACTCCCAAGTGTAAAAACACTCCTTCCCCTGCATTCCCACTCCCAAGTGTAAAACCACACTCCTTCCCCTGCATTGCCACTCTCAAGTGTAAAAACACTCCTTCCCCTGCATTGCCACTCTCAAGTGTAAAAACACTCCTCCCACTGCATTGCCACTCCCAAGTGTAAAAACACTACTTCCCCTGCATTGCCACTCCCAAGTGTAAAAACACTCCTTCCCCTGCATTGCCACTCCCAAGTGTAAAAACACACTCCTCCCACTGCATTGCCACTCCCAAGTGTAAAAACACTCCTTCCCCTGCATTGCCACTCCCAAGTGTAAAAACACTCCTTCCCCTGCATTGCCACTCCCAAGTGTAAAAACACTCCTTCCCCTGCATTGCCACTCCCAAGTGTAAAAACACTCCTTCCCCTGCATTCCCACTCCCAAGTGTAAAAACACTCCTTCCCCTGCATTGCCACTCCCAAGTGTAAAAACACTCCTTCCCCTGCATTGCCACTCCCAAGTGTAAAAACACTCCTTCCCCTGCATTCCCACTCCCAAGTGTAAAAACACACTCCTCCCACTGCATTGCCACTCCCAAGTGTAAAAACACTACTTCCCCTGCATTGCCACTCTCAAGTGTAAAAACACACTCCTTCCCCTGCATTGCCACTCCCAAGTTTAAAAACACTCCTTCCCCTGCATTGCCACTCCCAAGTGTAAAAACACTACTTCCCCTGCATTGCCGCTCCCAAGTGTAAAAACACACTCCTTCCCTGCATTGCCACTCCCAAGTGTAAAAACACTACTTCCCCTGCATTGCCACTCCCAAGTGTAAAAACACACTCCTTCCCTGCATTGCCACTTCCAAGTGTAAAAACACTACTTCCCCTGCATTGCCACTCCCAAGTGTAAAAACACACTCCTTCCCCTGCATTGCCACTCCCAAGTGTAAAAATACTCCTTCCAATGCATTGTCACTCCCAAGTGTAAAAATACTCCTTCCCCTGCATTGCCACTCCCAAGTGTAAAAACACACTCCTTCCCTGCATTGCCACTTCCAAGTGTAAAAACACTACTTCCCCTGCATTGCCACTCCCAAGTGTAAAAACACACTCCTTCCCCTGCATTGCCACTCCCAAGTGTAAAAATACTCCTTCCAATGCATTGTCACTCCCAAGTGTAAAAATACTCCTTCCCCTGCATTGCCACTCCCAAGTGTAAAAATACTCCTTCCCCTGCATTGCCACTCCCAAGTGTAAAAACACTCCTTCCCCTGCATTGCCACTCCCAAGTGTAAAAACACTCCTTCCCCTGCATTGCCACTCCCAAGTGTAAAAACACTCCTTCCCCTGCATTGCCACTCCCAAGTGTAAAAACACTCCTTCCCTTGCATTGCCACTCCCAAGTGTAAAAACACTCCTTCCCCTGCATTGCCACACCCAAGTGTAAAAACACACTCCTTCCCCTGCATTGCCACTCCCAAGTGTAAAAACACTCCTTCCCCTGCATTGCAACTCCCAAGTGTAAAAACACTCCTTCCCCTGCATTGCCACTCCCAACTGTAAAAACACTCCTTCCCCTGCATTGCCAGTCCCAAGTGTAAAAACACTCCTTCCCCTGCATTGCCACTCCCAAGTGTAAAAACACTCCTTCCCCTGCATTGCCACTCCCAAGTGTAAAAACACACTCCTTCCCCTGCATTGCCACTCCCAAGTGTAAAAACACTCCTTCCCTTGCATTGCCACTCCCAAGTGTAAAAACACTCATTCCCTTGCATTGCCACTCCCAAGTGTAAAAACACTCCTTCCCCTGCATTGCCACTCCCAAGTGTAAAAACACTCCTTCCCTTGCATTGCCACTCCCAAGTGTAAAAACACTCATTCCCTTGCATTGCCACTCCCAAGTGTAAAAACACTCCTTCCCCTGCATTGCCACTCCCAAGTGTAAAAACACACTCCTTCCCCTGCATTCCCACTCCCAAGTGTAAAAACACTCCTTCCCCTGCATTGCCACTCTCAAGTGTAAAAACACACTCCTTCCCCTGCATTGCCACTCCCAAGTGTAAAAACACTAGTTCCCCTGCATTGCCACTCTCAAGTGTAAAAACACTCCTTCCCCTGCATTCCCACTCCCAAGTGTAAAAACACACTCCTCCCACTGCATTGCCACTCCCAAGTGTAAAAACACTCCTTCCCCTGCATTGCCACTCCCAAGTGTAAAAACACACTCCTCCCACTGCATTGCCACTCCCAAGTGTAAAAACACTCCTTCCCGTGCATTGCCACTCCCAAGTGTAAAAACACTCCTGCCCCTGCATTGCCACTCCCAAGTGTAAAAACACACTCCTTCCCCTGCATTGCCACTCCCAAGTGTAAAAACACTCCTTCCCCTGCATTGCCACTCCCAAGTGTAAAAACACTCCTTCCCCTGCATTGCCACTCCCAAGTGTAAAAACACACTCCTTCCCCTGCATTGCCACTCCCAAGTGTAAAAACACTCCTTCCCCTGCATTGCCACTCTCAAGTGTAAAAACACACTCCTTCCCCTGCATTGCCACTCCCAAGTGTAAAAACACTACTTCCCCTGCATTGCCACTCCCAAGTGTAAAAACACTCCTTCCCCTGCATTGCCACTCTCAAGTGTAAAAACACTCCTTCCCCTGCATTGCCACTCTCAAGTGTAAAAACACTCCTTCCCCTGCATTGCCACTCCCAATTTAAAAACACTCCTTCCCCTGCATTGCCACTCCCAAGTGTAAAAACACTCCTTCCCCTGCATTGCCACTCCCAAGTGTAAAAACACTCCTTCCCTTGCATTGCCACTCCCAAGTGTAAAAACACTCATTCCCTTGCATTGCCACTCCCAAGTGTAAAAACACTCCTTCCCCTGCATTGCCACTCCCAAGTGTAAAAACACACTCCTTCCCCTGCATTCCCACTCCCAAGTGTAAAAACACTCCTTCCCCTGCATTGCCACTCTCAAGTGTAAAAACACACTCCTTCCCCTGCATTGCCACTCCCAAGTGTAAAAACACTCCTTCCCCTGCATTGCCAGTCCCAAGTGTAAAAACACTCCTTCCCTTGCATTGCCACTCCCAAGTGTAAAAACACTCCTTCCCCTGCATTGCCACTCCCAAGTGTAAAAACACTCCTTCCCTTGCATTGCCACTCACAAGTGTAAAAACACTCCTTCCCCTGAATTGCCACTCCCAAGTGTAAAAACACACTCCTTCCCCTGCATTGCCACTCCCAAGTGTAAAAACACTCCTTCCCCTGCATTGCCACTCTCAAGTGTAAAAACACACTCCTTCCCCTGCATTGCCACTCCCAAGTGTAAAAACACTAGTTCCCCTGCATTGCCACTCTCAAGTGTAAAAACACTCCTTCCCCTGCATTGCCACTCTCAAGTGTAAAAACACACTCCTCCCACTGCATTGCCACTCCCAAGTGTAAAAACACTCCTTCCCCTGCATTGCCACTCCCAAGTGTAAAAACACACTCCTCCCACTGCATTGCCACTCCCAAGTGTAAAAACACTCCTTCCCCTGCATTGCCACTCCCAAGTGTAAAAACACACTCCTCCCACTGCATTGCCACTCCCAAGTGTAAAAACACTACTTCCCCTGCATTGCCACTCCCAAGTGTAAAAACACTCCTTCCCCTGCATTGCCACTCTCAAGTGTAAAAACACTCCTTCCCCTGCATTGCCACTCTCAAGTGTAAAAACACTCCTTCCCCTGCATTGCCACTCCCAATTTAAAAACACTCCTTCCCCTGCATTGCCACTCCCAAGTGTAAAAACACTCCTTCCCCTGCATTGCCACTCCCAAGTGTAAAAACACTCCTTCCCCTGCATTGCCACTCCCAAGTGTAAAAACACACTCCTCCCACTGCATTGCCACTCCCAAGTGTAAAAACACTCCTTCCCTTGCATTGCCACTCCCAAGTGTAAAAACACTCCTGCCCCTGCATTGCCACTCCCAAGTGTAAAAACACACTCCTTCCCCTGCATTGCCACTCCCAAGTGTAAAAACACTCCTTCCCCTGCATTGCCACTCCCAAGTGTAAAAACACTCCTTCCCCTGCATTGCCACTCCCAAGTGTAAAAACACACTCCTTCCCCTGCATTGCCACTCCCAAGTGTAAAAACACTCCTTCCCCTGCATTGCCACTCCCAAGTGTAAAAACACTCCTTCCCCTGCATTGCCACTCCCAAGTGTAAAAACACTCCTTCCCCTGCATTGCCACTCCCAAGTGTAAAAACACTCCTTCCCTTGCATTGCCACTCCCAAGTGTAAAAACACTCCTTCCCCTGCATTGCCACTCCCAAGTGTAAAAACACACTCCTTCCCCTGCATTGCCACTCCCAAGTGTAAAAACACACTCCTCCCACTGCATTGCCACTCACAAGTGTAAAAACACTCCTTCCCTTGCATTGCCACTCCCAACTGTAAAAACACTCCTTCCCCTGCATTGCCACTCCCAAGTGTAAAAACACACTCCTTCCCCTGCATTGCCACTCCCAAGTGTAAAAACACTCCTTCCCCTGCATTGCCACTCCCAAGTGTAAAAACACTCCTTCCCCTGCATTGCCACTCCCAAGTGTAAAAACACACTCCTTCCCCTGCATTGCCACTCCCAAGTGTAAAAACACTCCTTCCCCTGCATTGCCACTCCCAAGTGTAAAAACACTCCTTCCCCTGCATTGCCACTCCCAAGTGTAAAAACACTCCTTCCCCTGCATTGCCACTCCCAAGTGTAAAAACACTCCTTCCCCTGCATTGCCACTCCCAAGTGTAAAAACACACTCCTTCCCCTGCATTGCCACTCCCAAGTGTAAAAACACACTCCTTCCCCTGCATTGCCACTCCCAAGTGTAAAAACACTCCTTCCCCTGCATTGCCACTCTCAAGTGTAAAAACACACTCCTTCCCCTGCATTGCCACTCTCAAGTGTAAAAACACTCCTTCCCCTGCATTCCCACTCCCAAGTGTAAAAACACACTCCTCCCACTGCATTGCCACTCCCAAGTGTAAAAACACTACTTCCCCTGCATTGCCACTCCCAAGTGTAAAAACACTCCTTCCCCTGCATTGCCACTCCCAAGTGTAAAAACACACTCCTCCCACTGCATTGCCACTCCCAAGTGTAAAAACACTCCTTCCCTTGCATTGCCACTCCCAAGTGTAAAAACACTCCTTCCCCTGCATTGCCACTCCCAAGTGTAAAAACACACTCCTTCCCCTGCATTGCCACTCCCAAGTGTAAAAACACACTCCTTCCCCTGCATTGCCACTCCCAAGTGTAAAAACACTCCTTCCCCTGCATTGCCACTCCCAAGTGTAAAAACACACTCCTTCCCCTGCATTGCCACTCCCAAGTGTAAAAACACTCCTTCCCCTGCATTGCCACTCCCAAGTGTAAAAACACTCCTTCCCCTGCATTGCCACTCCCAAGTGTAAAAACACTCCTTCCCTTGCATTGCCACTCCCAAGTGTAAAAACACTCCTTCCCTTGCATTGCCACTCCCAAGTGTAAAAACACTCCTTCCCCTGCATTGCCACTCCCAAGTGTAAAAACACTCCTTCCCTTGCATTGCCACTCCCAAGTGTAAAAACACACTCCTTCCCTTGCATTGCCGCTACCAAGTGTAAAAACACTCCTTCCCCTGCATTGCCACTCCCAAGTGTAAAAACACACTCCTTCCCTGCGTTGCCACTCCCAAGTGTAAAAACACTCCTTCCCCTGCATTGCCACTCTCAAGTGTAAAAACACACTCCTTTTCCTGCATTGCCACTCCCAAGTGTAAAAACACTACTTCCCCTGCATTGCCACTCCCAAGTGTAAAAACACTCCTTCCCCTGCATTGCCACTCCCAAGTGTAAAAACACACTCCTTCCCCTGCATTGCCACTCCCAAGTGTAAAAACACTCCTTCCCCTGCATTGCCACTCCCAAGTGTAAAAACACTCCTTCCCCTGCATTGCCACTCCCAAGTGTAAAAACACTCCTTCCCTTGCATTGCCACTCCCAAGTGTAAAAACACACTCCTTCCCTTGCATTGCCGCTCCCAAGTGTAAAAACACTCCTTCCCCTGCATTGCCACTCCCAAGTGTAAAAACACACTCCTTCCCTGCGTTGCCACTCCCAAGTGTAAAAACACTCCTTCCCCTGCATTGCCACTCTCAAGTGTAAAAACACACTCCTTTTCCTGCATTACCACTCCCAAGTGTAAAAACACTCCTTCACCTGCATTGTCACTCCTAAGTGTAAAAACACACTCCTTTTCCTGCATTGCCACTCCCAAGTGTAAAAACACTACTTCCCCTGCATTGCCACTCCCAAGTGTAAAAACACACTCCTTTTCCTGAATTGCCACTCCCAAGTGTAAAAACACTACTTCCCCTGCATTGTCACTCCCAAGTGTAAAAAACGCACTCCTCCACCACTTGCTGCCCCCAGATGTAAAAATACGAACACAATTTTTTTTTCTTTCATTTAAAAAATATTTTACTGATCTACAAAAGCTATATATAACTAATCCCTTGCGGTTGTAACAAAAAACTAACAAAAATATGCAGAGAACAAATATGTGTTTCTGTGGCCAGATCAATGCTTATTCAGTGATCTACAACGAGGAAAAGGTGAATAGCTTTCAAAAGAGCCTTTGTTACACTGTAATAAATGACAGTAAAAACATTAACCCCTTATTAAAACTTTCTAAACTGACACTATATAGATATGTCTCTATCATCACTAAAACTCAAGTGAGGAGAGGGAGTAGGGTTGCCACCTGGCCGGTATTTTACCGGCAGGCCGGCAAAAAATTGGCATCAGGCCAATGTTAAGTCTATGGAGACGGGACCAAGGCCGGTATTTTTCTGAAGAAAAGGGGGCCACCCTAAGAGGAAGGGCAGATCTACACTGCATCTGAGCACTTACTAGACTTGCTGACACAATGATCATACTGATCTGGTGTACCGATATCGAGCAGTGCCCCCCTAGAGCAAGGGAAGGGAAAAAAACCTTCATTCCATTGCTCTTACCAGTAGAAGGGTAGCACCATTTCTAACAGACAGCGCTTCCTTCTATCTGGCTGATGTGGTCGCTCAGGAGCATGAAAATGAAGATATTTTCTTTTTGCAAAATGCCTCCATTGCGGCGACATCATTAGAGCTCAAGAAGTGAACTTTTGTTTGCTTTCCATGCACATGTGTGCAGCCGGTGCCTCCATTTTTAAATGGCTGCACGATCACTCCAGTGAGTGATTGTAGGGTGCTCCAGCACTTTTGTTTAGTGTTGCTCGATGCCTCTATGTACAGGCATTGAAGCAACATCGAGGGGAATTTGGTCACTTTCTTTGCTCTTTTTTTATTGCATGACATGCCAGGCACATCAGTTGTCACTAACTGTATGTTTCTGACTGACATGCAGGGCACATCAATTTCACAGTTGCCAACATCGGCCATGTTTGCAGGGACAAATTAATTGGATTGTGTCTGTGTATATACATCCTACATACTGCCGGGCTGCACTTTATATGAATTGGATTGTGTGTGTATATACATCCTACATACTGCTGGGCTGCACTTTACATGAATTGGATTGTGTGTGTGTGTGTATATATACATCCTACTTACTGCCAGGCTGCACTTTACATGAATTGGATTGTGTGTGTGTGTATATACATCCTACATACTGCCGGGCTGCACTTTACATGAATTGGATTGTGTGTGTGTGTGTCTGTGTATACATCCTACATACTGCCGGGCTGCACTTTACATGAATTGGATTGTGTGTGTGTGTATATACATCCTACATACTGCCAGGCTGCACTTTACATGAATTGGATTGTGTGTGTGTGTATATACATCCTACATACTGCGGGGCTGCACTTTACATGAATTGGATTGTGTGTGTGTGTGTATATACATCCTACATACTGCCGGGCTGCACTTTACATGAATTGGATTGTGTGTGTGTATATACATCCTACATACTGCCAGGCTGCACTTTACATGAATTGGATTGTGTGTGTGTGTATATACATCCTACATACTGCCGGGCTGCACTTTACATGAATTGGATTGTGTGTGTGTGTATATACATCCTACATACTGCCAGGCTGCACTTTACATGAATTGGATTGTGTGTGTGTGTGTGTCTGTGTATACATCCTACATACTGCCGGGCTGCACTTTACATGAATTGTATTGTGTGTGTGTGTATATACATCCTACATACTGCGGGGCTGCACTTTACATGAATTGGATTGTGTGTGTGTGTGTATATACATCCTACATACTGCCGGGCTGCACTTTACATGAATTGGATTGTGTGTGTGTATATACATCCTACATACTGCCAGGCTGCACTTTACATGAATTGGATTGTGTGTGTGTGTATATACATCCTACATACTGCCGGGCTGCACTTTACATGAATTGGATTGTGTGTGTGTGTGTATATACATCCTACATACTGCCAGGCTGCACTTTACATGAATTGGATTGTGTGTGTGTGTATATACATCCTACATACTGCGGGGCTGCACTTTACATGAATTGGATTGTGTGTGTGTGTATATACATCCTACATACTGCCAGGCTGCATGTTACATGAATTGGATTGTGTGTGTGTGTATATACATCCTACATACTGCCGGGCTGCACGTTACATGAATTGGATTGTGTGTGTGTGTGTATATACATCCTACATACTGTCAGGCTGCACTTTACATGAATTGGATTGTGTGTGTGTGTGTGTATATACATCCTACATACTGCCAGGCTGCACTTTACATGAATTGGATTGTGTGTGTGTGTATATACATCCTACATACTGCGGGGCTGCACTTTACATGAATTGGATTGTGTGTGTGTGTATATACATCCTACATACTGCCAGGCTGCACTTTACATGAATTGGATTGTGTGTGTGTGTATATACATCCTACATACTGCTGGGCTGCACTTTACATGAATTGGATTGTGTGTGTGTGTGTATATACATCCTACATACTGCTGGGCTGCACTTTACATGAATTGGATTGTGTGTGTGTGTATACATCCTACATACTGCCGGGCTGCACTTTACATAAATTGGATTGTGTGTGTGTATATACATCCTACATCCTGCCGAGCTGCACTTTACATGAATTGGATTGTGTGTGTGTCTGTATATACATCCTACATACTGCTGGGCTGCACTTTACATGAATTGGATTGTGTGTGTGTGTATATATACATCCTACATACTGCCGGGCTGCACTTTACATGAATTGGATTGTGTGTGTATATATACATCCTACATACTGCCAGGCTGCACTTTACATGAATTGGATTGTGTGTGTGTGTATATACATCCTACATACTGCCAGGCTGCACTTTACATGAATTGGATTGTGTGTGTGTGTGTATATACATCCTATATACTGCCAGGCTGCACTTTACATGAATTGGATTGTGTGTGTGTGTGTGTATATACATCCTACATACTGCCAGGCTGCACATTACATGAATTGGATTGTGTGTGTGTAAATACATCCTACATACTGCCGGGCTGCACTTTACATGAATTGGATTGTGTGTGTGTATATACATCCTACATACTGCCGGGCTGCACTTTACATGAATTGGATTGTGTGTGTGTGTGTATATACATCCTACATACTGCCGGGCTGCACTATACATGAATTGGATTGTGTCTGTGTGTATATACATCCTACATACTGCCGGGCTGCACTTTACATGAATTAGATTGTCTGTGTGTATATACATCCTACATACTGCCAGGCTGCACTTTACATGAATTGGATTGTGTGTGTGTATATACATTATACATACTGCCGGGCTGCACGTTACATGAATTGGATTGTGTCTGTGTGTGTGTGTGTGTGTGTATATATACATCCTACATACTGCCGGGCTGCACTTTACATGAATTGGATTGTGTGTGTGTATATACATCCTACATACTGCTGGGCTGCACTTTACATGAATTGGATTGTGTGTCTGTGTGTATATATACATCCTACATACTGCCGGGCTGCACTTTACATGAATTGGATTGTGTGTGTGTGTATATACATCCTACATACTGCCAGGCTGCACTTTACATGAATTGGATTGTGTGTGTGTATATACATCCTACATACTGCCGGGCTGCACTTTACATGAATTGGATTGTGTGTCTGTGTATATACATCCTACATACTGCCGGGCTGCACTTTACATGAATTGGATTGTGTGTGTGTGTATATACATCCTACATACTGCCGGGCTGCACTTTACATGAATTGGATTGTGTGTGTGTGTATATACATCCTACATACTGCCGGGCTGCACTTTACATGAATTGGATTGTGTGTGTGTGTATATACATCCTACATACTGCCAGGCTGCACGTTACATGAATTGGATTGTGTGTGTGTGTATATACATCCTACATACTGCCGGGCTGCACTTTACATGAATTGGATTGTGTGTGTGTATACATCCTACATACTGCCAGGCTGCACTTTACATGAATTGGATTGTGTGTGTGTGTATATACATCCTACATACTGCCAGGCTGCACTTTACATGAATTGGATTGTGTGTGTGTGTGTATATACATCCTACATACTGCCAGGCTGCACTTTACATGAATTGGATTGTGTGTGTGTGTGTGTATATACATCCTACATACTGCCAGGCTGCACATTACATGAATTGGATTGTGTGTGTGTAAATACATCCTACATACTGCCGGGCTGCACTTTACATGAATTGGATTGTGTGTGTGTATATACATCCTACATACTGCCGGGCTGCACTTTACATGAATTGGATTGTGTGTGTGTGTGTATATACATCCTACATACTGCCAGGCTGCACTTTACATGAATTGGATTGTCTGTGTGTATATACATCCTACATACTGCCAGGCTGCACTTTACATGAATTGGATTGTGTGTGTGTATATACATTATACATACTGCCGGGCTGCACGTTACATGAATTGGATTGTGTCTGTGTGTGTGTGTGTGTGTGTATATACATCCTACATACTGCCGGGCTGCACTTTACATGAATTGGATTGTGTGTGTGTATATACATCCTACATACTGCTGGGCTGCACTTTACATGAATTGGATTGTGTGTCTGTGTGTATATATACATCCTACATACTGCCGGGCTGCACTTTACATGAATTGGATTGTGTGTGTGTGTATATACATCCTACATACTGCCAGGCTGCACTTTACATGAATTGGATTGTGTGTGTGTATATACATCCTACATACTGCCGGGCTGCACTTTACATGAATTGGATTGTGTGTCTGTGTATATACATCCTACATACTGCCGGGCTGCACTTTACATGAATTGGATTGTGTGTGTGTGTATATACATCCTACATACTGCCGGGCTGCACTTTACATGAATTGGATTGTGTGTGTGTGTATATACATCCTACATACTGCCGGGCTGCACTTTACATGAATTGGATTGTGTGTGTGTGTATATACATCCTACATACTGCCAGGCTGCACGTCACATGAATTGGATTGTGTGTGTGTGTATATACATCCTACATACTGCCAGGCTGCACTTTACATGAATTGGATTGTGTCTGTGTGTGTGTATATACATCCTACATACTGCCGGGCTGCACTTTACATGAATTGGATTGTGTCTGTGTGTATATACATCCTACATACTGCCGGGCTGCACTTTACATGAATTGGATTGTGTCTGTGTGTGTATATACATCCTACATACTGCCGGGCTGCACTTTACATGAATTGGATTGTGTGTGTGTGTGTATATACATCCTACATACTGCCGGGCTGCACATTACATGAATTGGATTATGTGTGTGTGTATATACATCCTACATACTGCTGGGCTGCACTTTACATGAATTGGATTGTGTGTGTGTGTGTGTGTATATACATCCTACATACTGCCGGGCTGCACTTTACATGAATTGGATTGTGTGTGTGTATATACATCCTACATACTGCCGGGCTGCACTTTACATGAATTGGATTATGTGTGTGTATATCCATCCTACATACTGCCGGGCTGCACTTTACATGAATTGGATTGTGTGTGTGTGTGTGTGTATATACATCCTACATACTGCCGGGCTGCACTTTACATGAATTGGATTATGTGTGTGTATATCCATCCTACATACTGCCAGGCTGCACTTTACATGAATTGGATTGTGTGTGTGTATATACATCCTACATACTGCCGGGCTGCACTTTACATGAATTGGATTGTGTGTGTGTATATACATCCTACATACTGCCAGGCTGCACTTTACATGAATTGGATTGTGTGTGTGTGTATATACATCCTACATACTGCCGGGCTGCACTTTACATGAATTGGATTGTGTCTGTGTGTATATACATCCTACATACTGCCGGGCTGCACTTTACATGAATTGGATTATGTGTGTGTGTATATACATCCTACATACTGCCGGGCTGCAATTTACATGAATTGGATTGTGTGTGTGTATATACATCCTACATACTGCCGGGCTGCACTTTACATGAATTGGATTGTATGTGTGAATATATACATCCTACATACTGCCGGGCTGCACTTTACAAGAATTGGATTGTGTCTGTGTGTATATACATCCTACATACTGCCAGGCTGCACTTTACATGAATTGGATTGTGTGTGTGTGTGTATATACATCATACATACTGCCAGGCTGCACTTTACATGAATTGGATTGTGTGTGTGTATATACATCCTACATACTGCCGGGCTGCACTTTACATGAATTGGATTATGTGTGTGTGTATATACATCCTACATACTGCCAGGCTGCACTTTACAAGAATTGGATTGTGTGTGTGTGTGTATTTACATCCTACATACTGCCGGGCTGCACTTTACATGAATTGGATTGTGTGTGTGTATATACATCCTACATACTGCCGGGCTGCACTTTACATGAATTGGATTGTGTGTCTGTGTATATACATCCTACATACTGCCGGGCTGCACTTTACATTAATTGGATTGTGTGTGTGTGTATATACATCCTACATACTGCCGGGCTGCACTTTACATGAATTGGATTATGTGTGTGTATATCCATCCTACATACTGCCGGGCTGCACTTTACATGAATTGGATTGTGTGTGTGTGTGTGTGTATATACATCCTACATACTGCCGGGCTGCACTTTACATGAATTGGATTATGTGTGTGTATATCCATCCTACATACTGCCAGGCTGCACTTTACATGAATTGGATTGTGTGTGTGTATATACATCCTACATACTGCCGGGCTGCACTTTACATGAATTGGATTGTGTGTGTGTATATACATCCTACATACTGCCAGGCTGCACTTTACATGAATTGGATTGTGTGTGTGTGTATATACATCCTACATACTGCCGGGCTGCACTTTACATGAATTGGATTGTGTCTGTGTGTATATACATCCTACATACTGCCGGGCTGCACTTTACATGAATTGGATTATGTGTGTGTGTATATACATCCTACATACTGCCGGGCTGCAATTTACATGAATTGGATTGTGTGTGTGTATATACATCCTACATACTGCCGGGCTGCACTTTACATGAATTGGATTGTATGTGTGAATATATACATCCTACATACTGCCGGGCTGCACTTTACATGAATTGGATTATGTGTGTGTGTATATACATCCTACATACTGCCGGGCTGCAATTTACATGAATTGGATTGTGTGTGTGTATATACATCCTACATACTGCCGGGCTGCACTTTACATGAATTGGATTGTATGTGTGAATATATACATCCTACATACTGCCGGGCTGCACTTTACAAGAATTGGATTGTGTCTGTGTGTATATACATCCTCCATACTGCCAGGCTGCACTTTACATGAATTGGATTGTGTGTGTGTGTGTATATACATCATACATACTGCCAGGCTGCACTTTACATGAATTGGATTGTGTGTGTGTATATACATCCTACATACTGCCGGGCTGCACTTTACATGAATTGGATTATGTGTGTGTGTATATACATCCTACATACTGCCAGGCTGCACTTTACAAGAATTGGATTGTGTGTGTGTGTGTATTTACATCCTACATACTGCCGGGCTGCACTTTACATGAATTGGATTGTGTGTGTGTATATACATCCTACATACTGCCGGGCTGCACTTTACATGAATTGGATTGTGTGTCTGTGTATATACATCCTACATACTGCCGGGCTGCACTTTACATTAATTGGATTGTGTGTGTGTGTATATACATCCTACATACTGCCGGGCTGCACTTTACATGAATTGGATTATGTGTGTGTATATCCATCCTACATACTGCCGGGCTGCACTTTACATGAATTGGATTGTGTGTGTGTGTGTGTGTATATACATCCTACATACTGCCGGGCTGCACTTTACATGAATTGGATTATGTGTGTGTATATCCATCCTACATACTGCCAGGCTGCACTTTACATGAATTGGATTGTGTGTGTGTATATACATCCTACATACTGCCGGGCTGCACTTTACATGAATTGGATTGTGTGTGTGTATATACATCCTACATACTGCCAGGCTGCACTTTACATGAATTGGATTGTGTGTGTGTGTATATACATCCTACATACTGCCGGGCTGCACTTTACATGAATTGGATTGTGTCTGTGTGTATATACATCCTACATACTGCCGGGCTGCACTTTACATGAATTGGATTATGTGTGTGTGTATATACATCCTACATACTGCCGGGCTGCAATTTACATGAATTGGATTGTGTGTGTGTATATACATCCTACATACTGCCGGGCTGCACTTTACATGAATTGGATTGTATGTGTGAATATATACATCCTACATACTGCCGGGCTGCACTTTACAAGAATTGGATTGTGTCTGTGTGTATATACATCCTACATACTGCCAGGCTGCACTTTACATGAATTGGATTGTGTGTGTGTGTGTATATACATCATACATACTGCCAGGCTGCACTTTACATGAATTGGATTGTGTGTGTGTATATACATCCTACATACTGCCGGGCTGCACTTTACATGAATTGGATTATGTGTGTGTGTATATACATCCTACATACTGCCAGGCTGCACTTTACAAGAATTGGATTGTGTGTGTGTGTGTATTTACATCCTACATACTGCCGGGCTGCACTTTACATGAATTGGATTGTGTGTGTGTATATACATCCTACATACTGCCGGGCTGCACTTTACATGAATTGGATTGTGTGTCTGTGTATATACATCCTACATACTGCCGGGCTGCACTTTACATTAATTGGATTGTGTGTGTGTGTATATACATCCTACATACTGCCGGGCTGCACTTCACATGAATTGGATTGTGTGTGTGTGTATATACATCCTACATACTGCCGGGCTGCACTTTACATGAATTGGATTGTGTGTGTGTGTATATACATCCTACATACTGCCAGGCTGCACGTTACATGAATTGGATTGTGTGTGTGTGTATATACATCCTACATACTGCCAGGCTGCACTTTACATGAATTGGATTGTGTCTGTGTGTGTGTATATACATCCTACATACTGCCGGGCTGCACTTTACATGAATTGGATTGTGTCTGTGTGTATATACATCCTACATACTGCCGGGCTGCACTTTACATGAATTGGATTGTGTCTGTGTGTGTATATACATCCTACATACTGCCGGGCTGCACTTTACATGAATTGGATTGTGTGTGTGTGTGTATATACATCCTACATACTGCCGGGCTGCACATTACATGAATTGGATTATGTGTGTGTGTATATACATCCTACATACTGCTGGGCTGCACTTTACATGAATTGGATTGTGTGTGTGTGTGTGTATATACATCCTACATACTGCCGGGCTGCACTTTACATGAATTGGATTGTGTGTGTGTATATACATCCTACATACTGCCGGGCTGCACTTTACATGAATTGGATTATGTGTGTGTATATCCATCCTACATACTGCCGGGCTGCACTTTACATGAATTGGATTGTGTGTGTGTATATACATCCTACATACTGCCGGGCTGCACTTTACATGAATTGGATTATGTGTGTGTGTATATACATCCTACATACTGCCGGGCTGCAATTTACATGAATTGGATTGTGTGTGTGTATATACATCCTACATACTGCCAGGCTGCACTTTACATGAATTGGATTGTGTCTGTGTGTGTATATACATCCTACATACTGCCGGGCTGCACTGTACATGAATTGGATTGTGCCTGTGTGTGTGTATATACATCCTACATACTGCCGGGCTGCACTTTACATGAATTGGATTGTGTCTTTGTGTATATACATCCTACATACTGCTGGGCTGCACTGTACATGAATTGGATTGTGTGTGTGTGTATATACATCCTACATACTGCCGGGCTGCACTTTACATGAATTGGATTGTGTGTGTGTGTGTGTGTATATACATCCTACATACTGCCAGGCTGCACTTTACATGAATTGGATTGTGTGTGTGTGTGTGTATACATCCTACATACTGCCGGGCTGCACTTTACATGAATTGGATTGTGTGTGTGTGTGTGTATACATCCTACATACTGCCGGGCTGCACTTTACATGAATTGGATTGTGTGTGTGTGTGTAAATACATCCTACATACTGCCAGGCTGCACTTTACATGAATTGGATTGTGTGTGTGTGTGTGTATATACATCCTATATACTGCCGGGCTGCACTTTACATGAATTGGATTGTGTGTGTGTATATACATCCTACATACTGCCGGGCTGCACTTTACATGAATTGGATTGTGTGTGTGTGTGTAAATACATCCTACATACTGCCAGGCTGCACTTTACATGAATTGGATTGTGTGTGTGTGTGTGTATATACATCCTATATACTGCCGGGCTGCACTTTACATGAATTGGATTGTGTGTGTGTATATACATCCTACATACTGCCGGGCTGCACTTTAGATGAATTGGATTGTGTGTGTGTGTATACATCCTACATACTGCCAGGCTGCACTTTACATGAATTGGATTGTGTCTGTGTGTATATACATCCTACATACTGTCGGGCTGCACTTTACATGAATTGGATTGTGGTTGTGTGTATACATCTTACATACTGCCGGGCTGCACTTTACATGAATTGGATTGTGTGTGTGTGTATATACATCCTACATACTGCCGGGCTGCACTTTACATGAATTGGATTGTGTCTGTGTATATACATTCTACATACTGCCGGGCTGCACTTTACATGAATTGGATTGTGTGTGTGTGTGTATATACATCCTACATACTGCCGGGCTGCACTTTACATGAATTGGATTGTGTGTGTGTGTATATACATCCTACATACTGCCGGGCTGCACTTTACATGAATTGGATTGTGTGTGTGTATATACATCCTACATACTGCCGGGCTGCACTTTACATGAATTGGATTGTGTGTCTGTGTGTATATACATCCTACATACTGCCGGGCTGCACTTTACATGAATTGGATTGTGTCTGTGTGTGTATATACATCCTACATACTGCCGGGCTGCACTTTACATGAATTGGATTGTGTGTGTGTGTGTATACATCCTACATACTGCCGGGCTGCACTTTACATGAATTGGATTGTGTCTGTGTGTATATATCCTACATACTGCCAGGCTGCACTTTACATGAATTGGATTGTGTGTGTGTATATACATCCTACATACTGCCGGGCTGCACTTTACATGAATTGGATTGTGTGTGTGTGTATATACATCCTACATACTGCCACGCTGCACTTTACATGAATTGGATTGTGTGTGTGTGTATATACATCCTACATACTGCCTGGCTGCACTTTACATGAATTGGATTGTGTGTGTGTGTATACATCCTACATACTGCCGGGCTGCACTTTACATGAATTGGATTGTGTGTGTGTCTGTATATCCATCCTACATACTGCCGGGCTGCACTTTACATGAATTGGATTGTGTGTGTGTGTATATATACATCCTACATACTGCCAGGCTGCACTTTACATGAATTGGATTGTGTGTGTGTGTATACATCTTACATACTGCCGGGCTGCACTTTACATGAATTGGATTGTGTGTGTGTGTATATACATCCTACATACTGCCAGGCTGCACTTTACATGAATTGGATTGTGTGTGTGTGTGTATATACATCCTACATACTGCCGGGCTGCACTTTACATGAATTGGATTGTGTGTGTGTGTATATACATCCTACATACTGCCGGGCTGCACTTTACATGAATTGGATTGTGTGTGTGTGTATATACATCCTACATACTGCTGGGCTGCACTTTACATGAATTGGATTGTGTGTGTGTATATACATCCTACATACTGCCGGGCTGCACTTTACATGAATTGGATTGTGTGTGTGTGTATACATCCTACATACTGCCGTTCTGCACTTTACATTAATTGGATTGTGTGTGTGTGTATATACATCCTACATACTGCCAGGCTGCACTTTACATGAATTGGATTGTGTGTGTGTGTATATACATTCTACATACTGCAGGCTGCACTTTACATGAATTGGATTGTGTGTGTGTATATACATCATACATACTGCCGGGCTGCACTTTACATGAATTGGATTGTGTGTGTGTGTGTATATACATCCTACATACTGCCAGGCTGCACTTTACATGAATTAGATTGTGTGTGTGTGTGTATATACATCCTACATTCTGCTGGGCTGCACTTTACATGAATTGGATTGTGTGTGTGTATATACATCCTACATACTGCCGGGCTGCACTTTACATGAATTGGATTGTGTGTGTGTGTGTATATACATCCTACATACTGCCGGGCTGCACTTTACATGAATTGGATTGTGTGTGTGTGTATATACATCCTACATACTGCCGGGCTGCACGTTACATGAATTGGATTGTGTGTGTGTGTATATACATCCTACATACTGCAGGGGTGCACTTTACATGAATTGGATTGTGTGTTTGTATATACATCCTACATACTGCAGGGGTGCACTTTACATGAATTGGATTGTGTGTGTGTGTATATACATCCTACATACTGCCGGGCTGCACTTTACATGATTTGGATTGTGTGTGTGTATATACATCCTACATACTGCCGGGATGCACTTTACATGAATTGGATTGTGTGTGTGTATATACATACTACATACTGCCGGGCTGCACTTTACATGAATTGGATTGTGTGTGTGTATATACATCCTACATACTGCCGGGCTGCACTTTACATGAATTGGATTGTGTGTGTGTATATACATACTACATACTGCCGGGCTGCACTTTACATGAATTGGATTGTGTGTGTGTATATACATCCTACATACTGCCGGGCTGCACTTTACATGAATTGGATTGTGTGTGTGTGTGTGTATACATCCTACATACTGCCAGGCTGCACTTTACATGAATTGGATTGTGTGTGTGTGTATATACATCCTACATACTGCAGGGCTGCACTTTACATGAATTGGATTGTGTGTGTGTGTCTGTGTATATACATTATACATACTGCCGGGCTGCACTTTACATGAATTGGATTGTGTGTGTGTGTATATACATCCTACATACTGCCGGGCTGCACTTTACATGAATTGGATTGTGTGTGTGTATATACATCCTACATACTGCCGGGCTGCACTTTACATGAATTGGATTGTGTGTGTGTATATACATCCTACATACTGCCGGGCTGCACTTTACATGAATTGAATTGTGTGTGTGTCTGTATATACATCCTACATACTGCCGGGCTGCACTTTACATGAATTGGATTGTGTGTGTGTGTATATATACATCCTACATACTGCCGTGCTGCACTTTACATGAATTGGATTGTGTGTCTGTGTGTATATATACATCCTACATACTGCCGGGCTGCACTTTACATGAATTGGATTGTGTGTGTGTGTGTGTGTATATACATCCTACATACTGCCGGGCTGCACTTTACATGAATTGGATTGTGTGTGTGTGTGTATATACATTATACATACTGCCGGGCTGCACTTTACATGAATTGGATTGTGTGTGTGTGTATATACATCCTACATACTGCCGGGCTGCACTTTACATGAATTGGATTGTGTGTGTGTATATACATCCTACATACTGCCGGGCTGCACTTTACATGAATTGGATTGTGTGTGTGTATATACATCCTACATACTGCCGGGCTGCACTTTACATGAATTGGATTGTGTGTGTGTATATACATCCTACATACTGCCGGGCTGCACTTTACATGAATTGGATTGTGTGTGTGTTTGTGTATATACATCCTACATACTGCCGGGCTGCACTTTACATGAATTGGATTGTGTGTGTGTATATACATCCTACATACTGCCGGGCTGCACTTCACATGAATTGGATTGTGTGTGTATATATACATCCTACATACTGCCGGGCTGCACTTTACATGAATTGGATTGTGTGTGTGTATATACATCCTACATACTGCCGGGCTGCACTTTACATGAATTGGATTGTGTGTGTGTCTGTATATACATCCTACATACTGCCGGGCTGCACTTTACATGAATTGAATTGTGTGTGTGTCTGTATATACATCCTACATACTGCCGGGCTGCACTTTACATGAATTGGATTGTGTGTGTGTGTGTGTGTATATACATCCTACATACTGCCGGGCTGCACTTTACATGAATTGGATTGTGTGTGTGTGTATATACATCCTACATACTGCCGGGCTGCACTTTACATGAATTGGATTGTGTGTGTGTGTGTGTGTGTATACATCCTACATACTGCATGGCTGCACTTTACATGAATTGGATTGTGTGTGTGTATATACATCCTACATACTGCCGGGCTGCACTTTACATGAATTGGATTGTGTGTGTGTGTGTGTATATACATCCTACATTCTGCTGGGCTGCACTTTACATGAATTATATTGTGTGTGTGTATATACATCCTACATACTGCCGGGCTGACTTTACATGAATTGGATTGTGTGTGTGTGTATATACATCCTACATACTGCTGGGCTGCACTTTACATGAATTGGATTGTGTGTGTGTATATACATCCTACATACTGCCGGGCTGCACTTTATATGAATTGGATTGTGTGTGTGTGTGTATATACATCCTACATACTGCCGGGCTGCACTTTACATGAATTGGATTGTGTGTGTGTGTGTGTATATACAACCTACATACTGCCGGGCTGCACTTTACATGAATTGGATTGTGTGTTTGTATATACATCCTACATACTGCCGGGCTGCACGTTACATGAATTGGATTGTGTGTGTGTGTGTGTGTGTATATATACATCCTACATACTGACGGGCTGCACTTTACATGACTTGGATTGTGTGTGTGTGTGTATATACATCCTACATACTGCCGGGCTGCACTTTACATGAATTGGATTGTGTCTGTGTGTGTGTATATACATCCTACATACTGCCAGGCTGCACTTCACATGAATTGGATTGTGTGTGTGTGTATATACATCATACATACTGCCGGGCTGCACTTTACATGAATTGGATTGTGTGTGTGTGTATATACATCCTACATACTGCCGGGCTGCACGTTACATGAATTGGATTGTGTGTGTGTGTGTATATACATCCTACATACTGCCGGGCTGCACTTTACATGAATTGGATTGAGTGTGTGTATATACATCCTACATACTGCCGGGCTGCACTTTACATGAATTGGATTGTGTGTGTGTGTATATACATCCTACATACTGCCGGGCTGCACTTTACATGAATTGGATTGTGTGTGTGTGTATATACATCCTACATACTGCCAGGCTGCACTTTACATGAATTGGATTGTGTGTGTGTATATACATCCTACATACTGCCGGGCTGCACTTTACATGAATTGGATTGTGTGTCTGTGTGTATATACATCCTACATACTGCCGGGCTGCACTTTACATGAATTGGATTGTGTCTATGTATATACATCCTACATACTGCCAGGCTGCACTTTACATGAATTGGATTGTGTCTGTGTATATACATCCTACATACTGCCGGGCTGCACTTTACATGAATTGGATTGTGTGTCTGTGTGTATATACATCCTACATACTGCCGGGCTGCACTTTCAGCAGCATGTGGAACAAATATGTCTCCCTGGAAACATGGCCGATGTTGGCAACTATGGAATTGTCGCAAAGCTGTTAATAGTCTAGTTTATTATTACAGGGAAAGTATCACCTAAACATTGTTTTTACTGTGCATGAAAAGAATAATAATATTACTGAAACTTGTAGCAACGATTAGTAGACAAATGTGTTTCAATGTGTCTGTGTAGTCTTCTGCTTATGACATCACCTGTGATCTAATATGCAAATGACCTGCTTTCAGTGTGAAGTGGGTAATTTGCATATCAGGGCACAGGCGATGTCATAAGCAGAAGACACAGACACGTTTAAAAACATTTGTTTTTTTCCCAATTTAGGCGTTTGCTGGCAATTCTGCTAATACAATGTATGGATCATATTCAGTCCTTTTTTATGCTCTACGTTCACAGTGAGATAATGTTTAGGTGACTCCGTCTGTTTAATCTTTATTACTGTTTATGTCAGTTATTATTAATTTCTATTTATAAACATCCAGCGTTTACCCCCCTGGTTCCTTTACTCACTGATCGATAGCTTTTATTCTTTAAGTTGCTCTTATACCTCCACATATACACAGGACACAGAGAGGATGTATAAATTATATTCAATTTAGCAATTTAATTTAGGTTTCATTGTTGTGTGTCTCCTTAGCAGCTAGCAACCACCGCAATTACCATTACGTCTAAACGATCCCCCCGGGGGTATCCGCAAACACTCCACAATAGTGCAGTTATGATATCTTGTTTGTATATATGTATCACCAAGGTAATGACACATGTCACTCCAGGAGTATGGAGAACCTGCCCTTCCACTGACTTCTTCATAATAACTGCCCCAGCAGCCACAACACTATCTATACTGTGTGTTACAGAGGCTGAAGCTCGATGTCCCAAATCCCTAACCCAAAATCCAACAACACCCACACCTAGTCCTGTGTCTGGCAGAGAACTCAGGGGGTTACATACCCATCCAGACTCAGTATTAAGCTGTGTCTGGCACTTTATGTAAGTACTGTTACCTTCCTTACTATTGATGTAAAGCAGTTTGGCACATTTACATGTATAGACATATGTTTCTCTCTCTCCTTACATGTGATGTATGTGAGTGTTCACCACTGTCGCCCATGAGCTTATCACACAGCTGTTTGAGTAACATGGCTTGTCATGTATATATTATATAGTTTAATACACAGCTCCCCTGTATTAATCCATAATCTCATTCATGTCAAAGTATTCATCTCTCTCTGTTCCAGCAGACCATTCAGGCCTATGACTCTCATCCAAAGGCTATACCTTACATCATACGTATTCCAGTTACTATGTATTATCTCGTATTATGATACAAGCAAGGATAGATGAAGTGGTCCAACCTCCGTTACAAGTAGCCGATGAATGGGAGGATTTTTCAACTCAGCTTTCTATTTATATCCTTAAGTTTGAAATTCTTGTCTCAATTCGAAGCAATTCTCTCTTTATTGAGTAGACCCTAGAGTGTATTTGTGTCAGCTCTGAATTGCCGATACGTGTCTGTGAGTGAGATCTTTATTTATCAATGCAACATATTTCTGCATGAATTGTCTCCATGATTGTGTGCAAATCAGATGTCTGTCTATTCATCTATGTGATCTATTTTATTTATACATTATGAATTATACATATCAGCGTCTGCAAGTCAGCTATCTGTCTATTCATCTATGTGATCTATTTTATTACTTCATTATGAATTATACATATCAGCGTCTGCAAGACAGCTATCTGTCTATTCATCTATGTGATCTATTTTATTACATCATTATGAATTATACATATCAGTGTCTGCAAGTCAGATATCTGACTATTCATCTATGTGATCTATTTTATTACATCAATATGAATTATACATATCAGCGTCTGCAAGTCAGCTATCTGTCTATTCATCTATGTGATCTATTTTATTACTTCATTATGAATTATACATATCAGCGTCTGCAAGTCAGCTATCTGTCTATTCATCTATGTGATCTATTTTATTACTTCATTATAAATTATACATATCAGCGTCTGCAAGTCAGCTATCTGTCTATTCATCTATGTGATCTATTTTATTACATCATTATGATTTATACATATCAGCGTCTGCAAGTCAGCTATCTGTCTATTCATCTATGTGATCTATTTTATTACATCATTATGAATTATACATATCAGTGTCTACAAGTCAGCTATCTGTCTATTCATCTATGTGATCTATTTTATTTATACATATCAGCGTCTGGAGGTCAGCTATCTGTCTATTCATCTATGTGATCTATTTTATTACTTCATTATGAATTATACATATCAGTGTCTGCAAGTCAGCTATCTGTCTATTCATCTATGTGATCTATTTTATTACTTCATTATGAATTATACATATCAGCGTCTGCAAGTCAGCTTTCTGTCTATTCATCTATGTGATCTATTTTATTACATCATTATGAATTATACATATCAGTGTCTGCAAGTCAGATATCTGACTATTCATCTATGTGATCTATTTTATTACATCAATATGAATTATACATATCAGCGTCTGCAAGTCAGCTATCTGTCTATTCATCTATGTGATCTATTTTATTACATCATTATGATTTATACATATCAGCGTCTGCAAGTCAGCTATCTGTCTATTCATCTATGTGATCTATTTTATTACATCATTATGATTTATACATATCAGCGTCTGCAAGTCAGCTATCTGTCTATTCATCTATGTGATCTATTTTATTACATCATTATGAATTATACATATCAGTGTCTACAAGTCAGCTATCTGTCTATTCATTTATGTGATCTATTTTATTTATACATATCAGCGTCTGGAGGTCAGCTATCTGTCTATTCATCTATGTGATCTATTTTATTACTTCATTATGAATTATACATATCAGTGTCTGCAAGTCAGCTATCTGTCTATTAATCTATGTGATCTATTTTATTACATCATTATGATTTATACATATCAGCGTCTGCAAGTCAGCTATCTGTCTATTCATCTATGTGATCTATTTTATTACTTCATTATGAATTATACATATCAGTGTCTGCAAGTCAGCTTTCTGTCTATTCATCTATGTGATCTATTTTATTACATCATTATGAATTATACACATCAGTGTCTGCAAGTCAGATATCTGACAATTCATCTATGTGATCTATTTTATTACATCATTATGAATTATACATATCAGTGTCTGCAAGTCAGCTATCTGTCTATTCATCTATGTGATCAATTTTATTACATCATTATGATTTATACATATCAGCGTCCGCAAGTCAGCTATCTGTATATTCATCTATGGGATCTATTTTATTACTTCATTATGAATTATACATATCAGCATCTGCAAGTCAGCTATCTGTCTATTCATCTATGTGATCTATTTTATAACATCAATATGAATTATACATATCAGTGTCTGCAAGTCAGCTATCTGTCTGTTCATCTATGTGATCTATTTTATTACATCATTATGAATTATACATATCAGTGTCTGCAAGTCAGCTATCTGTCTATTCATCTATTTGATCTATTTTATTACGTCATTATATACACGATAAGCAGTGTTTAGGTGATACAGTCACAGTATAAGCAGTGTTTGGGTGCTCCAGTCACAGTATAAGCAGTGTTTGGGTGATACAGTCACAGTATAAGCAGTGTTTGGGTAATACAGTCGCAGTATAAGCAGTGTTTGGGTGATACAGTCACAGTATAAGCAGTGTTTAAGTGATACAGTCACAGTATAAGCAGTGTTTAAGTGATACAGTCACAGGATAAGCAATGTTTAGGTGATACAGTCGCAGTATAAGCAGTGTTTACGTGATACAGTCACAGTATAAGCAGTGTTTGAGTTATACAGCCCCAGTATAAGCAGTGTTTGATTGATACAGTCACAGTATAAGCAGTGTTTGGGGGACACAGTCACAGTATAAGCAGTGTTTGGGTGATACAGTTGCAGTATAAGCAGTATTTAGGTAATACAGTCACAGTATAAGCAGTGATAGGTGATAAAGTCACAGTATAAGCAGTGATAGGTGATAAAGTCACAGTATAAGCATTGTTTAGGTGATATAGTCACAGTACAAGCATGGTTTGGGTGATACAGTCACACCATAACCAGAGTTTAGGTGATACAGTCCCAGTATAAGCAGTGTTTAGGTAATACAGTCACAGTATAAGCAGTGTTTAGGTGATACAGTCACAGTATAAGCAGTGTTTAGGTGATACAGTCACAGTATAAGCAGTGTTTGGGTGATATAGTCACAGTATAAGCAGTGTTTGGGTGATCCAGTCACAGTATAAGCAGTGTTTGGGTGATACAGTCACAGTATATGCAGTGTTTGGGTGATACAGTCACAGTATAAGCAGTGTTTAGGTGATACAGTCACAGTATAAGCAGTGTTTGTGTGATACAGTCACAGTATAAGCAGTGTTTAGGTGATACAGTCACAGTATAAGCAGTGTTTGGGTGATACAGTCACAGTATAAGCAGTGTTTAGGTGATACAGTCACAGTATAAGCAGTGTTTAGGTGATACAGTCACAGTATAAGCAGTGTTTAGGTGATACAGTCACAGTATAAGCAGTGTTTGGGTGATACAGTCGCAGTATAAGCAGTGTTTGGGTGATACAGTCACAGTATAAGCAGTGTTTGGGTGATACAGTCGCAGTATAAGCAGTGTTTGGGTGATACAGTCACAGTACAAGCAGTGTTCAGGTGATACAGTCACAGTATAAGCAGTGTTTAGGTGACACAGTCCCAGTATAAGCAGTGTTTGGGTGATACAGTCACAGTATAAGCAGTGTTTGGATGATACAGTCACAGTATAAGCAGTGTTTGGGTGATACAGTCACAGTATAAGCAGTGTTTGGGTGACACAGTCACAGTATAAGCAGTGTTTGGGTGATACAGTCACAGTATAAGCAGTGTTTGGGTGATACAGTCACAGTATAAGCTGTGTTTGGGTGATACAGTCACAGTATAAGCAGTGTTTGGGTGATACAGTCACAGGATAAGCAGTGTTTGGGTGGCAGTCACAGTATAAGCAGTGTTTAGGTGATACAGTCACAGTATAAGCAGTGTTTAGGTGATACAGTCACAGTATAAGCAGTGTTTAGGTGATACAGTCACAGTATAAGCAGTGTTTGGGTGATACAGTCACAGTATAAGCAGTGTTTAGGTGATACAGTCACAGTATAAGAAAGGTTTAGGTGATACAGTCACAGTATAAGCAGTGTGTGGGTGATACAGTCACAGTATAAGCAGTGTTTGGGTGATACAGTCACAGTATAAGCAGTGTTTAGGTGATACAGTCACAGTATAAGCAGTGTGTGGGTGATACAGTCACAGTATAAGCAGTGTTTGGGTGATACAGTCACAGTATAAGCAGTGTTTGGGTGATACGGTCACAGTATAAGCAGTGTTTAGATGATACAGTCACAGTATAAGCAGTGTTTGGGTGATACAGTCACAGTATAAGCAGTGTTTGTTTGATACAGTCACAGTATAAGCAGTGTTTGGGTGATACAGTCACAGTATAAGCAGTGTTTGGGTGATACAGTCACAGTATAAGCAGTGTTTGGGTGATACAGTCACAGTATAAGCAGTGTTTAGGTGATAGTCACAGTATAAGCAGTGTTTGGGTGATACAGTCACAGTATAAGCAGTGTTTAGGTGATACAGTCACAGTATAAGCAGTGTTTAGGTGATACAGTCACAGTATAAGCAGTGTTTGGGTGATACAGTCACAGTATAAGCAGTGTTTAGGTGATACAGTCACAGTATAAGCAGTGTTTAGGTGATACAGTCACAGTATAAGCAGTGTTTAGGTGACACAGTCACAGTATGAGCAGTGTTTGGGTGATACAGTCACAGTATAAGCAGTGTTTAGGTGATACAGTCACAGTATAAGCAGTGTTTAGGTGATACAGTCACAGTATAAGCAGTGTTTGGGTGATACAGTCACAGTATAAGCAGTGTTTGGATGATACAGTCACAGGATAAGCAGTGTTTGGGTGATACAGTCACAGGATAAGCAGTGTTTGGGCGATACAGTCACAGTATAAGCAGTGTTTGGGTGATACAGTCACAGTATAAGCAGTGTTTGGGTGATACAGTCACAGTATAAGCAGTGTTTGGGTGATACAGTCACAGTATACACAGTGTTTAGGTGATACAGTCACAGTATAAGCAGTGTTTAGGTGATACAGTCACAGTATAAGCAGTGTTTGGGTGATACAGTCACAGTATACACAGTGTTTAGGTGATACAGTCACAGTATAAGCAGTGTTTGGGTGATACAGTCACAGTATACACAGTGTTTAGGTGATACAGTCACAGTATAAGTAGTGTTTGGGTGATACAGTCACAGTATAAGCAGTGTTTGGGTGATACAGTCACAGTATAAGCAGTGTTTGGGTGATACAGTCACAGTATAAGAAGTGTTTAGGTGATACAGTCACAGTATAAGCAGTGTTTGGGTGATACAGTCACAGTATAAGCAGTGTTTATGTGATACAGTCACAGTATAAGCGGTGTTTAGGTGACAATCTATCTGAAGCTGGAAAGGGAAGAGGGAATGTTTTTACATGAATTCATAACGTTTTTATCTTCCACTTGTTGATGGGTTTATTCTTGCTTTCAGTAATCCCCATCAGTTATCCTGTTGTCACCATTATTTTCCTCTCTGTGTTTGCAGGGAATGATCAGATGGCGTCGTTTTATTACCACTTTCCTGCCCCTCATCCTTGTGGTAAATCTACTCATCTGGCTCCTGCAGGAGAAGGAAGAGGTCCTCCTCCACCTCCCAGACATCCAGGACCCTTTCCCAGCCAACCTCAGCTCAAGCCCGGCCCTACGACACTCTACCCTCCTCTCCGACTCAAAATCCAACTTCTACATGGACTTTCCTAATTATTTGGATGAATATCCGGCCCTCCAGATGTACAGATGCCGGGCAGTTATTGGGTTGGATGGGTACTGCCAGACGCATAGTCCTTTAATACTCATTGCGATAAAATCACAACCAGGTTTCTCAGAAAGGAGAGATGTCTTGCGTGTGACCTCGGCCAGGGAGAGGAAGATCATGGGCTACAGATTCAAGCCTGTCTTCCTTGTAGCCAATTCTGGGGACCGTCGGCAGATGGAGACTTTGATTGATGAGGCCACTTTTTTCGGAGACATAATCCTGTGGGATTTCATGGAGAGTCATCACAACCTGTCTCTCAAAGAGAGATGTTTCCTCGAATGGGTCTATCATCGATGTCCGCAGGCCAAGTACATCTTCAAAGGTAAGTCAATGAAGATTGACTCATCACCTGGCCCCAGCCGGTATTTTATCAGCAGTCTGGTAAAAAAGTGTAAAAATAGAAAATACACAGCACTAAAAACTTAATCGCTCATCACCTTAAACACAATGCTCCATGCAGAACCTTTAAAACCATATAACATACATGTATGTGTTATAAATAAACAGAAAGCAGAACAGTTCTGAATGTTAAAAAACAAATGACATAAACAGCTTATTAAAGGTACCGTATTTATCGGCGTATAACACGCGCCGGCGTATAACACGCACCTATTTTAAGAAGGAAATTTCAGGAAAAAAAAACTTAAATTTCAAATAAAGAACTTTGAAGCCCAATATGCCATTTTAATATGCCAGGATATTGCCCCCAATATGCCAGGATATTGCCCCCAATATGCCATTTAATATGCCAGGATATTGCCCCCAATATGCCATTTAATATGCCAGGATATTGCCCCCAATATGCCATTTTAATATGCCAGGATATTGCCCCCAATATGCCAGGATATTGCCCCCAATATGCCATTTAATATGCCAGGATATTGCCCCCAATATGCCATTTAATATGCCAGGATATTGCCCCCAATATGCCATTTTAATATGCCAGGATATTGCCCCCAATATGCCAGGATATTGCCCCCAATATGCCATTTAATATGCCAGGATATTGCCCCCAATATGCCATTTAATATGCCAGGATATTGCCCCCAATATGCCAGGATATTGCCCCCAATATGCCAGGATATTGCCCCCAATATGCCATGTTATGCCACCCTCCTCCCCCCCTTCCCCAGACCCCAGTACTTACCTCGTTCCTGCTCGGTCCCCCGCGGTCCCGCGGAACAATAAAGTTTGTTTAAAAAAAAAAAACTTTATTGACCGCGCGGCTGGAGGGGAGCGCACAACGCTTCCCTCACAGCCACGCAGCTTCAGAGCACCGGGGGACAGAGCAGGAACGAGGTAAGTTTTAGATTTTTTTTTCATTATATCGGCGTATAACACGCACACATCATTTGCTCCCTATTTTCAGGGAGAAAAAGTGCGTGTTATACGCCGATAAATACGGTAATTATAATGGTTCCTCTGGCTGGTGTAATGTAAATCAATGAGAAATGGAGATGCAGATAACATGTACGTTCAACAGATGGCGCTAGTGAACAATCAGAATGCAGTTATGATTCTGCAAGAATACGGGTTATGTTTCCAATGTTTTACGCTGTAAGCAGCCATCCCTCTTAATAACGTGACTAGATCTGACGTGAACTCCTCCCACTGTGTACATATATATTTGAATGTTCCTTAACCCCTTCCCGACCTTATGAAGAGTTAACTCGTCATGCAGTCTAGCCGGCGCTCCGTGGGCACCGCCAGCCAGTCTGCAACGGGTCCAGGACTAAGCCTCGCACCCGAGGCAAAGCTCCTGGACCCGATCGGTTGATTTCCGGGCATGTGATTGAGTGATCACCGCGATAACATACAAATTAGATGGCAAAGTCAGTGTGTTCACACACTGCCTCTAATTCACTCTCTGTGCTTCACATTCTTATAGTGACAGAGAGTGACCTGTAAGTAAAGATAAATTAATTAAATACAGAGGTTAAAAAAATAAATTAAAAAAAATTAACCCTTTCATTGCTGATCACAGTTTTTAACTGTGATCAGTTTCCTTTCACTTTATGGCCCTCATTTAGTTTTTTTTTTAACAGATTTTTTTATTTTTACAATTTATAAAGTTTTTTTTAATAAATAAAGGTAATTTTAATATATTTATTTAATAAAATTTAACCCCTGCATGCCTGTTGCATGATTTTTACTGATCTGACATCGCACTCGTCAGAGTTTTTTTTCTGTCTTTTTTGTTATGGGGGGTTTGGGAACCAATATTTTTATTTTTTTATTAGTTAATTAGGGGGGATAAGTGGGTTAGTGTTGCACTAGTTGTGTAGCTTATTATTGGGAAAATAATGGGGAAAAACTTTTTTTTCCTCAAAAATTTCCTCTTTTATATGTATTTTTTAATACTAAAATGTAAATCATTTTTATGTATAGGGTATCAAAAGAAAGCTCTAACTGTCCTTTAAAAAACAACATATAACTTGTATGTGTACGGTAAATGAGAGAGAGGGAAATTATGTTTCAAAAACCGCGTATTAAAAATTGAAAAACGCTCTGGTCCTTGGCCCAGGAAAATCCCTGGTCCTTAAAGGGTTAAGGAACTCTTTTCATTACCGTCGCTTTTAGAAAGTTGGTTTGGACCAAGATTCATTCCACCGATATAGCTAATTATCACCAGGCCATGGCAATAATAACTGTTATGTTTCCTCTCTCCAGGCGATGACGATGAATTTATTAATCCCCATGCTATTGCATCCTATGTGTCCTCATCCGTCCGGCGACATCCCCTGCAGATCCATGGCTACCGACATGTCAATGCCACCGTGGAACGTTACGGGAAATATAGTATCCCTCGCTTCATTCACCCTTACAATCAATACCCTACGTTTGTCTCTGGCGGGGGCTTCATCTACCCAGGTGAACTGGTCCCTTCTCTTGTCCAGGCGTCCAGCTCCATCCCGACATTTCCCCTTGATGACGTCTTCATGGGTTTTTTGGCTCTTGCCGCCAACATCACGTTCCACCATGAGCCACGGTTCTTTTCTTTCGGCATTAAGACAAAGGAGTTTTGCCACTTTCATGAGGTCCTAGTGGCCCACGGACTGACCCAGCATAAGATCATGAAGGTTTGGAAAGAACTGCCGTACATATTGCCCTGTGAGGACAAGCTGACCGTGATGGGCAGAAGCTGATCTCTTCTACGTAGACCTCAATCTCTAGGACAATAGAAGGCAAAGAATTTTGGGAAAAAACATTGTTTCCGTTTTCCCATTACTCTACCCCACATACAATCCAGGAGTCTGTAAGGAACATAATAATCATGGGGATATGTCAACTGTGAAGGCAATAAAATAATCCAAGGGAAAGAGCTGAAGGTGTTTAAACAGGGGCGGGGGGGGGGGGGAGGGGTTAGGAGACAACAGATGAATGAGAAAAGTGTACAATACAGTACAGACAAAAGAGGAAAAAATTCTTAGAGGAAAACTATGGGCAAGCAAATAAAATTAAGCTTAATTGAAAGATTAGATCAAGTGCAGGCATTTTAAATAGCCCTCTTTACTCCATATAGCTCTACCAGGAGGTGGACATGTTGTGTAGAATCTTTGCTCTGTATAGCTCTATCAGGGGGTGGACATGATGTTTAGAATCTTTGCTCTGTATAGCTCTATCAGGGGCGGACATGTTGATTAGATTCTTTGCTCTGTATAGCTCTATCAGGGGGTGGACATGTTGTTTAGAATCTTTGCTCTGTATAGCTCTATCAGGGGGAGGACATGTTGTTTAGAATCTTTGCTCTGTATAGCTCTATCAGGGGGTGGACATGATGTTTAGAATCGTTGCTCTGTATAGCTCTATCAGGGGGCGGACATGTTGTTTAGAATCTTTGCTCTGTATAGCTCTATCAGGGGTGGACATGTTGGTTAGAATCTTTGCTCTGTATAGCTCTATCAGGGGGCAGACATGTTGTTTAGATTCTTTGCTCTGTATAGTTCTATCAGCGGCGGACATGTTGTTTAGATTCTTTGCTCTGTATAGCTCTATCAGCGGCGGACATGTTGTTTAGAATCTTTGCTCTGTATAGCTCTATCAGGGGGCGGACATGTTGTTTAGAATCTTTGCTCTGTATAGCTCTATCAGGGGGCGGACATGTTGTTTAGAATCTTTGCTCTGTATAGCTCTATCAGGGGGCGGACATGTTGTTTAGAATCTTTGCTCTGTATAGCTCTATCAGGGGGAGGACATGTTGTTTAGAATCTTTGCTCTGTCTAGCACTATCAGGGGCGGACATGTTGTTTAGAATCTTTGCTCTGTATAACTCTATCAGGGGCCAGACATGTTGTTTAGAATCTTTGCTCTGTATAGCTCTATCAGGGGCGGACATGTTGTTTAGAATCTTTGCTCTGTATAGCTCTATCAGGGGGCGGACATGTTGTTTAGAATCTTTGCTCTGTATAGCTCTATCAGGTGGCGGACATGTTGTTTAGAATCTTTGCTCTGTATAACTCTATCAGGGGCCAGACATGTTGTTTAGAATCTTTGCTCTGTATAGCTCTATCAGGGGCCAGACATGTTGTTTAGAATCTTTGCTCTGTATAGCTCTATCAGGGGCCAGACATGTTGTTTAGAATCTTTGCTCTGTATAACTCTATCAGGGGCCAGACATGTTTTTTAGAATCTTTGCTCTGTATAGCTCTATCAGGGGCGGACATGTTGTTTAGAATCTTTGCTCTGTATAGCTCTATCAGGGGGCGGACATGTTGTTTAGAATCTTTGCTCTGTATAGCTCTATCAGCGGCGGACATGTTGTTTAGAATCTTTGCTCTGTATAGCTCTATCAGCGGCGGACATGTTGTTTAGAATCTTTGCTCTGTATAGCTCTATCAGGTGGCGGACATGGTGTTTAGAATCTTTGCTCTGTATAGCTCTATCAGGGGGCGGACATGTTGTTTAGAATCTTTGCTCTGTATAGCTCTATCAGGTGGCGGACATGGTGTTTAGAATCTTTGCTCTGTATAGCTCTATCAGGGGGCGGACATATCGGACTCATCTAACCCAAGATGTTCGCCCTATGTTAAATGTATACAGAGCAAAGAGGGCTCAATAAAGCAGTTTATTTGTTTTCTATCATTAAATCATTTCTATTTAAAATGGTGGCACTTAATGCAAACTCGATTTCATTTTTGTGTTGACTGTTTTCCTTTAAACAGAAATGATACTAGAGGAGTTATCGATCTTCCTTCATTTTGTGATCAGCTGCCAACCCTCTAAATGATTCTAACGTTTGAACATGGTGATAAAATGGAATTAAACACATCTTTTTCTACTCTTTTCTTGGCCAAGCTGGTTATTGGAATTGACTTAAATATTTGTTTTGCTTTATTTCCATTCATTAAATGACATAGTCTAATACTAAGACGGTCTCTATTCCTTCTTGGGAGTATTTCCCTTCTTATCACTGACTTCCATGTGTATTCCTCTGTTCTCTGTAGTGTACAATATTCACGTGTCTATATCTTGCCGTTTTGTAGCCTCCTCGTCAGGTTGGATTCCTCCTCAGACCTAATCTCCAGTCTCTCACCCAAATAAATATGGCAGCTAACCAGGTCTGGAGTAGAATTAATAAACCCCATCTTCATCGTCTTCAAACCGTCTGCCTCCAAACACTTAACATTCAGACCATTTTTTTACCGGCCGGCTGGTAAGGAACAGGGGGCCTCCCAACTGCACCTGGTACCCAATAAGAGAAATAATTGGCAAAATGCCCATAGCACTGTTAAATAACTATGTGCCACCAGGGGTAGGAGTCAGCCAAATGCTCCTAGCCTGGTTAAATACATAAATAATGCCACCCAAGGCAAAATGCCAGCAAAATACCCTTTACTTTAAAAAAAATCATGTCTGCCAGGGCTTTAGGCCAGTGAAATGCCCCTAGCTCTTTAATAAATAAATAAAGACCCCATGGGGGTAGGGGTCAGGGAAACACCCCAGACATAATACATTTAACCACAGGACTAGGAGCCAGCGATATGCCCCAGGCATAATATATTTACCCCAGGACTAGGAGCCAGCGATATGCCCCAGGCATAATATATTTACCCCCAGGACTAGGAGCCAGCGATAGGCCCCAGATATAATATATTTACCCCCAGGACTAGGAGCCAGCGATATGCCCCAGACATAATATATTTACCTCCAGGACTAGGAGCCTGCGATATGCCCCAGATATAATATATTTACCCCCAGGACTAGGAGCCAGCGATATGCCCCAGATATAATATATTTACCCCCAGGACTAGGAGCCAGCGATATGCCCCAGATATAATATATTTACCCCCAGGACTAGGAGCCAGCGATATGCCCCAGATATAATATATTTACCCCCAGGACTAGGAGCCAGCGATATGCCCCAGATATAATATATTTACCCCCAGGACTAGGAGCCAGCGATAGGCCCCAGATATAATATATTTACCCCCAGGACTAGGAGCCAGCGATATGCCCCAGATATAATATATTTACCCCCAGGACTAGGAGCCAGCGATATGCCCCAGATATAATATATTTACCCCCAGGACTAGGAGCCAGCGATATGCCCCAGGCATAATATAATTACCCCCAGGACTAGGAGCCAGCGATATGCCCCAGATATAATATATTTACCCCCAGGACTAGGAGCCAGCGATATGCCCCAGGCATAATATAATTACCCCCATGACTAGGAGCATGCGATATGCCCCAGGCATAATATATTTACCCCAGGACTAGGAGCCAGCGATATGCCCCAGATATAATATATTTACCCCCAGGACTAGGAGCCAGCGATATGCCCCAGATATAATATATTTACCCCCAGGACTAGGAGCCAGCGATATGCCCCAGATATAATATATTTACCCCCAGGACTAGGAGCCAGCGATATGCCCCAGATATAATATATTTACCCCCAGGACTAGGAGCCAGCGATATGCCCCAGATATAATATATTTACCCCCAGGACTAGGAGCCAGCGATATGCCCCAGATATAATATATTTACCCCCAGGACTAGGAGCCAGCGATATGCCCCAGATATAATATATTTACCCCCAGGACTAGGAGCCAGCGATAGGCCCCAGGCATAATATATTTACCCCCAGGACTAGGAGCCAGTGATATGCCCCAGATATAATATATTTACCTCCAGGACTAGGAGCCTGCGATATGCCCCAGATATAATATATTTACCCCCAGGACTAGGAGCCAGCGATATGTCCCAGATATAATATATTTACCCCCAGGACTAGGAGCCAGCGATATGCCCCAGGCATAATATATTTACCCCAGGACTAGGAGCCAGCGATATGCCCCAGGCATAATATATTTACCCCAGGACTAGGAGCCAGCGATATGCCCCAGATATAATATATTTACCCCCGGGACTAGGAGCCAGCGATATGTCCCAGATATAATATATTTACCCCCAGGACTAGGAGCCAGCGATATGCCCCAGGCATAATATAATTACCCCCAGGACTAGGAGCCAGCGATATGCCCCAGATATAATATATTTACCCCCAGGACTAGGAGCCAGCGATATGCCCCAGATATAATATATTTACCCCCAGGACTAGGAGCCAGCGATATGCCCCAGATATAATATATTTACCCCCAGGACTAGGAGCCAGCGATATGCCCCAGACATAATATATTTACCTCCAGGACTAGGAGCCAGCGATATGCCCCAGATATAATATATTTACCCCCAGGACTAGGAGCCAGCGATATGCCCCAGATATAATATATTTACCCCCAGGACTAGGAGCCAGCGATATGCCCCAGGCATAATATATTTACCCCCAGGACTAGGAGCCAGCGATATGCCCCAGATATAATATATTTACCCCCAGGACTAGGAGCCAGCGATATGCCCCAGATATAATATATTTACCCCCAGGACTAGGAGCCAGCTATATGCCCCAGGCATAATATAATTACCCCCAGGACTAGGAGCCAGCGATATGCCCCAGATATAATATATTTACCCCAGGACTAGGAGCCAGCGATATGCCCCAGATATAACATATTTCTATGTGTTTGTTTTTTCCTTATCTGTCCATCGAGGTGTGTATGTTAATTCACCATTATTTTTGGATACTTAGCGCTGTCTATTCATCCTCTCAGGTGTGGCACCTGCTGGCTTCACTTGGAAGAATAACGTTTGTGAATCCCGCCCTACTCTCCCTACTTTGGTTGTGTCTCCGCTCTCATTGCACCGGCCGATTATGTACAATAAACCCATATACATCTGATCCTCTCCACAGAGACTGTTACATGAGCAGCAGCTACATTGAAGCAATGTATTTATCTCTATTATAGGGGTGAGGTCCACATTCCTCCAAAATATCATCAACACCCATAATAATCACGACCAATTACCCACCTGAGCAGGGTCATTACTCAATTATCAACATACGTTTACTACACACACTGTACAGACTCCCCACCGACTGGGGTGATAACTAGGGAGCAAGAGATCTGTGTCACCCTGCAGGGGGAGGGACAGACTCCTAGCTCCTTCTGTCTGTGTCACCCTGCAGGGGGAGGGACGGACTCGTAGCTAGTCCTGTCTGTCACCCTGCAGGGGGAGAGACAGACTCATGCCCCCTATGTATCTGAGTGCTTGGCCGGCCTTAGGGGTGTGCGACCTGTGTGAATGTACCACAAAAAAGAGGCACTGGATTGTGGAGATCAAAAGATCTCTGCTCGGCAGCACTGATTGATCCGGGGAGGGGGCGGAGCTCACCGCGTTAGAGGTGAAGCTCCGCCCCCACCCTATGAAGTATAGCATCGTCTACTTCACGGGGAGCCGCTGGCAGCAAAGTAAGTGCTTCTCGGGCTCCCAGAATGCAGTGATAATACACGGTATTGGAAATTCGATGCCCTGCATCAACACTAAGAATGGGGAGCGGGAGCAGCACTTACTTTGCTGCCCACGGATCCCTATGAAGCAGATGCCACTCTACTTCATAGGGTGGGGGCGGAGCTACAACTCTCACCCGGTGGAAGAGAACAGATGGGGAGTGAGAGAACATATATGGGGAGGAGGGAGAGAGAGAACAGATAAGGGGAGGAGGGAGAGAGAGAACAGATATGGGGAGGAGGGAGAGAGAGAGAACAGATATGGGGAGGAGGGAAAGAGAGAGAACAGATATGGGGAGGAGGGAGAGAGAGAGAACAGATATGGGAAGGAGGGCGAGAGAGAGAGAGAACAGATATGGGGAGGAGAGAGAGAGAGAGAACATATATGGGGAGGAGGGAGAGAGAGAACAGATAAGGGGAGGAGGGAGAGAGAGAACAGATATGGGGAGGAGGGAGAGAGAGAGAACAGATATGGGGAGGAGGGAAAGAGAGAGAACAGATAGGGGGAGGAGGGAGAGAGAGAGAACAGATATGGGGAGGAGGGCGAGAGAGAGAGAACAGATATGGGGAGGAGGGAGAGAGAGAGAGAGAACAGATATGGGGAGGAGGGAGAGAGAGAGAGAACAGATATGGGGAGGAGGGAGAGAGAGAGAGAACAGATATGGGGAGGAGGGAGAGAGAGAGAACAGATATGGGGAGGAGGGAGAGAGAGAGAGAACAGATATGGGGAGGAGGGAGAGAGAGAGAACAGATATGGGGAGGAGGGAGAGAGAGAGTGAGAGAGAGAGAGAGAGAGAGAGAGAGAGAGAGAGAGAGAGAGAGAGAGAGAGAGAGAGAACAGATATGGGGAGGAGGGAGAGAGAGAGAGAACAGATATGGGGAGGAGGGAGAGAGAGAGAGAACAGATATGGGGAGGAGGGAGAGAGAGAGAACAGATATGGGGAGGAGGGGGAGAGAGAACAGATATGGGAAGGAGGGAGAGAGAGAACAGATATGGGGAGGAGGGAGAGAGAGAGAGAACAGATATGGGGAGGAGGGGGAGAGAGAACAGATATGGGAAGGAGGGAGAGAGAGAACAGATATGGGGAGGAGGGAGAGAGAGAGAACAGATATGGGGAGGAGGGGGAGAGAGAACAGATATGGGAAGGAGGGAGAGAGAGAACAGATATGGGGAGGAGGGAGAGAGAGAGAGAGAACAGATATGGGGAGGAGGGGGAGAGAGAACAGATATGGGAAGGAGGGAGAGAGAGAACAGATATGGGGAGGAGGGAGAGAGAGAGAGAACAGATATGGGGAGGAGGGAAAGAGAGAGAACAGATATGGGGAGGAGGGAGAGAGAGAGAGAACAGATATGGGGAGGAGGGAAAGAGAGAGAACAGATATGGGGAGGAGGGAAAGAGAGAGAACAGATATGGGGAGGAGGGGGAGAGAGAACAGATATGGGAAGGAGGGAGAGAGAGAACAGATATGGGGAGGAGGGAGAGAGAGAACAGATATGGGGAGGAGGGGGAGAGAGAACAGATATGTGAAGGAGGGAGAGAGAGAACAGATATGGGGAGGAGGGAGAGAGAGAGAGAACAGATATGGGGAGGAGGGAAAGAGAGAGAACAGATATGGGGAGGAGGGAGAGAGAGAGAGAACAGATATGGGGAGGAGGGAAAGAGAGAGAACAGATATGGGGAGGAGGGGGAGAGAGAACAGATATGGGAAGGAGGGAGAGAGAGAACAGATATGGGGAGGAGGGAAAGAGAGAGAACAGATATGGGGAGGAGGGGGAGAGAAAACAGATATGGGAAGGAGGGAGAGAGAGAACAGATATGGGGAGGAGGGAAAGAGAGAGAACAGATATGGGGAGGAGGGAAAGAGAGAGAACAGATATGGGGAGGAGGGGGAGAGAGAACAGATATGGGAAGGAGGGAGAGAGAGAACAGATATGGGGAAGAGGGAGAGAGAGAGAGAACAGATATGGGGAGGAGGGAGAGAGAGAGAGAACAGATATGGGGAGGAGGGAAAGAGAGAGAACAGATATGGGGAGGAGGGAAAGAGAGAGAACAGATAAGGGGAGGAGGGAGAGAGAGAGAACAGATTTGGGGAGGAGGGAAAAGAAAGAGAACAGATATGGGGAGGAGGGAGAGAGTGAGAACAGATATGGGGAGGAGGGAAAGAGAGAGAACAGATATGGGGAGGAGGGAGAGAGAGAACAGATATGGGGAGGAGGGAGAGAGAGAGAGAGAGAGAGAGAGAGAGAGAGAGAGAGAGAGAGAGAGAGAGAGAGAGAGAGAACAGGTATGGGGAGGAGGGAAAGAGAGAGAACAGATATGGGGAGGAGGGAGAGAGAGAACAGATATGGGGAGGAGGGAGAGAGAGAACAGATATGGGGAGGAGGGAGAGAGAGAACAGATATGGGGAGGAGGGAGAGAGAGAGAGAGAGAGAGAGAGAGAGAGAGAGAGAGAGAGAGAGAGAGAGAGAGAGAGAGAACAGGTATGGGGAGGAGGGAGAGAGAGAACAGATATGGGGAGGAGGGAGAGAGAGAGAACAGATAGGGGGTAGTTGGAGAGAGACAGACATGGCAAGGAAGAGGAAAGGGACAAACATGGGAAGGGATAGACACATATATGGAGGGAGAGTACAGAGACTGGCATGAGGGGGGAATGCCACGGGTGAGGCCCACACAGGGCGCCGGAAAACTTAAGGCTGTTCCTGTCTGAGTCACAGTACTGTGTGTATCTGAACTTGACACCTTTATATTCTGAAAGGTGTGAGGCAGGATTTACCCATTGTATGTTCTACTGTTATGTTGTGTTCATTTTATGTCTGCATTTAACGATGTGATTATGTTATATCCTACTGTCTAATCTAAATACCTGGTTAAAATGAGACTCTTTCTTTCTTGAGGCTTACCATGTGTTAATTAGTTTGCCTCCCCCTTGATGTCACATTGTATAAATATCTGTGCTGTTTGCCAGTAAATGTTCATTCCTGTTCCCCTCCTGTACTGGTGTGTGTCCATTCCTGTTCCCCTCCTATACTGGTGTGTGTCCATTCCTGTTCCTCTCCTATACTGGTGTGTGTCCATTCCTGTTCCCCTCCTGTACTGGTGTGTGTCCATTCCTGTCCTCTCCTATACTGGTGTGTGTCCATTCCTGTCCTCTCCTATACTGGTGTGTGTCCATTCCTGTCCTCTCCTATACTGGTGTGTGTCCGTTCCTGTTCCCCTCCTATACTGGTGTGTGTCCATTCCTGTTCCCCTCCTATACTGGTGTGTGTCCATTCCTGTTCCCCTCCTATACTGGTGTGTGTCCATTCCTGTTCCTCTCCTATACTGGTGAGTGTCCATTCCTGTTCCCCTCCTACACTGCTGCGTGTCCATTCCTGTTCCCCTCCTATACTGGTGTGTGTCCATTCCTGTTCCTCTCCTATACTGGTGTGTGTCCATTCCTGTTCCCCTCCTTTACTGGCGTGTGTCCATTCCTGTTCCCCTCCTATACTGGTGTGTGTCCATTCCTGTTCCTCTCCTATACTGGTGTGTGTCCATTCCTGTTCCCCTCCTTTACTGGCGTGTGTCCATTCCTGTTCCCCTCCTATACTAGTGTGTGTCCATTCCTGTTCCTCATCTATATTGGTGTGTGTCCATTCCTGTTCCTCTCCTATACTGGTGTGTGTCCATTCCTGTTCCCCTCCTATACTGGTGTGTGTCCATTCCTGTTCCTCTCCTATACTGGTGTGTGTCTATTTCTGTTCCCCTCCTATACTGGTGTGTATCCATTCCTGTCCCCCTCCTATACTGGTGTGTGTCCATTCCTGTTCCCCTCCTATACTGGTGTGTGTCCATTCCTGATCCCCTCCTATACTGGTGTGTGTCCATTCCTGTTCCTCTCCTATACTGGTGTGTGTCCATTCCTGTTCCCCTCCTATACTGGTGTGTGTCCATTCCTGTTCCCCTCCTATACTGGTGTGTGTCCATTCCTGTTCCTCTCCTATACTGGTGTGTGTCCATTCCTGTTCCTCTCCTATACTGGTGTGTGTCCATTCCTGTTCCCCTCCTATACTGGTGTGTGTCCATTCCTGTTCCCCTCCTATACTGGTGTGTGTCCATTCCTGTTCCTCTCCTATACTGGTGTGTATCCATTCCTGTTCCTCTCCTATACTGGTGTGTGTCCATTCCTGTTCCTCTCCTATACTGGTGTATGTCCATTCCTGTTCCTCTCCTATACTGGTGTGTATCCATTCCTGTTCCTCTCCTATACTGGTGTGTGTCCATTCCTGTTCCCCTCCTATACTGGTGTGTGTTCATTCCTGTTCCTCTCCTATACTGGTGTGTGTCCATTCCTGTTCCCCTCCTGTACTGGTGTGTGTCCATTCCTGTTCCCCTCCTATACTGGTGTGTGTCCATTCCTGTTCCTCTCCTATATTGGTGTGTGTCCATTCCTGTTCCTCTCCTATACTGGTGTGTGTCCATTCCTGTTCCTCTCCTATACTGGTGTGTGTCCATTCCTGTTCCTCTCCTATACTGGTGTGTGTCCATTCCTGTCCTCTCCTATACTGGTGTGTGTCCATTCCTGTCCTCTCCTATACTGGTGTGTGTCCATTCCTGTCCTCTCCTATACTGGTGTGTGTCCATTCCTGTCCTCTCCTATACTGGTGTGTGTCCATTCCTGTTCCCCTCCTACACTGCTGCGTGTCCATTCCTGTTCCCCTCCTATACTGGTGTGTGTCCATTCCTGTTCCTCTCCTATACTGGTGTGTGTCCATTCCTGTTCCCCTCCTTTACTGGCGTGTGTCCATTCCTGTTCCTCTCCTATACTGGTGTGTGTCCATTCCTGTTCCCCTCCTATACTGGTGTGTGTCCATTCCTGTTCCCCTCCTATACTGGTGTGTGTCCATTCCTGTTCCTCATCTATACTGGTGTGTGTCCATTCCTGTTCCCCTCCTTTACTGGCGTGTGTCCATTCCTGTTCCCCTCCTATACTAGTGTGTGTCCATTCCTGTTCCTCATCTATACTGGTGTATGTCCATTCCTGGTCCCCTCCTATACTGGTGTGTATCCATTCCTGTTCCCCTCCTATATTGGTGTGTGTCCATTCCTGTTCCTCTCCTATACTGGTGTGTGTCCATTCCTGCTCCCCTCCTATACTGGTGTGTGTCCATTCCTGTTCCCCTCCTATACTGGTGTGTGTCCATTCCTGTTCCCCTCCTATACTGGTGTGTGTCCATTCCTGTTCCCCTCCTATACTGGTGTGTGTCCATTCCTGTTCCTCTCCTATACTGGTGTGTGTCTATTACTGTTCCCCTCCTATACTGGTGTGTGTCCAGTCCTGTTCCCCTCCTATAATGGTGTGTGTCCATTCCTTTTCCCCTCCTATACTGGTGTGTGTCCATTCCTGTTCTCCTCCTATACTGGTGTGTGTCCATTCCTGTTCCCCTCCTATACTGGTGTGTGTCCATTCCTGTTCCCCTCCTATACTGGTGTGTGTCCATTCCTGTTCCTCTCCTATACTGGTGTGTATCCATTCCTGTTCCTCTCCTATACTGGTGTGTGTCCATTCCTGTTCCTCTCCTATACTGGTGTATGTCCATTCCTGTTCCTCTCCTATACTGGTGTGTGTCCATTCCTTTTCCCCTCCTATACTGGTGTGTGTCCATTCCTGTTCTCCTCCTATACTGGTGTGTGTCCATTCCTGTTCCTCTCCTATACTGGTGAGTGTCCATTCCTGTTCCCCTCCTACACTGCTGCGTGTCCATTCCTGTTCCCCTCCTATACTAGTGTGTGTCCATTCCTGTTCCCCTCCTATACTGGTGTGTATCCATTCCTGTCCCCCTCCTATACTGGTGTGTGTCCATTCCTGTTCCCCTCCTATACTGGTGTGTGTCCATTCCTGTTCCCCTCCTATACTGGTGTGTGTCCATTCCTGTTCCTCTCCTATACTGGTGTGTGTCTATTTCTGTTCCCCTCCTATACTGGTGTGTATCCATTCCTGTCCCCCTCCTATACTGGTGTGTGTCCATTCCTGTTCCCCTCCTATACTGGTGTGTGTCCATTCCTGTTCCCCTCCTATACTGGTGTGTGTCCATTCCTGCTCCTCTCCTATACTGGTGTGTGTCCATTCCATTTCCTCTCCTATACTGGTGTGTGTCCATTCCTGTTCCTCTCCTATACTGGTGTGTGTCCATTCCTGTTCCCCTCCTATACTGGTGTGTGTCCATTCCTGTTCCCCTCCTATACTGGTGTGTGTCCATTCCTGTTTCCCTCCTATACTGGTGTGTGTCCATTCCTGTTCCTCTCCTATACTGGTGTGTGTCCATTCCTGTTCCCCTCCTATACTGGTGTGTGTCCATTCCTGATCCCCTCCTATACTGGTGTGTGTCCATTCCTGTTCCTCTCCTATTCTGGTGTGTGTCCATTCCTGTTCCCCTCCTATACTGGTGTGTGTCCATTCCTGTTCCCCTCCTATACTGGTGTGTGTCCATTCCTGTTCCTCTCCTATACTGGTGTGTGTCCATTCCTGTTCCTCTCCTATACTGGTGTGTGTCCATTCCTGTTCCCCTCCTATACTGGTGTGTGTCCATTCCTGTTCCCCTCCTATACTGGTGTGTGTCCATTCCTGTTCCTCTCCTATACTGGTGTGTATCCATTCCTGTTCCTCTCCTATACTGGTGTGTGTCCATTCCTGTTCCTCTCCTATACTGGTGTATGTCCATTCCTGTTCCTCTCCTATACTGGTGTGTATCCATTCCTGTTCCTCTCCTATACTGGTGTGTGTCCATTCCTGTTCCCCTCCTATACTGGTGTGTGTTCATTCCTGTTCCTCTCCTATACTGGTGTGTGTCCATTCCTGTTCCCCTCCTGTACTGGTGTGTGTCCATTCCTGTTCCCCTCCTATACTGGTGTGTGTCCATTCCTGTTCCTCTCCTATATTGGTGTGTGTCCATTCCTGTTCCTCTCCTATACTGGTGTGTGTCCATTCCTGTTCCTCTCCTATACTGGTGTGTGTCCATTCCTGTTCCTCTCCTATACTGGTGTGTGTCCATTCCTGTCCTCTCCTATACTGGTGTGTGTCCATTCCTGTCCTCTCCTATACTGGTGTGTGTCCATTCCTGTCCTCTCCTATACTGGTGTGTGTCCATTCCTGTCCTCTCCTATACTGGTGTGTGTCCATTCCTGTTCCCCTCCTACACTGCTGCGTGTCCATTCCTGTTCCCCTCCTATACTGGTGTGTGTCCATTCCTGTTCCTCTCCTATACTGGTGTGTGTCCATTCCTGTTCCCCTCCTTTACTGGCGTGTGTCCATTCCTGTTCCTCTCCTATACTGGTGTGTGTCCATTCCTGTTCCCCTCCTATACTGGTGTGTGTCCATTCCTGTTCCCCTCCTATACTGGTGTGTGTCCATTCCTGTTCCTCATTTATACTGGTGTGTGTCCATTCCTGTTCCCCTCCTTTACTGGCGTGTGTCCATTCCTGTTCCCCTCCTATACTAGTGTGTGTCCATTCCTGTTCCTCATCTATACTGGTGTATATCCATTCCTGGTCCCCTCCTATACTGGTGTGTATCCATTCCTGTTCCCCTCCTATATTGGTGTGTGTCCATTCCTGTTCCTCTCCTATACTGGTGTGTGTCCATTCCTGCTCCCCTCCTATACTGGTGTGTGTCCATTCCTGTTCCCCTCCTATACTGGTGTGTGTCCATTCCTGTTCCCCTCCTATACTGGTGTGTGTCCATTCCTGTTCCCCTCCTATACTGGTGTGTGTCCATTCCTGTTCCTCTCCTATACTGGTGTGTGTCTATTACTGTTCCCCTCCTATACTGGTGTGTGTCCAGTCCTGTTCCCCTCCTATACTGGTGTGTGTCCATTCCTTTTCCCCTCCTATACTGGTGTGTGTCCATTCCTGTTCTCCTCCTATACTGGTGTGTGTCCATTCCTGTTCCCCTCCTATACTGGTGTGTGTCCATTCCTGTTCCCCTCCTATACTGGTGTGTGTCCATTCCTGTTCCCCTCCTATACTGGTGTGTGTTAATTCCTGTCCCCTCCTATACTGGTGTGTGTCCATTCCTGTTCCCCTCCTATACTGGTGTGTGTCCATTCCTGTTCCTCTCCTATACTGGTGTGTGTCTATTACTGTTCCCCTCCTATACTGGTGTGTGTCCAGTCCTGTTCCCCTCCTATACTGGTGTGTGTCCATTCCTTTTCCCCTCCTATACTGGTGTGTGTCCATTCCTGTTCTCCTCCTATACTGGTGTGTGTCCATTCCTGTTCCCCTCCTATACTGGTGTGTGTCCATTCCTGTTCCCCTCCTATACTGGTGTGTGTCCATTCCTGTTCCCCTCCTATACTGGTGTGTGTCCATTCCTGTTCCCCTCCTATACTGGTGTGTGTCCATTCCTGTTCCTCTCCTATACTGGTGTGTGTCTATTACTGTTCCCCTCCTATACTGGTGTGTGTCCATTCCTTTTCCTCTCCTATACTGGTGTGTGTCCATTCCTGTCCCCCTCCTATACTGGTGTGTGTCCATTCCTGTTCTCCTCCTATACTGGTGTGTGTCCATTCCTGTTCCTCTCCTATACTGGTGTGTGTCCATTCCTGTTCCTCTCCTATACTGGTGTGTGTCCATTCCTGTTCCCCTCCTATACTGGTGTGTGTCCATTCCTGTCCTCTCCTATACTGGTGTGTGTCCATTCCTGTTCCTCTCCTATACTGGTGTGTGTCCATTCCTGTCCTCTCCTATACTGGTGTGTGTCCATTCCTGTTCCTCTCCTATACTGGTGTGTGTCCATTCCTGTTCCCCTCCTATACTGGTGTGTGTCCATTCCTGTTCCTCTCCTATACTGGTGTGTGTCCATTCCTGTTCCTCTCTATACTGGTGTGTGTCCATTCCTGTTCCTCTCCTATACTGGTGTGTGTCCATTCCTGTTCCTCTCCTATACTGGTGTGTGTCCATTCCTGTTCCCCTCCTATACTGGTGTGTGTCCATTCCTGTTCCTCTCTATACTGGTGTGTGTCCATTCCTGTTCCTCTCCTATACTGGTGTGTGTCCATTCCTGTTCCTCTCCTGTACTGGTGTGTGTCCATTCCTGTTCCCCTCCTATACTGGTGTGTGTCCATTCCTGTCCTCTCCTATACTGGTGTGTGTCCATTCCTGTTCCTCTCCTATACTGGTGTGTGTCCATTCCTGTCCTCTCCTATACTGGTGTGTGTCCATTCCTGTTCCCCTCCTATACTGGTGTGTGTCTATTTCTGTTCCCCTCCTATACTGGTGTGTGTCTATTACTGTTCCCCTCCTATACTGGTGTGTGTCCATTCCTGTTCCTCTCCTGTACTGGTGTGTGTCCATTCCTGTTCCTCTCCTGTACTGGTGTGTGTCCATTCCTGTCCTCTCCAAAACTGGTGAGTGTCCATTCCTGTTCCTCTCCTATACTGGTGTGTGTCCATTCCTGTTCCTCTCCTATACTGGTGTGTGTCCATTCCTGTTCCCCTCCTATACTGGTGTGCAGGCCCGGACTGGGACAAAAAATAGGCCCGGGCATTTAAGACTGAGCAGCCCATTTTTATTTTTATATGCCAGGATATTGCCCCCAATATGCCATGTAATATGCCAGGATATTGCCCCCAATATGCCAGGATATTGCCCCCAATATGCCATGTTATATGCCAGGATATTGCCCCCAATAAACCATGTTATATGCCAGGATATTGCCCCCAATATGCCAGGATATTGCCCCCAATATGCCATGTTATATGCCAGGATATTGCCCCCAATAAACCATGTTATATGCCAGGATATTGCCCCCAATATGCCAGGATATTGCCCCCAATATGCCATGTTATATGCCAGGATATTGCCCCCAATAAACCATGTTATATGCCAGGATATTGCCCCCAATATGCCATGTTATTGCCCCCAATATGCCATGTATTATGCCAGGATATTGCCCCCAATATGCCAGATATTGCCCCCAATATGCCATGTATTATGCCAGGATATTGCCCCCAATATGCCAGATATTGCCCCCAATATGCCATGTTATATGCCAGGATATTGCCCATATATTATGCTCGTTATGCCACCCACCTCCCCCCCTTCCCCAGACCCCAGTACTTACCTCTTTGCTGCTTCGTCCCCCGGTGCTCTGAAGCTGCGTGGCTGCGAGGGAAGCGTTGTGAGCTCCCCTCCAGCCGCGCGGTCAATAAAGTTTGTTTGAAAAAAAAGTTCCAACACCCTTTATTGACCGCGCGGCTGGAGGGGAGCTCACAACGCTTCCCTCACTGCCACGCAGCGTCAGAGCACCGGGGGACAGAGCAGGAACGAGGTAAGTTTTTTTTTTTTTTTTTCTCTGCTGGGATCTTCCCCGCCGGCCTCGGCCCATGGCCACCGCGGCCCACCGGGCATTTGCCCGGTGAGCCCGATGGCCAGTCCGGGCCTGCTGGTGTGTGTCCATTCCTACGGCAAAGTCTTCAGATCTGTCAGCTTTGAGCTTATTACTTGGCAGCCTTTGTAAAGGCTGCACTTGGAGGCAGAGGGGTTGATACCTGCCTCCCTCCCTGGTGGGTAGAGGACTGCCCTGGCGTTGGTCACAGTCTGCTACCAGCTACTGCCCATTCAGCCTCACTTTGCATTGTCCCTCTACTGAGACCAGCATCCTGGGGGAGATATAGTGACTGACTAGACCCCGGTCTCAGCACCGTTCCCCTTCAGGACGATACACCTAGGGGAGAGGCTGCTCTAGAGTTCCATATCGTCACACTGATACTTGTAGTTATTTGTAATTGTACACCCTTCCTGTGCATGGGGCCAGCTGGTATTACAGTTACACCCAGTGTGCAAGTTTAATAGTTGGTTATTATTATAATTTAATTTGATTATCCATTAACAGTGACATTCTGTAGTTCCTGTTTCTGTCATGTAATGTGTTGGAAACATCATCCTGGCCATTCCCATTAAATTATACATCCATTTCTCACCTGTCAGCTTGTCTCAGACATGTCTATTACTCTGTATACTGAAAATATATCCAGATATCTGTGCGGCGAGCATCATTGGTGAGTGCATTATTCAGTCAGTCTGTCCATATCTCTAATCTCCTGTCTGTCCATCTCTAACCTCTTATCCGTCCATCTCTAGACTCCTGTCCATCCATCTCTAACCTCCTATCTGCCCCTCCGTCTCTCTAACCTCCTATCTGCCCCTCCGTCTCTCTAACCTCCTGTCTGCCCCTCCGTCTCTCTAACCTCCTGTCTGCCCCTCCGTCTCTCTAATCTCCTGTCTGCCCCTCCGTCTCTCTAACCTCCTATCTGCCCCTCCGTCTCTCTAACCTCCTGTCTGCCCCTCCGTCTCTCTAACCTCCTGTCTGCCCCTCCGTCTCTCTAATCTCCTGTCTGCCCCTCCGTCTCTCTAACCTCCTATCTGCCCCTCCGTCTCTCTAACCTCCTGTCTGCCCCTCCGTCTCTCTAACCTCCTGTCCATCCAACTTTATAGTCTCCTGTCTGGCCATCTCTAAACTCATGTCTATCACTCTCTAACCTCTTCTTCATCTATCTCTCTTACCTCCTGTCCATCTCACTTATGCCTGTCCCTCTCTCTAACCTCCTGTCTGTCTGTCTCTCTAACCTCCTGTCTGTCTGTCTCTATAACCTCCTGTCCGTCCATCTCTCTAACCTCCTGTCTGTCTGCCTCTATAACCTCCTGTCTGTCCGTCTCTATAACCTCCTGTCTGTCTGTCTCTATAACCTCCTGTCCGTCCATCTCTATAACCTCCTGTCTGTCAGTCTCTATAACCTCCTGTCTGTCTGTCTCTATAACCTCCTGTCTGTCAGTCTCTCTAACCTCCTGTCTGTCTGTCTCTATAACCTCCTGTCTGTCTGTCTCTATAACCTCCTGTCTGTCTGTCTCTATAACTTCCTGTCTGTCTGTCTCTATAACCTCCTGTCTGTCTGTCTTTATAACCTCCTGTCTGTCTGTCTCTATAACCTCCTGTCTGTCTGTCTCTATAACCTCCTGTCCGTCCGTCTCTATAACCTCCTGTCCGTCAGTCTCTATAACCTCCTGTCTGTCTGTCTCTATAACTTCCTGTCTGTCTGTCTCTATAACCTCCTGTCTGTCTGTCTCTATAACTTCCTGTCTGTCTGTCTCTATAACCTCCTGTCTGTCTGTCTCTATAACCTCCTGTCTGTCTGTCTCTATAACCTCCTGTCCGTCTCTCTCTATAACCTCCTGTCTGTCTGTCTCTATAACCTCCTGTCCGTCTGTCTCCATAACCTCCTGTCTGTCTGTCTCTATAACCTCCTGTCCCTCAGTCTCTATAACCTCCTGTCCGTCTGTCTCTATCACCTCCTGTCCGTCTGTCTCTATAACCTCCTGTCCATCAGTCTCTATAACCTCCTGTCCATCAGTCTCTATAACCTCCTGTCTGTCTGTCTCTATAACCACCTGTCCCTCAGTCTCTATAACCTCCTGTCCGTCCGTCTCTATAACCTCCTGTCCGTCAGTCTCTATAACCTCCTGTCTGTCTGTCTCTATAACTTCCTGACTGTCTGTCTCTATAACCTCCTGTCTGTCTCTATAACCTCCTGTCTGTCTGTCTCTATAACCTCCTGTCTGTCTGTCTCTATAACCTCCTGTCCCTCAGTCTCTATAACCTCCTGTCCGTCTGTCTCCATAACCTCCTGTCTGTCTCTATAACCTCCTGTCCCTCAGTCTCTATAACCTCCTGTCTGTCAGTCTCTATAACCTCCTGTCTGTCAGTCTCTATAACCTCCTGTCCGTCCGTCTCTATAACTTCCTGTCTGTCTGTCTCTATAACCTCCTGTCTGTCAGTCTCTATAACCTCCTGTCTGTCTGTCTCTATAACCTCCTGTCTGTCAGTCTCTATAACCTCCTGTCTGTCAGTCTCTATAAATTCCTGTCTGTCAGTCTCTATAACCTCCTGTCTGTCTGTCTCTATAAGCTCCTGTCTGTCTTTCTCTATAACCTCTTGTCTGTCTGTCTCTATAACCTCCTGTCCCTCAGTCTCTATAACCTCCTGTCTGTCAGTCTCTATAACCTCCTGTCCGTCCGTCTCTATAACCTCCTGTCTGTCTGTCTCTATAACCTCCTGTCTGTCTGTCTCTATAACCTCCTGTCCGTCAGTCTCTATAAGCTCCTGTCTGTCTGTCTCTATAACCTCCTGTCCATCTCTATAACCTCCTGTCTGTCTGTCTCTATAACCTCCTGTCTGTCAGTCTCTATAACCTCCTGTCTGTCTGTCTCTATAACCTCCTGTCCCTCAGTCTCTATAACCTCCTGTCTGTCTGTCTCTATAACCTCCTGTCTGTCTGTCTCTATAACCTCCTGTCTGTCTGTCTCTATAACCTCCTGTCCGTCAGTCTCTATAAGCTCCTGTCTGTCTGTCTCTATAACCTCCTGTCCATCTCTATAACCTCCTGTCTGTCTGTCTCTATAACCTCCTGTCTGTCAGTCTCTATAACCTCCTGTCTGTCTGTCTCTATAACCTCCTGTCCCTCAGTCTCTATAACCTCCTGTCTGTCTGTCTCTATAACCTCCTGTCTGTCTGTCTCTATAACCTCCTGTCTGTCTGTCTCTATAACCTCCTGTCTGTCTGTCTCTATAACCTCCTGTCCGTCCATCTCTATAACCTCCTGTCTGTCTGTCTCTATAACCTCCTGTCTGTCTGTCTCTATAACCTCCTGTCCATCAGTCTCTATAACCTCCTGTCCGTCCGTCTCTATTACCTCCTGTCTGTCAGTCTCTATAACCTCCTGTCTGTCTGTCTCTATAACCTCCTGTCTGTCTGTCTCTATAACCTCCTGTCCGTCAGTCTCTATAACCTCCTGTCTGTCAGTCTCAATAACCTCCTGTCCGTCTGTCTCTATAACCTCCTGTCTGTCAGTCTCTATAACCTCCTGTCTGTCTGTCTCTATAACCTCCTGTCTGTCTCTCTCTATAACCTCCTGTCTGTCTCTCTCTATAACCTCCTGTCTGTCAGTCTCTATAACCTCCTGTCTGTCAGTCTCTATAACCTCCTGTCCGTCTGTCTCTATAACCTCCTGTCTGTCTGTCTCTATAACCTCCTGTCTGTCTGCCTCTATAACCTCCTGTCTGTCTGTCTCTATAACCTCCTGTCCGTCTGTCTCTATAACCTCCTGTCCGTCTGTCTCTATAACCTCCTGTCCGTACATCTCTCTAACCTCCTGTCTGTCTGTCTCTATAACCTCCTGTCTGTCTGTCTCTATAACCTCCTGTCTGTCTGTCTCTATAACCTCCTGTCTGTCTGTCTCTATAACCTCCTGTCTGTCTCTCTAACCTCCTGTCTGTCTGTCTCTATAACCTCCTGTCTGTCTGTCTCTATAACCTCCTGTCTGTCTGTCTCTATAACCTCCTGTCCGTACATCTCTCTAACCTCCTGTCTGTCTGTCTCAATAACCTCCTGTCTGTCTGTCTCTATAACCTCCTGTCTGTCAGTCTCTATAACCTCCTGTCTGTCAGTCTCTATAACCTCCTGTCTGTCAGTCTCTATAACCTCCTGTCTGTCTGTCTCTATAACCTCGTGTCCATCAGTCTCTATAACCTCCTGTCTGTCTGTCTCTATAACCTCCTGTCTGTCTGTCTCTATAACCTCCTGTCCGTCTGTCTCTATAACCTCCTGTCTGTCTGTCTCTATAACCTCCTGTCCGTCCGTCTCTATAACCTCCTGTCCGTCTGTCTCTATAACCTCCTGTCTGTCTGTCTCTATAACCTCCTGTCCGTCCGTCTCTATAACCTCCTGTCTGTCTGTCTCTATAACCTCCTTTCCGTCTGTCTCTATAACCTCCTGTCTGTCTCTATAACCTCCTGTCTGTCTGTCTCTATAACTTCCTGTCTGTCTGTCTCTATAACCTCCTGTCCGTCTCTCTCTATAACCTCCTGTCTGTCTCTCTCTATAACCTCGTGTCCGTCTCTCTCTATAACCTCCTGTCTGTCAGTCTCTATAACCTCCTGTCTGTCTGTCTCTATAACCTCCTGTCTGTCTGTCTCTATAACCTCCTTTCCGTCTGTCTCTATAACCTCCTGTCTGTCTCTATAACCTCCTGTCTGTCTGTCTCTATAACTTCCTGTCTGTCTGTCTCTATAACCTCCTGTCCGTCTCTCTCTATAACCTCCTGTCTGTCTGTCTCTATAACCTCCTGTCCGTCTCTCTCTATAACCTCCTGTCTGTCTCTATAACCTCCTGTCCATCTGTCTCTATAACCTCCTGTCTGTCAGTCTCTATAACCTCCTGTCTGTCTGTCTCTATAACCTCCTGTCTGTCTGTCTCTATAACCTCCTGTCCGTCCATCTCTCTAACCTCCTGTCTGTCTGCCTCTATAACCTCCTGTCTGTCCGTCTCTATAACCTCCTGTCTGTCTGTCTCTATAACCTCCTGTCCGTCCATCTCTATAACCTCCTGTCTGTCAGTCTCTATAACCTCCTGTCTGTCTGTCTCTATAACCTCCTGTCTGTCAGTCTCTCTAACCTCCTGTCTGTCTGTCTCTATAACCTCCTGTCTGTCTGTCTCTATAACCTCCTGTCTGTCTGTCTCTATAACTTCCTGTCTGTCTGTCTCTATAACCTCCTGTCTGTCTGTCTTTATAACCTCCTGTCTGTCTGTCTCTATAACCTCCTGTCTGTCTGTCTCTATAACCTCCTGTCCGTCCGTCTCTATAACCTCCTGTCCGTCAGTCTCTATAACCTCCTGTCTGTCTGTCTCTATAACTTCCTGTCTGTCTGTCTCTATAACCTCCTGTCTGTCTGTCTCTATAACTTCCTGTCTGTCTGTCTCTATAACCTCCTGTCTGTCTGTCTCTATAACCTCCTGTCTGTCTGTCTCTATAACCTCCTGTCCGTCTCTCTCTATAACCTCCTGTCTGTCTGTCTCTATAACCTCCTGTCCGTCTGTCTCCATAACCTCCTGTCTGTCTGTCTCTATAACCTCCTGTCCCTCAGTCTCTATAACCTCCTGTCCGTCTGTCTCTATCACCTCCTGTCCGTCTGTCTCTATAACCTCCTGTCCATCAGTCTCTATAACCTCCTGTCCATCAGTCTCTATAACCTCCTGTCTGTCTGTCTCTATAACCACCTGTCCCTCAGTCTCTATAACCTCCTGTCTGTCTGTCTCTATAACCTCCTGTCTGTCTATCTCTATAACCTCCTGTCTGTCTGTCTCTATAACCTCCTGTCTGTCAGTCTCTATAACCTCCTGTCTGTCTCTATAACCTCCTGTCTGTCTGTCTCTATAACCTCCTGTCTGTCTATCTCTATAACCTCCTGTCTGTCTGTCTCTATAACCTCCTGTCTGTCTGTCTCTATAACCTCCTGTCCGTCCGTCTCTATAACCTCCTGTCTGTCTGTCTCTATAACCTCCTGTCCGTCCGTCTCTATAACCTCCTGTCCGTCAGTCTCTATAACCTCCTGTCTGTCTGTCTCTATAACTTCCTGTCTGTCTGTCTCTATAACCTCCTGTCTGTCTCTATAACCTCCTGTCTGTCTGTCTCTATAACCTCCTGTCTGTCTGTCTCTATAACCTCCTGTCCCTCAGTCTCTATAACCTCCTGTCCGTCTGTCTCCATAACCTCCTGTCTGTCTCTATAACCTCCTGTCCCTCAGTCTCTATAACCTCCTGTCTGTCAGTCTCTATAACCTCCTGTCTGTCAGTCTCTATAACCTCCTGTCCGTCCGTCTCTATAACTTCCTGTCTGTCTGTCTCTATAACCTCCTGTCTGTCAGTCTCTATAACCTCCTGTCTGTCTGTCTCTATAACCTCCTGTCTGTCAGTCTCTATAACCTCCTGTCTGTCAGTCTCTATAACCTCCTGTCTGTCAGTCTCTATAACCTCCTGTCTGTCTGTCTCTATAAGCTCCTGTCTGTCTTTCTCTATAACCTCTTGTCTGTCTGTCTCTATAACCTCCTGTCCCTCAGTCTCTATAACCTCCTGTCTGTCAGTCTCTATAACCTCCTGTCCGTCCGTCTCTATAACCTCCTGTCTGTCTGTCTCTATAACCTCCTGTCCGTCCGTCTCTATAACCTCCTGTCTGTCAGTCTCTATAACCTCCTGTCTGTCTATCTCTATAACCTCCTGTCCGTCCGTCTCTATAACCTCCTGTCTGTCTGTCTCTATAACCTCCTGTCTGTCTGTCTCTATAACCTCCTGTCCGTCAGTCTCTATAAGCTCCTGTCTGTCTGTCTCTATAACCTCCTGTCCATCTCTATAACCTCCTGTCTGTCTGTCTCTATAACCTCCTGTCTGTCAGTCTCTATAACCTCCTGTCTGTCTGTCTCTATAACCTCCTGTCCCTCAGTCTCTATAACCTCCTGTCTGTCTGTCTCTATAACCTCCTGTCTGTCTGTCTCTATAACCTCCTGTCTGTCTGTCTCTATAACCTCCTGTCTGTCTGTCTCTATAACCTCCTGTCCGTCCATCTCTATAACCTCCTGTCTGTCTGTCTCTATAACCTCCTGTCTGTCTGTCTCTATAACCTCCTGTCCATCAGTCTCTATAACCTCCTGTCCGTCCGTCTCTATTACCTCCTGTCTGTCAGTCTCTATAACCTCCTGTCTGTCTGTCTCTATAACCTCCTGTCTGTCTGTCTCTATAACCTCCTGTCCGTCAGTCTCTATAACCTCCTGTCTGTCAGTCTCAATAACCTCCTGTCCGTCTGTCTCTATAACCTCCTGTCTGTCAGTCTCTATAACCTCCTGTCTGTCTGTCTCTATAACCTCCTGTCTGTCTCTCTCTATAACCTCCTGTCTGTCTCTCTCTATAACCTCCTGTCTGTCAGTCTCTATAACCTCCTGTCTGTCAGTCTCTATAACCTCCTGTCCGTCTGTCTCTATAACCTCCTGTCTGTCTGTCTCTATAACCTCCTGTCTGTCTGCCTCTATAACCTCCTGTCTGTCTGTCTCTATAACCTCCTGTCCGTCTGTCTCTATAACCTCCTGTCCGTCTGTCTCTATAACCTCCTGTCCGTACATCTCTCTAACCTCCTGTCTGTCTGTCTCTATAACCTCCTGTCTGTCTGTCTCTATAACCTCCTGTCTGTCTGTCTCTATAACCTCCTGTCTGTCTGTCTCTATAACCTCCTGTCCGTACATCTCTCTAACCTCCTGTCTGTCTGTCTCAATAACCTCCTGTCTGTCTGTCTCTATAACCTCCTGTCTGTCAGTCTCTATAACCTCCTGTCTGTCAGTCTCTATAACCTCCTGTCTGTCAGTCTCTATAACCTCCTGTCTGTCTGTCTCTATAACCTCGTGTCCATCAGTCTCTATAACCTCCTGTCTGTCTGTCTCTATAACCTCCTGTCTGTCTGTCTCTATAACCTCCTGTCCGTCTGTCTCTATAACCTCCTGTCTGTCTGTCTCTATAACCTCCTGTCCGTCCGTCTCTATAACCTCCTGTCCGTCTGTCTCTATAACCTCCTGTCTGTCTGTCTCTATAACCTCCTGTCCGTCCGTCTCTATAACCTCCTGTCTGTCTGTCTCTATAACCTCCTTTCCGTCTGTCTCTATAACCTCCTGTCTGTCTCTATAACCTCCTGTCTGTCTGTCTCTATAACTTCCTGTCTGTCTGTCTCTATAACCTCCTGTCCGTCTCTCTCTATAACCTCCTGTCTGTCTCTCTCTATAACCTCGTGTCCGTCTCTCTCTATAACCTCCTGTCTGTCAGTCTCTATAACCTCCTGTCTGTCTGTCTCTATAACCTCCTGTCTGTCTGTCTCTATAACCTCCTTTCCGTCTGTCTCTATAACCTCCTGTCTGTCTCTATAACCTCCTGTCTGTCTGTCTCTATAACTTCCTGTCTGTCTGTCTCTATAACCTCCTGTCCGTCTCTCTCTATAACCTCCTGTCTGTCTGTCTCTATAACCTCCTGTCCGTCTCTCTCTATAACCTCCTGTCTGTCTCTATAACCTCCTGTCCATCTGTCTCTATAACCTCCTGTCTGTCAGTCTCTATAACCTCCTGTCTGTCTGTCTCTATAACCTCCTGTCTGTCTGTCTCTATAACCTCCTGTCTGTTTGTCTCTATAACCTCCTGTCTGTCTGTCTCTATTACCTCCTGTCCGTCTCTCTCTATAACCTCCTGTCTGTCTGTCTCTATAACCTCCTGTCTGTCTGTCTCTATAACCTCCTGTCCATCAGTCTCTATAACCTCCTTTCCGTCTGTCTCTATAACCTCCTATCTGTCTGTCTCTATAACCTCCTGTCTGTCAGTCTCTATAACCTCCTGTCTGTCTGTCTCTATAACCTCCTGTCTGTCAGTCTCTATAACCTCCTGTCTGTCAGTCTCTATAACCTCCTTTCCGTCTGTCTCTATAACCTCCTGTCTGTCTGTCTCTATAACCTCCTGTCTGTCAGTCTCTATAACCTCCTGTCCGTCTGTCTCTATAACCTCCTGTCCGTCTGTCTCTATAACCTCCTGTCTGTCTGTCTCTATAACCTCCTGTCTGTCTGTCTCTATAACCTCCTGTCTGTCTGTCTCTATAACCTCCTGTCCATCTGTCTCTATAACCTCCTGTCTGTCAGTCTCTATAACCTCCTGTCTGTCAGTCTCTATAACCTCCTGTCTGTCTATCTCTATAACCTCCTGTCTGTCTGTCTCTATAACCTCCTGTCTGTCAGTCTCTATAACCTCCTGTCCCTCAGTCTCTATAACCTCCTGTCCATCTGTCTCTATAACCTCCTGTCTGTCAGTCTCTATAACCTCCTGTCCATCTGTCTCTATAACCTCCTGTCTGTCTGTCTCTATAACCTCCTGTCTGTCTGTCTCTATAACCTCCTGTCCATCTGTCTCTATAACCTCCTGTCTGTCAGTCTCTATAACCTCCTGTCCATCTGTCTCTATAACCTCCTGTCCCTCAGTCTCTATAACCTCCTGTCCATCTGTCTCTATAACCTCCTGTCCCTCAGTCTCTATAACCTCCTGTCTGTCTGTCTCTATAACCTCCTTTCCGTCTGTCTCTATAACCTCCTGTCTGTCTGTCTCTATAACCACCTGTCCCTCAGTCTCTATAACCTCCTGTCTGTTTGTCTCTATAACCTCCTGTCTGTCTGTCTCTATAACCTCCTTTCCGTCTGTCTCTATAACCTCCTGTCTGTCTCTCTAACCTCCTGTCTGTCTGTCTCTATAACCTCCTGTCTGTCTGTCTCTATAACCTCCTGTCCGTCTCTCTCTATAACCTCCTGTCTGTCTCTCTCTATAACCTCGTGTCCGTCTCTCTCTATAACCACCTGTCTGTCTGTCTCTATAACCTCCTGTCCGTCTCTCTCTATAACCTCCTGTCTGTCTCTCTCTATAACCTCCTGTCCGTCTGTCTCTATAACCACCTGTCTGTCTCTCTCTATAACCTCCTGTCCGTCTCTCTCTATAACCTCCTGTCCGTCTCTCTCTATAACCTCCTGTCTGTCTGTCTCTATAACCTCCTGTCCATCTGTCTCTATAACCTCCTGTCCGTCTGTCTCTATAACCACCTGTCTGTCTGTCTCTATAACCTCCTGTCTGTCAGTCTCTATAACCTCCTGTCCGTCTGTCTCTATAACCACCTGTCTGTCAGTCTCTATAACCTCCTGTCTGTCTGTCTCAATAACCTCCTGTCCGTCTCTCTCTATAACCACCTGTCTGTCTCTCTCTATAACCTCCTGTCCGTCTGTCTCTATAACCACCTGTCTGTCTCTCTCTATAACCTCCTGTCCGTCTCTCTCTATAACCACCTGTCTGTCTCTCTCTATAACCTCCTGTCCATCTGTCTCTATAACCTCCTGTCTGTCTGTCTCTATAACCTCCTGTCCGTCTGTCTCTATAACCTCCTGTCTGTCTGTCTCTATAACCTCCTGTCCATCTGTCTCTATAACCTCCTGTCTGTCTGTCTCTATAACCTCCTGTCCATCTGTCTCTATAACCTCCTGTCCGTCTGTCTCTATAACCTCCTGTCTGTCTGTCTCTATAACCTCCTGTCTGTCTGTCTCTATAACCTCCTGTCTGTCTGTCTCTATAACCTCCTGTCTGTCTCTCTCTATAACCTCCTGTCTGTCAGTCTCTATAACCTCCTGTCTGTCTGTCTTTATAACCTCCTGTCCGTCTGTCTCTATAACCTCCTGTCTGTCTGTCTTTATAACCTCCTGTCTGTCTGTCTCTATAACCTCCTGTCCGTCCATCTCTATAACCTCCTGTCTGTCTGTCTCTATAACCTCCTGTCTGTCAGTCTCTATAACCTCATGTCTGTCTCTCTCTATAACCTCCTGTCCGTCAGTCTCTATAAGCTCCTGTCTGTCTGTCTCTATAACCTCCTGTCTGTCAGTCTCTATAACCTCCTGTCTGTCTGTCTCTATAACCTCCTGTCCGTCTCTCTCTATAACCTCCTGTCTGTCTGTCTCTATAACCTCCTGTCTGTCTATCTCTATAACCTCCTGTCTGTCTGTCTCTATAACCTCCTGTCTGTCAGTATCTATAACCTCCTGTCTGTCAGTCTCTATAACCTCCTGTCTGTCTGTCTCTATAACCTCCTGTCTGTCTGTCTCTATAACCTCCTGTCCCTCAGTCTCTATAACCTCCTGTCTGTCCCTCTCTCTAACCTCCTGTCTGTCTGTCTCTATAACCTCCTGTCTGTCAGTCTCTATAACCTCCTGTCTGTCTCTCTCTATAACCTCCTGTCTGTCTGTCTCTATAACCTCCTGTCTGTCTGTCTCTATAACCTCCTGTCTGTCAGTCTCTATAACCTCCTGTCCGTCTGTCTCTATAACCTCCTGTCTGTCTGTCTTTATAACCTCCTGTCCGTCTGTCTCTATAACCTCCTGTCTGTCTGTCTTTATAACCTCCTGTCTGTCTGTCTCTATAACCTCCTGTCTGTCTGTCTCTATAACCTCCTGTCTGTCTGTCTCTATAACTTCCTGTCCATCAGTCTCTATAACCTCCTGTCCGTCTGTCTCTATAACCTCCTGTCCGTCTCTCTCTATAACCTCCTGTCTGTCAGTCTCTATAACCTCCTGTCCGTCTGTCTCTATAACCTCCTGTCTGTCTGTCTTTATAACCTCCTGTCTGTCTGTCTCTATAACCTCCTGTCTGTCAGTATCTATAACCTCCTGTCTGTCAGTCTCTATAACCTCCTGTCTGTCTGTCTCTATAACCTCCTGTCTGTCTGTCTCTATAACCTCCTGTCCCTCAGTCTCTATAACCTCCTGTCTGTCCCTCTAACCTCCTGTCTGTCTGTCTCTATAACCTCCTGTCTGTCAGTCTCTATAACCTCCTGTCTGTCTCTCTCTATAACCTCCTGTCTGTCTGTCTCTATAACCTCCTGTCTGTCTGTCTCTATAACCTCCTGTCTGTCAGTCTCTATAACCTCCTGTCCGTCTGTCTCTATAACCTCCTGTCTGTCTGTCTTTATAACCTCCTGTCCGTCTGTCTCTATAACCTCCTGTCTGTCTGTCTTTATAACCTCCTGTCTGTCTGTCTCTATAACCTCCTGTCTGTCTGTCTCTATAACCTCCTGTCTGTCTGTCTCTATAACTTCCTGTCCATCAGTCTCTATAACCTCCTGTCCGTCTGTCTCTATAACCTCCTGTCCGTCTCTCTCTATAACCTCCTGTCTGTCAGTCTCTATAACCTCCTGTCTGTCTGTCTCTATAACCCCCTGTCTGTCTGTCTCTATAACCTCCTGTCCGTCTCTCTCTATAACCTCCTGTCCATCAGTCTCTATAACCTCCTGTCTGTCTGTCTCTATAACCTCTTGTCTGTCTGTCTCTATAACCTCCTGTCTGTCTGTCTGTCTCTATAACCTCCTGTCCGTCTCTCTCTATAACCTCCTGTCTGTCTGTCTCTATAACCTCCTGTCCGTCTGTCTCTATAACCTCATGTCTGTCTGTCTCTATAACCTCCTGTCCATCAGTCTCTATAACCTCCTGTCTGTCTGTCTCTATAACCTCCTGTCCGTCTGTCTCTATAACCTCCTGTCTGTATGTCTCTATAACCTCCTGTCTGTCTGTCTCTATAACCTCCTGTCTGTCTATCTCTATAACCTCCTGTCTGTCTGTCTCTATAACCTCCTGTCCGTCCATCTCTATAACCTCCTGTCTGTTTGTCTCTATAACCTCCTGTCTGTCTGTCTCTATAACCTCATGTCTGTCTGTCTCTATAACCTCCTGTCCATCAGTCTCTATAACCTCCTGTCTGTCTGTCTCTATAACCTCCTGTCTGTCTGTCTCTATAACTTCCTGTCTGTCTGTCTCTATAACCTCCTGTCTGTCTCTCTCTATAACCTCCTGTCTGTCTGTCTCTATAACCTCCTGTCTGTCAGTCTCTATAACCTCCTGTCCATCAGTCTCTATAACCTCCTGTCTGTCTGTCTCTATAACCTCCTGTCTGTCTCTCTCTATAACCTCCTGTCTGTCTGTCTCTATAACCTCCTGTCTGTCAGTCTCTATAACCTCCTGTCTGTCTGTCTCTATAACCTCCTGTCCGTCGTTCTCTATAACCTCCTGTCCGTCTCTCTCTATAACCTCCTGTCCGTCTCTCTCTATAACCTCCTGTCTGTCTGTCTCTATAACCTCCTGTCTGTCTGTCTCTATAACCTCCTGTCTGTCTGTCTCTATAACCTCCTGTCCGTCTCTATAACTTCCTGTCTGTCTGTCTCTATAACCTCCTGTCCGTCTGTCTCTATAACCTCCTGTCTGTCAGTCTCTATAACCTCCTGTCTGTCTGTCTCTATTACCTCCTGTCCATCTGTCTCTATAACCTCCTGTCTGTCTGTCTCTATTACCTCCTGTCCATCTGTCTCTATAACCTCCTGTCTGTCAGTCTCTATAACCTCCTGTCCATCAGTCTCTATAACTTCCTGTCTGTCTGTCTCTATAACCTCGTGTCCGTCTCTCTCTATAACCTCCTGTCCGTCTGTCTCTATAACCTCCTGTCTGTCAGTATCTATAACCTCCTGTCTGTCAGTCTCTATAACCTCCTGTCCGTCTGTCTCTATAACCTCCTGTCTGTCTGTCTCTATAACTTCCTGTCTGTCTGTCTCTATAACCTCCTGTCCGTCTGTCTCTATAACCTCCTGTCTGTCAGTCTCTATAACCTCCTGTCTGTCTGTCTCTATTACCTCCTGTCCATCTGTCTCTATAACCTCCTGTCTGTCTGTCTCTATTACCTCCTGTCCATCTGTCTCTATAACCTCCTGTCTGTCTGTCTCTATTACCTCCTGTCCATCTGTCTCTATAACCTCCTGTCTGTCTGTCTCTATTACCTCCTGTCCATCTGTCTCTATAACCTCCTGTCTTTCTGTCTCTATTACCTCCTGTCCATCTGTCTCTATAACCTCCTGTCTGTCTCTATAACCTCCTGTCTGTCTGTCTCTATAACCTCCTGTCCCTCAGTCTCTATAACCTCCTGTCTGTCTCTCTCTATAACCTCCTGTCCGTCTGTCTCTATAACTTCCTGTCCGTCCGTCTCTATAACCTCCTGTCTGTCTCTCTCTATAACCTCCTGTCCGTCTGTCTCTATAACCTCCTGTCTGTTTGTCTCTATAACCTCCTGTCTGTCTGTCTCTATAACCTCCTGTCTGTCTGTCTCTATAACCTCCTGTCCCTCAGTCTCTATAACCTCCTGTCTGTGTGTCTCTATAACCTCCTGTCTGTGTGTCTCTATAACCTCCTGTCTGTCTGTCTCTATAACCTCCTGTCTGTCTGTCTCTATAACCTCCTGTCCGTCTGTCTCTATAACCTCCTGTCCGTCTGTCTCTATAACCTCCTGTCCGTCTGTCTCTATAAGCTCATGTCTGTCTGTCTCTATAACCTCCAGTCCGTCTGTCTCTATAACCTCCTGTCTGTCTGTCTCTATAACCTCCTGTCCGTCCATCTCTATAACCTCCTGTCTGTCTCTCTCTATAACCTCCTGTCCGTCTGTCTCTATAACCTCCTGTCTGTCTGTCTCTATAACCTCTTGTCTGTCTGTCTCTATAACCTCCTGTCTGTCAGTCTCTATAACCTCCTGTCTGTCTCTCTCTATAACCTCCTGTCCGTCTGTCTCTATAACCTCCTGTCTGTGTGTCTCTATAACCTCCTGTCTGTCTGTCTCTATATCCTCCTGTCTGTCTGTCTCTATAACCTCCTGTCCGTCCGTCTCTATAACCTCCTGTCTGTCAGTCTCTATAACCTCCTGTCTGTCTATCTCTATAACCTCCTGTCCGTCTGTCTCTATAACCTCCTGTCCGTCCATCTCTATAACCTCCTGTCCATCTGTCTCTATAACCTCCTGTCCATCAGTCTCTATAACCTCCTGTCTGTCTGTCTCTATAACCTCCTGTCCATCAGTCTCTATAACCTCCTGTCTGTCTCTCTCTATAACCTCCTGTCTGTCTCTCTCTATAACCTCCTGTCTGTCTCTCTCTATAACCTCCTGTCTGTCTGTCTCTATAACCTCCTGTCTGTCTGTCTCTATAACCTCCTGTCCGTCTGTCTCTATAACCTCCTGTCTGTCAGTCTCTATAACCTCCTGTCTGTCTCTCTCTATAACCTCCTGTCCGTCTGTCTCTATAACCTCCTGTCTGTCAGTCTCTATAACCTCCTGTCTGTCTCTCTCTATAACCTCCTGTCCGTCTGTCTCTATAACCTCCTGTCTGTCTGTCTCTATAACCTCCTGTCTGTCTGTCTCTATAACCTCCTGTCCATCAGTCTCTATAACCTCCTGTCTGTCTGTCTCTATAACCTCCTGTCCCTCAGTCTCTATAACCTCCTGTCCATCAGTCTCTATAACCTCCTGTCTGTCTGTCTCTATAACCTCCTGTCCCTCAGTCTCTATAACCTCCTGTCCATCAGTCTCTATAACCTCCTGTCCATCAGTCTCTATAACCTCCTGTCTGTCTGTCTCTATAACCTCCTGTCCATCAGTCTCTATAACCTCCTGTCTGTCTGTCTCTATAACCTCCTGTCCCTCAGTCTCTATAACCTCCTGTCCATCAGTCTCTATAACCTCCTGTCTGTCTCTCTCTATAACCTCCTGTCTGTCTCTCTCTATAACCTCCTGTCTGTCTCTCTCTATAACCTCCTGTCTGTCTCTCTCTATAACCTCCTGTCCATCTGTCTCTATAACCTCCTGTCTGTCTCTCTCTATAACCTCCTGTCTGTCTCTCTCTATAACCTCCTGTCTGTCTCTCTCTATAACCTCCTGTCCATCAGTCTCTATAACCTCCTGTCTGTCTGTCTCTATAACCTCCTGTCTGTCAGTCTCTATAACCTCCTGTCTGTCTGTCTCTATAACCTCCTGTCCGTCTGTCTCTATAACCTCCTGTCTGTCTGTCTCTATAACCTCCTGTCTGTCTGTCTCTATAACCTCCTGTCCGTCTGTCTCTATAACCTCCTGTCTGTCTGTCTCTATAACCTCCTGTCCGTCTGTCTCTATAACCTCCTGTCTGTCTGTCTCTATAACCTCCTGTCTGTCTGTCTCTATAACCTCCTGTCTGTCAGTCTCTATAACCTCCTGTCTGTCTGTCTCTATAACCTCCTGTCCGTCTGTCTCTATAACCTCCTGTCTGTCTGTCTCTATAACCTCCTGTCTGTCTGTCTCTATAACCTCCTGTCCGTCTGTCTCTATAACCTCCTGTCTGTCTGTCTCTATAACCTCCTGTCCATCAGTCTCTATAACCTCATGTCCGTCCGTCTCTATAACCTCCTGTCTGTCTGTCTCTATAACCTCCTGTCTGTCTGTCTCTATAACCTCCTGTCCGTCTGTCTCTATAACCTCCTGTCTGTCTGTCTCTATAACATCCTGTCCGTCTGTCTCTATAACCTCCTGTCTGTCTGTCTCTATAACCTCCTGTCTGTCTGTCTCTATAACCTCCTGTCTGTCTGTCTCTATAACCTCCTGTCTGTCTGTCTCTATAACCTCCTGTCTGTCTGTCTCTATAACCTCCTGTCCGTCTGTCTCTATAACCTCCTGTCTGTCTGTCTCTATAACCTCCTGTCCGTCTGTCTCTATAACCTCCTGTCTGTCTGTCTCTATAACCTCCTGTCTGTCTGTCTCTATAACCTCCTGTCTGTCAGTCTCTATAACCTCCTGTCTGTCAGTCTCTATAACCTCCTGTCTGTCTGTCTCTATAACCTCCTGTCCGTCTGTCTCTATAACCTCATGTCCGTCCTTCTCTATAACCTCCTGTCTGTCAGTCTCTATAACCTCCTGTCTGTCAGTCTCTATAACCTCCTGTCTGTCAGTCTCTATAACCTCCTGTCTGTCAGTCTCTATAACCTCCTGTCTGTCTCTATAACCTCCTGTCTGTCTGTCTCTATAACCTCCTGTCCCTCAGTCTCTATAACCTCCTGTCTGTCAGTCTCTATAACCTCCTGTCTGTCTGTCTCTATAACCTCCTGTCCGTCCATCTCTATAACCTCCTGTCTGTCTGTCTCTATAACCTCCTGTCCATCAGTCTCTATAACCTCCTGTCTGTCTGTCTCTATAACCTCCTGTCTGTCTCTCTCTATAACCTCCTGTCTGTCAGTCTCTATAACCTCATGTCCGTCCGTCTCTATAACCTCCTGTCTGTCTGTCTCTATAACCTCCTGTCCATCAGTCTCTATAACCTCCTGTCTGTCTGTCTCTATAACCTCCTGTCTGTCTGTCTCTATAACCTCCTGTCTGTCTGTCTCTATAACCTCCTGTCCGTCTCTCTCTATAACCTCCTGTCTGTCAGTCTCTATAACCTCCTGTCCGTCCTTCTCTATTACCTCCTGTCTGTCTGTCTCTATAAGCTCATGTCTGTCTGTCTCTATAACCTCCTGTCCGTCTGTCTCTTTAACCTCCTGTCTGTCTGTCTCTATAACCACCTGTCCCTCAGTCTCTAAAACCTCCTGTCCGTCCGTCTCTATAACCCCCTGTCTGTCTGTCTCTATAACCTCCTGTCTGTCTGTCTCTATAACCTCCTGTCTGTCAGTCTCTATAACCTCCTGTCTGTCTGTCTCTATAACCTCCTGTCCGTCCATCTCTATAACCTCCTGTCTGTCTGTCTCTATAACCTCCTGTCCGTCCATCTCTATAACCCCCTGTCCGTCCTGCTAACCTCCTGTCTCTCCTGCTCTCTACCCCCTTTCTGTTCATCTCTCAGAGGGTTCCTCTCCCCACTCTCTATTACTTTATCTTCTTTCTACCATGATGTCTAATTCCTCTCTCTCCCCCCATACTTATCTTACTGCTTCCCGCCAACCCCAAATTATGTCCCGTTATCCAATCACCAAGTAACACTCACATGAAACACGTTAGTCTTGATCAATTCTAAACACTCCATATTCACATAGACCAGATCTAAGTATCATGTTATATTATATCTAGCCCACAAAAAAGTACTACAAAAGAGAATTTACTGTCTGTGTCATGGAAAAAAAAACCCATGCTGGTTATAAGAGGCTTTATTAAAACCCCATCCTGGTTATCAGAGGCTTTATTAAAACCCCATCCTGGCTATCAGAGGCTTTATTAAAACCCCATCCTGGTTATCAGAGGCTTTATTAAAACCCCATCCTGGTTATCAGAGGCTTTATTGCAACCCCATCCTGGCTATCAGAGGCTTTATTAAAACCCCATCCTGGTTATCAGAGGCTTTATTAAAACCCCATCCTGGTTATAAGAGGCTTTATTAAAACCCCATCCTGGTTATCAGAGGCTTTATTAAAACCCCATCCTGGCTATCAGAGGCTTTATTAAAACCCCATCCTGGTTATCAGAGGCTTTATTAAAACCCCATCCTGGTTATCAGAGGCTTTATTAAAACCCCATCCTGGTTATCAGAGGCTTTATTAAAACCCCGTCCTGGTTATAAGAGGCTTTATTAAAACCCCATCCTGGTTATCAGAGGCTTTATTAAAACCCCATCCTGGTTATAAGAGGCTTTATTAAAACCCCGTCCTGGTTATCAGAGGCTTTATTAAAACCGCATCCTGGTTATAAGAGGCTTTATTAAAACCCCGTCCTGGTTATCAGAGGCTTTATTAAAACCCCATCCTGGTTATCAGAGGCTTTATTAAAACCCCATCCTGGTTATAAGAGGCTTTATTAAAACCCCATCCTGGTTATCAGAGGCTTTATTAAAACCCCATCCTGGTTATAAGAGGCTTTATTAAAACCCGTCCTGGTTATCAGAGGCTTTATTAAAACCCCATCCTGGTTATCAGAGGCTTTATTAAAACCCCATCCTGGTTATCAGAGGCTTTATTAAAACCCCATCCTGGTTATCAGAGGCTTTATTAAAATCCCATCCTGGTTATCAGAGGCTTTATTAAAACCCCATCCTGGTTATCAGAGGCTTTATTAAAATCCCATCCTGGTTATCAGAGGCTTTATTAAAACCCCATCCTGGCTATCAGAGGCTTTATTAAAACCCGTCCTGGATATAAGAGGCTTTATTAAAACCCCATCCTGGTTATCAGAGGCTTTATTAAAACCCCATCCTGGTTATCAGTGGCTTTATTAAAACCCGTCCTGGTTATAAGAGGCTTTATTAAAACCCCATCCTGGCTATCAGAGGCGTTATTAAAACCCCGTCCTGGTTATCAGAGGCTTTATTAAAACCCCATCCTGGTTATCAGAGGCTTTATTAAAACCCGTCCTGGTTATAAGAGGCTTTATTAAAATCCCATCCTGGTTATCAGAGGCTTTATTAAAACCCCATCCTGGCTATCAGAGGCTTTATTAAAACCCCATCCTGGTTATAAGAGGCTTTATTAAAACCCCATCCTGGATATCAGAGGCTTTATTAAAACCCCATCCTGGTTATCAGCGGCTTTATTAAAACCCCATCCTGGTTATCAGTGGCTTTATTAAAACCCCATCCTGGTTATCAGAGGCTTTATTAAAACCCCGTCCTGGTTATCAGTGGCTTTATTAAAACCCCATCCTGGTTATCAGAGGCTTTATTAAAACCCCATCCTGGTTATCAGAGGCTTTATTAAAACCCCATCCTGGTTATCAGAGGCTTTATTAAAACCCCATCCTGGTTATCAGAGGCTTTATTAAAACCCCATCCTGGTTATCAGAGGCTTTATTAAAACCCCGTCCTGGTTATCAGTGGCTTTATTAAAACCCCATCCTGGTTATCAGTGGCTTTATTAAAACCCCATCCTGGTTATCAGAGGCTTTATTAAAACCCCATCCTGGTTATCAGAGGCTTTATTAAAACCCCATCCTGGTTATCAGTGGCTTTATTAAAACCCCATCCTGGTTATCAGAGGCTTTATTAAAACCCCATCCTGGTTATCAGAGGCTTTATTAAAACCCCATCCTGGTTATCAGAGGCTTTATTAAAACCCCATCCTGGTTATCAGAGGCTTTATTAAAACCCCATCCTGGTTATCAGAGGCTTTATTAAAACCCCATCCTGGTTATCAGAGGCTTTATTAAAACCCCATCCTGGTTATCAGAGGCTTCATTAAAAACCCCATCCTGGTTATCAGAGGCTTTATTAAAACCCCATCCTGCAGAGACAGTCTTCCACAGAGAGGATGCTCACCAGACAGACAGAGAGGGGTACAGAAATCAAGTAACAAATAGAGGGAGAGAGATACAGAGATAAATGGGAAGAACGGATAAAGAGAGAGTCAAAAAAGGAAAAAGAGAGAGAAGGGGAGAAAGGAAAGAAAAAGAGGGGAGAGAGACAGCAAAGACATGGGGAGAGTAAAGAGAATAAGGCAGATAAACATTTAATGTAATTCCTGTAACTATTCATTAAACTCACATGTATTTACATCACACCAACAATTTATATACTACTTTACATAAACAGAGACAGACTGATACATGAGGTAGAGAGCCTTGCTCACAGAGCTTACAGTCTAGATAAAAGGGAATTACAGACTGCGTTATATGAACAGAGACAGACTGATACATGAGGTAGAGAGCCCTGCTCACAGAGCTTACAATCTAGATAAAAGGGAATTACAGACTGTGTTATATGAACAGAGACAGACTGATACATGAGGTAGAGAGCCTTGCTCACAGAGCTTACAATCTAGATAAAAGGGAATTACAGACTGTGTTATATGAACAGAGACAGACTGATACATGAGGTAGAGAGCCTTGCTCACAGAGCTTACAATCTAGATAAAAGGGAATTACAGACTGCGTTATATGAACAGAGACAGACTGATACATGAGGTAGAGAGCCCTGCTCACATAGCTTACAATCTAGATAAAAGGGAATTACAGACTGCATTATATGAACAGAGACAGACTGATACATGAGGTAGAGAGCCTTGCTCACAGAGTTTACAATCTAGATAAAAGGGAATTACTGACTGTGTTATATGAACATAGACAGACTGATACATGAGGTAGAGAGCCCTGCTCACAGAGCTTACAATCTAGATAAAGGGAATTACAGACTGCGTTATATGAACAGAGACAGACTGATACATGAGGTAGAGAGCCCTGCTCACAGAGCTTACAGTCTAGATAAAGGGAATTACAGACTGTGTTATATGAACACAGACAGACTGATACATGAGGTAGAGACAGACTGATACATGAGGTAGAGAGCCCTGCTCACAGAGCTTACAGTCTAGATAAAAGGGAATTACAGACTGTGTTATATGAACAGAGACAGACTGATACATGAGGTAGAGAGCCCTGCTCACAGAGCTTACACTCTAGATTAAAGGGAATTACAGAGTGTGTTATATGAACAGAGACAGACTGATACATGAAGTAGAGAGCCCTGCTCACAGAGCTTACAATCTAGATTAAAGGGAATTACAGACTGTGTTATATGAACAGAGACAGACTGATACATGAAGTAGAGAGCCCTACTCACAGAGCTTACAGTCTAGATAAAAGGGAATTACAGACTGCGTTATATGAACAGAGACAGACTGATACATGAGGTAGAGATCCATGCTCACAGAGCTTACAATCTAGATAAAGGGAATTACAGACTGCATTATATGAACAGAGACAGACTGATACATGAGGTAGAGATCCTTGCTCACAGAGCTTACAATCTAGATAAAGGGAATTACAGACTGCGTTATATGAACAGAGACAGACTGATACATGAGGTAGAGAGCCCTGCTCACAGAGCTTACAATCTAGATAAAAGGGAATTACAGACTGTGTTATATGAACAGAGACAGAGTGATACATGAGGCAGAGAGCCCTGCTCACAGAGCTTACAATCTAGATAAAAGGGAATTACAGACTGTGTTATATGAACAGAGACAGAGTGATACATGAGGTAGAGAGCCTTGCTCACAGAGCTTACAATCTAGATAAAAGGTAATCACAGACTGCGTTATATGAACAGAGACAGACTGATACATGAGGTAGAGAGCCTTGCTCACAGAGTTTACAATCTAGATAAAAGGGAATTACAGACTGTGTTATATGAACAGAGACAGACTGATACATGAGGTAGAGAGCCCTGCTCACAGAGCTTACAATCTAGATAGGGAATTACAGACTGTGTTATATGAACAGAGACAGACTGATACATGAGGTAGAGAGCCTTGCTCGAAGAGCTTACAATCTAGATAAAAGGGAATTACAGACTGCGTTATATATGAACAGAGACAGACTGATACATGAGGTAGAGATCCTTGCTCACAGACCTTACAATCTAGATTAAAGTGGATTACAGACTGCGTTATATGAACAGAGACAGACTGATACATGAGGTAGAGAGCCTTGCTCGCAGAGCTTACAATCTAGATAAAAGGGAATTACAGACTGCGTTATATAAACAGAGACAGAGTGATACATGAGGTAGAGAGCCTTGCTCACAGAGCTTACAATCTAGATAAAAGGTAATCACAGACTGCGTTATATGAACAGAGACAGACTGATACATGAGGTAGAGAGCCTTGCTCACAGAGTTTACAATCTAGATAAAAGGGAATTACAGACTGTGTTATATGAACAGAGACAGACTGATACATGAGGTAGAGAGCCCTGCTCACAGAGCTTACAATCTAGATAGGGAATTACAGACTGTGTTATATGAACAGAGACAGACTGATACATGAGGTAGAGAGCCTTGCTCGCAGAGCTTACAATCTAGATAAAAGGGAATTACAGACTGCGTTATATATGAACAGAGACAGACTGATACATGAGGTAGAGATCCTTGCTCACAGACCTTACAATCTAGATTAAAGTGGATTACAGACTGCGTTATATGAACAGAGACAGACTGATACATGAGGTAGAGAGCCTTGCTCGCAGAGCTTACAATCTAGATAAAAGGGAATTACAGACTGCGTTATATAAACAGAGACAGACTGATACATGAGGTAGAGAGCCTTGCTCACAGACCTTACAATCTAGATTAAAGGGGATTACAGACTGCGTTATATGAACAGAGACAGACTGATACATGAGGTAGAGAGCCTTGCTCGCAGAGCTTACAATCTAGATAAAAGGGAATTACAGACTGTGTTATATGAACAGAGACAGACTGATACATGAGGAAGAGAGCCTTGCTCACAGAGCTTACAATCTAGATAAAAGGGAATTACAGACTGTGTTATATGAACAGAGACAGACTGATACATGAGGAAGAGAACCTTGCTCACAGAGCTTACAATCTAGATAAAAGGGAATTACAGACTGCATTATATGAACAGAGACAGACTGATACATGAGGTAGAGAGCCATGCTCACAGAGCTGACAATCTAGATAAGAGGGAAATACATACTGTGTTATATGAACAGAAACAGACTGATACATGAGGTAGAGAGCCTTGCTCACAGAGCTTACAATCTAGATAAGAGGGAATTACATACTGTGTTATATGAACAGAGACAGAATGATACATGAGGTAGAGAGCCTTGCTCACAGAGCTTACAATCTAGATAAGAGGGAATTACAGACTGCGTTATATGAACAGACAGACTGATACATGAGGTAGAGAGTCCTACTCACAGAGCTTACAATCTAGATAAAAGGGAATTACAGACTGCATTATATGAACAGAGACAGACTGATACATGAGGTAGAGAGCCTTGCTCACAGAGCTTACAATCTAGATAAAAGGGAATTACAGACTGCGTTATATGAACAGAGACTGACTAATACATGAGGTAGAGAGCCTTGCTCACAGAGCTTACAATCTAGATAAAAGGGAATTACATACTGTGTTATATGAACAGACAGACTGATACATGAGGTAGAGAGCCCTGCTCACAGACCTTACAATCTAGATTAAAGGGGATTACAGACTGTGTTATATGAACAGAGACAGACTGATACATGAGGTAGAGAGCCTTGCTCGCAGAGCTTACAATCTAGATAAAAGGGAATTACAGACTGCGTTATATGAACAGAGACAGACTGATACATGAGGTAGAGATCCTTGCTCACAGACCTTACAATCTAGATTAAAGGGGATTACAGACTGCGTTATATGAACAGAGACAGACTGATACATGAGGTAGAGAGCCTTGCTCGCAGAGCTTACAATCTAGATAAAAGGGAATTACAGACTGCGTTATATAAACAGAGACAGACTGATACATGAGGTAGAGAGCCTTGCTCACAGACCTTACAATCTAGATTAAAGGGGATTACAGACTGCGTTATATGAACATAGACAGACTGATACATGAGGTAGAGAGCCTTGCTCGCAGAGCTTACAATCTAGATAAAAGGGAATTACAGACTGTGTTATATGAACAGAGACAGACTGATACATGAGGAAGAGAGCCTTGCTCACAGAGCTTACAATCTAGATAAAAGGGAATTACAGACTGTGTTATATGAACAGAGACAGACTGATACATGAGGAAGAGAGCCTTGCTCACAGAGCTTACAATCTAGATAAAAGGGGAATTACAGACTGCGTTATATGAACAGAGACAGACTGATACATGAGGTAGAGAGCCCTGCTCACAGAGCTTACAATCTAGATAAAAGGGAATTACAGACTGTGTTATATGAACAGAGACAGACTGATCCATGAGGTAGAGAACCTTGCTCACAGAGCTTACAATCTAGAGGAACAGACTGATACATGAGGTAGAGAGCCCTGCTCACAGAGCTTACAATCTAGATAAAAGGGAATTACAGACTGCATAATATGAACAGAGACAGACTGATACATCAGGTAGAGACAGACTGATACATGATGTAGAGAGTCCTGCTCATAGAGCTTACAATCTAGATAAATGGGAATTACATAGTACATGATATGAACAGAGACAGACTGATACATGAGGTAGAGAGCCTTGCTCATAGAGCTTACAATCTAAATAAAAGGGAATTACAGACTGTGTTATATGAACAGAGACAGACTGATACATGAGGTAGAGAGCCTTGCTCACAGAGCTTACAATCTAGATAAAAGGGAATTACAGACTGTGTTAAATGAACAGAGACAGACTGATACATGAGGTAGAGAGCCTTGCTCACAGAGCTTACAATCTAGATAAAAGGGAATTACAGACTGTGTTATATGAACAGAGACAGACTGATACATGAGGTAGAGAGCCTTGCTCACAGAGCTTACAATCTAGATAAAAGGGAATTACAGACTGTGTTAAATGAACAGAGACAGACTGATACATGAGGTAGAGAGCCTTGCTCACAGAGCTTACAATGAAGATAAAAGGGAATTACAGACTGTGTTAAATGAACAGAGACAGACTGATACATGAGGTAGAGAGCCCTGTTCACAGAGCTTACAATCTAGATAAAAGTGAATTACAGACTGTGTTATATGAACAGAGACAGACTGATACATGAGGTAGAGAGCCTTGCTCACAGAGCTTACAATCTAGATAAAGGGAATTACAGACAGCGTAATATGAACAGAGACAGACTGATACATGAGGTAGAGACAGACTGATACATGAGATAGAGAGCCCTGCTCACAGAGACAGACTGATACATGAGGTAGAGAGCCTTGCTCACAGAGCTTACAATCTAGATAAAAGGGAATTACAGACTGTGTTATATGAACAGAGACAGACTGATACATGAGGTAGAGAGCCCTGCTCACAGAGCTTACAATCTAGATAAAAGGGAATTACAGACTGCGTTATATGAACAGAGACAGACTGATACATGAGGTAGAGAGCCTTGCTCACAGAGCTTACAATCTAGATAAAGGGAATTACAGACTGTGTTATATGAACAGAGACAGACTGATACATGAGGTAGAGAGCCCTGCTCACAGAGCTTACAATCTAGATAAAAGGGAATTACAGACTGTGTTACATGAACAGAGACAGACTGATACATGAGGTAGAGAGCCTTGCTCACAGAGCTTACAATCTAGATAAAAGGGAATTACAGACTGTGTTATATGAACAGAGACAGACTGATACATGAGGTAGAGAGCCCTGCTCACAGAGCTTACAATCTAGATAAAGGGAATTACAGACTGTGTTATATGAACAGAGACAGACTGATACATGAGGTAGATACAGACGGATACATGAGGTAGAGAGCCCTGCTCACAGAGCTTACAATCTAGATAAAAGGGAATTACAGACTGCGTTATATGAACAGACAGACTGATACATGAGGTAGAGACAGACTGCGTTATATGAACAGAGACAGACTGATACATGAGGTAGAGAGCCTTGCTCACAGAGCTTACAATCTAGATAGAAGGGAATTACAGACTGTGTTATATGAACAGAGACAGGCTGATACATGAGGTAGAGAGCCTTGCTCACAGAGCGTACAATCTAGATAAAGGGAATTACAGACTGCGTTATATGAACAGAGACAGACTGATACATGAGGTAGAGAGCCTTGCTCACAGAGCTTACAATCTAGAGGAACAGACTGATACATGAGGTAGAGAGCCTTGCTCACAGAGCTTACAATCTAGATAAAAGGGAATTACAGACTGCGTCATATGAACAGAGACAGACTGATACATGAGGCAGAGAGCCTTGCACACAGAGCTTACAATCTAGATAAAAGGGAATTACAGACTGTGTTATATGAACAGAGACAGACTGATACATGAGGTAGAGAGACTTGCTCATAGAGTTTACCTTCTAGATAAAAGGGAATTACAGACTGTGTTATATGAACAGAGACAGACTGATACATGAGGTAGAGAGCCCTGCTCACAGAGCTTACAATCTAGATAAAAGGGAATTACAGACTGTGTTATATGAACAGAGACAGACTGATACATGAGGTAGAGAGTCCTGCTCACAGAGCTTACAATCTAGAGGGACAGACTGATACATGAGGTAGAGAGCCTTGCTCACAGAGCTTACAATCTAGATAAAAGGGAGTTACAGACTGCGTAATATGAACAGAGACAGACTGATCCATGAGGTAGAGAGCCTTGCTCACAGAGCTTACAATCTAGATAAAAGGAAATTACAGACTGTGTTATATGAACAGAGACTGACTGATACATGAGGTAGAGAGCCTTGCTCACAGAGCTTACAATCTAGATAAAAGGGAATTACAGACAGCGTTATATGAACAGAGACAGACTGATCCATGAGGTAGAGAGCCTTGCTCACAGAGCTTACAATCTAGATAAAAGGGAATTACATACTGTGTTATATGAACAGACAGACTGATACATGTGGTAGAGAGCCCTGCTCACAGAGCTTACAATCTAGAGAAAAGGGAATTACAGACTGTGTTATATGAACAGAGACAGACTGATACATGAGGTAGAGAGCCTTGCTCACAGAGTTTACAATCTAGATAAAAGGGAATTACAGACTGTGTTATATGAACAGAGACAGACTGATACATGAGGTAGAGAGCCTTGCTCACAGAGTTTACAATCTATATAAAAGGGAATTACAGACTGTGTTATATGAACAGAGACAGACTGATACATGAGGTAGAGAGCCCTGCTCACAGAGCTTACAATCTAGATGAAAGGGAATTACAGACTGCGTTATATGAACAGAGACAGACTGATACATGAGGTAGAGAGCCTTGCTCACAGAGCTTACAATCTAGATAAAAGGGAATTACAGACTGCGTCATATGAACAGAGACAGACTGATACATGAGGCAGAGAGCCTTGCACACAGAGCTTACAATCTAGATAAAAGGGAATTACAGACTGTGTTATATGAACAGAGACAGACTGATACATGAGGTAGAGAGACTTGCTCACAGAGTTTACCTTCTAGATAAAAGGGAATTACAGACTGTGTTATATGAACAGAGACAGACTGATACATGAGGTAGAGAGCCCTGCTCACAGAGCTTACAATCTAGATAAAAGGGAATTACAGACTGTGTTATATGAACAGAGACAGACTGATACATGAGGTAGAGAGTCCTGCTCACAGAGCTTACAATCTAGAGGGACAGACTGATACATGAGGTAGAGAGCCTTGCTCACAGAGCTTACAATCTAGATAAAAGGGAGTTACAGACTGCGTAATACGAACAGAGACAGACTGATCCATGAGGTAGAGAGCCTTGCTCACAGAGCTTACAATCTAGATAAAAGGAAATTACAGACTGTGTTATATGAACAGAGACTGACTGATACATGAGGTAGAGAGCCTTGCTCACAGAGCTTACAATCTAGATAAAAGGGAATTACAGACAGCGTTATATGAACAGAGACAGACTGATCCATGAGGTAGAGAGCCTTGCTCACAGAGCTTACAATCTAGATAAAAGGGAATTACATACTGTGTTATATGAACAGACAGACTGATACATGTGGTAGAGAGCCCTGCTCACAGAGCTTACAATCTAGAGAAAAGGGAATTACAGACTGTGTTATATGAACAGAGACAGACTGATACATGAGGTAGAGAGCCTTGCTCACAGAGCTTACAATCTAGATAAAAGGGAATTACAGACTGCGTTATATGAACAGAGACAGACTGATACATGAGGTAGAAAGTCCTGCTCACAGAGCTTACAATCTAGATAAAAAGGGAATTACAGACTGGGTTATATGAACAGAGACAGACTGATACATGAGGTAGAGAGCCCTGCTCACAGAGCTTACAATCTAGGTAAAAGGGAATTACATACTGTGTTATATGAACAGAGACAGACTGATACATGAGGTAGAGAGCCCTGCTCACAGAGCTTACAATCTAGATAAAAGGGAATTACAGACTGTGTTATATGAACAGAGACAGACTGATACATGAGGTAGAGAGCCTTGCTCACAGAGCTTACAATCTAGATAAAAGGGAATTACAGACTGCGTTATATGAACAGAGACAGACTGATACATGAGGTAGAAAGTCCTGCTCACAGAGCTTACAATCTAGATAAAAAGGGAATTACAGACTGGGTTATATGAACAGAGACAGACTGATACATGAGGTAGAGAGCCCTGCTCACAGAGCTTACAATCTAGGTAATAGGGAATTACATACTGTGTTATATGAACAGAGACAGACTGATACATGATGTAGAGAGCCTTGCTCACAGAGCTTACAATCTAGATAAAAGGAATTACATAATATGTTTATAAATGAGTTAATCACACAGTTATCACACAGGTTATGATACAGAGATGGAGCTAATCCCACAGGTTATGATACAGAGATGGAGCTAATTACACAGGTTATGATAGAGAGATGGAGCTAATCACACAGGTTATGATAGAGAGATGGAGCTAATTACACAGGTTATGATAGAGAGATGGAGCTAATCACACAGGTTATGATAGTGAGATGGAGCTAATCACACAGGTTATGATAGAGAGATGGAGCTAATCACACAGGTTAGGATACAGAGATGGAGCTAATCACACAGGTTATGATACAGAGATGGAGCTAATCACACTGGTTATGATACAGAGATGGAGCTAATCACGCAGGTTAGGATACAGAGATGGAGCTAATCACACAGGTTATGATACAGAGATGGAGCTAATCACACTGGTTATGATACAGAGATGGAGCTAATCACACTGGTTATGATACAGAGATGGAGCTAATCACGCAGGTTAGGATACAGAGATGGAGCTAATCACACTGGTTATGATACAGAGATGGAGCTAATCACACAGGTTATGATACAGAGATGGAGCTAATCACACAGGTTATGATACAGAGATGGAGCTAATCACACTGGTTATGATACAGAGATGGAGCTAATCACGCAGGTTATGATACAGAGATGGAGCTAATCACCCAGGTTATGATAGAGAGATGGAGCTAATCACACTGGTTATGATACAGAGATGGAGCTAATCACGCAGGTTATGATAGTGAGATGGAGCTAATCACACAGGTTATGATTGAGAGATGGAGCTAATCACACAGGTTAGGATACAGAGATGGAGCTAATCACACAGGTTAGGATACAGAGATGGAGCTAATCACACAGGTTATGATACAGAGATGGAGCTAATCACACAGGTTATGATAGAGAGATGGAGCTAATCACACAGGTTAGGATACAGAGATGGAGCTAATCACACAGGTTATGATACAGAGATGGAGCTAATCACGCAGGTTAGGATACAGAGATGGAGCTAATCACGCAGGTTATGATACAGAGATGGAGCTAATCACGCAGGTTAGGATACAGAGATGGAGCTAATCAATCACACATTTTGAAGATGATTTTGGATTGCTTTTCTTTAAGAGTGAGCAGCTCCTCTATGGGTGATGGAGTTAAACCTCACGTGTTTCACCATCCATGGCTTATTGAGAGGTGAGTGGAAATTATTTTAATGTTTACAAGAGAAATGTCTGGAATCACAAAATTAAAATGACCCATGAAAGATGTTCATATAACCTTCAGATAAGTAACTTACAGGCAGGAAGTTGTTGAGCCCCAGCTGTAGGACCTTAATGCACTCTAGATTTACTACCCGTTCTCCACCTGAGATTTTCATTCTTATCGCTGCTCCTCACTTCTAGTACATCTCTCTCAGGCGGTCGGACGTTCCGTGTTTGTCTCTTGCCTGTGATGTCACTGACAAGGCTGGTGATGTCATGCACTGTGATATCACTGAGAAGGCTGGTGATGTCATGCACTGTGATGTCACTGAGAAGGCTGGTGATGTCATGCACTGTGATGTCACTGAGGAGGCTGGTGATGTCATGCACTGTGATATCACTGAGGAGCCTGGTGATGTCATGCACTGTGATGTTACGGAGGAGGCTGGTGATGTCATGCACTGTGATGTCACTGACAAGGCTGGTGATGTCATGCACTGTGATGTCACTGAGGAGGCTGGTGATGTCATGCACTGTGATGTCACTGAGGAGGCTGGTGATGTCATGCACTGTGATGTCACTGAGGAGGCTGGTGATGTCATGCACTGTGATGTCACTGAGGAGGCTGTGATGTCATTCACTGTGATGTCACGGAGAAGGCTGGTGCTGTTTTCAGAGTTAGTATGTTGCAGGTTAAGAGGTGCATATAGCAGGAGGTGTACAATAGATTGTGTCATGTTTCAGTGTACAGCTCCTGCTGTTTGCTGTGTATTGTTCATTGTATGTGTGCTTAGCATCCTCTGTGAATTGCAAACTGTAATTCAGTTCATGCAAAAGACTTTTCATTACTGAATTCGTACTAGTTGTAAGCTGTGGGGCTATTTTTCTTTCCTGTGGAATGCAAGCTGTGCTCCAGTCTGTGCTTGAGATATCTGCTGCAGTCTCCTCTATTATACAGTTTGCTAGATATGCTATCCCCCTACAACTAGTTATCCACCTCCCTTGGCCTAATAGCCAATCTATACCTGGTGCCATTCAAAATCTACTATGTCACTCTAATGCTATACAGTCCTATAGATACCCAATGCACTGAAGAATCCTCTAAAGACATAGGCCAGCCCAGCCTGAAAGCTCAACAGACGGGCGAGGCTGGTATAGGCAGAAAAGGCTTGTTGTGTCTGTGAGCCAGTGTGACAGATAACCATGGCTTTTTATATGACTTGTATTGCTATTATTGTCCCATTTATTAGCAGGCTGTATTAAGATGGAGTTATTTATACTCACACCCCTTGTCCTTTCATTTAGAGTCTGACTCAGTGGTAACAATGCAACCGACAAAGAGAAGGTTTTAACTCAAGGTAGCAATTTGCTCTGTGACTGGAACAAGCGGTCCTGTCCTCAGGGCCCCCAGCACTACGGACTTGTCCCAACACCCAGATTTGGAGTCACAGGACTTACTCATGTGGCCAGCACCCAGATTTACACTCAGATCTTACCCCAGTACCCGGGTTTGCACTCACCCCAGCACCCATATTTACATTCAGGTGTTACCACGAAGTCAGATTTACACTCATCTTACCTCATGGACCATATTTGCACTCAGGACATACCCCAGTGGCAGGATTGCACTCAGGACATACCCTAGCAGTGATGATTTTACTCAGGACATACCCCAGCTGCAGGATTGCACTCAGGACATACCCCAGTGGCAGGATTACACTCAGGACATACCCCAGTGGCAGGATTACACTCAGGACATACCCCAGCAGCAGGATTGCACTCAGGACATACCCCAGTGGCAGGATTACACTCAGGACATACCCCAGTGGCAGGATTACACTCAGGACATACCCCAGCGGCAGGATTGCACTCAGGACATACCCCAGTGGCAGGATTGCACTCAGGACATACCCTAGCAGTGATGATTTTACACAGGACATACCCCAGTGGCAGGATTGCACTCAGGACATACCCCAGCAGCAGGATTGCACTCAGGACATACCCCAGTGGCAGGATTGCACTCAGGACATACCCCACTGGCAGGATTGCACTCAGGACATACCCCAGTGGCAGGATTGCACTCAGGACATACCCTAGCAGTGATGATTTTACTCAGGACATACCCCAGTGGCAGGATAGCACTCAGGACATACCCCACTGGCAGGATTGCACTCAGGACATACCCCAGTGGCAGGATTGCACTCAGGACATACCCCAGTGGCATGATTGCACTCAGACATACCCCAGTGGCAGGATTGCACTCAGGACATACCCCAGTGGCAGGATTGCACTCAGGACATACCCCAGTGGCATGATTGCACTCAGGACATACCCCAGTGGCAGGATTGCACTCAGGACATACCCCAGTGGCAGTGCTGCATTATGGTAGTGCCAGCCCTGCCTGTCCTTCAAAATGGAGAAGTACAATATAGATAGCAGAGGAAAACAAAACACAAACAATAATGGTGTAGTATGTCCGACTAATAGAAGGTGTTAAACATCCTTATATTGCACTCACAAATTAGAAAAGCAAAGAACACCCAGCAATAGCACAATATCACAATCACATGTGAATGCACGTACACTCACAAAAAAATCATGAATCACAGCATGAATTGTAGATGATCTGGAGTGCGCCTTAGATATAGCGTCCAAATCCTCAACGCGTTTCACCAGTGCCGGCCTGGCTTTCTCAGGAGAGATATGGTCTGTTTTAGAGTGTACTTGCATTCATAGGAGATCTTTTTTATTGGGGTATTGTGCCGTTGCTTTTCTATATTTAAATATTAAAGAGAAGAGTTAAATGGAAACTGGAAACCCAGGGCAGAATGTAAGAGACTCAATATTACCAGACCCTGGTTCTCTAGAGGTTAGCGAATCAGAGTCCCATATTACCAATTCTTATGAATACTATCCAGCCAGTTATCAGTCACAAAGGTAGTTTTCTTATTCATCCATCTCATCCCATTTTCCATGGTAAGCTGGTAAACAATATGATTTTTTTAATTCAAGGTCAAAAGATAGTTCATCTTTCTTCCACCCTCTCACAATTATCATCTTTGTTGCCACAAATAAATGTATCACCATTTGGCTTTGGTCTAATTTCAGTTTTGGTCAGTTTAAGTGAAGCAGGACTGTCTCTGGACTTTAACCCCTTAGTGACAAGACATTTTCACCTTGACTTTCCCTTGGTGACAATGGCTGTTTTGACATTTCTAGGGTGTTTGTGTTTAGCTGTAATTTCTTTCTTTCTCACATACAGTACCCACACAAATTATATGTTGTTTTTATCGTCATAAGAAGGGCTTTCATTAGATACCATTATGTTCATCATATCTTATAATTTACTACAAAAAAATCATAAAATATGATGAAAAATTTAAAAAAAAAAACACTTTTTCTAACTTTGACCTAAAATATAATTTACACAAATAAAATCATTAAAAAAGACCCCATCTAAATAGTTTCTAAATGTTGTCCCGAGTTCAAAAATATATTTTTCGGCATGCTCCGTCAATATGGCGCCCGCGATCGCTCCGTGGGGCGATCGTGGGTGGCCCAGAGCAGAAATTTCGGTGCTGGCTATTGCCTCGACATAGAGGCAATAGACCAGCACCGTTAAAGCGGTTTTCGCGATCGTTGATCGCGAATGCCGCTTGTTTAACCGCAGGACGTGCCAGGCACGTCCTTTGTCGTTAAGGGGTTAATATCGATTCTACATATGAATTAACCTTCATTCAGATGAATGACCATCTGCCCCAATATTCTAAACAACATGTCTGCCCCCTGATAGAGCTATACAGAGCAAAGATTCTAAACAACATGACCATCCCTGATAAAGCTATACAGAGTAAAGATTCTAAACAACATGTCTGCCACCTGATAGAGCTATACAGAGCAAAGATTCAAAACAACATGTCCGCCCCGATAGAGCTATACAGAGCAAAGATTCTAAACAACATGACCATCCCTGATAAAGCTATACAGAGTAAAGATTCTAAACATGTCCGCCCCGTGATAGAGCTTTAGAGAGCAAAGATTCTAAACAACATGTCCACCCCATGATAGAGCTATACAGAGCAAAGATTCTAAACAACATGTCCGCCGCTGATAGAGCTATACAGAGCAAAGATTCTAAACAGCATATCTGCTCCCTGATAGAGCTATACAGAGCAAAGATTCTAAACAACATGTCCGGCCCCTGATAGAGCTATATGAAGCAAAGAGGGCTCAATAAGTTACATTATTTGTATTCTTTCACTGAACCATCTCTATACACTTGATGTATTCTTTCAATTAAACATGAGTTATTTTTTGCCTACAGTTGTCCTTTAAACTGGTTTTCTTCACTGCTTGAGCAAAGTTTTAACTTGAGACCCTCTTATAAGCTCTCTCACCTTCCTAATCTACCACATTCCTTTAGACTTACTCTGTTTTCATTGATTTCTATAATGTAGGCATCAGATTGTATGTTTCAAGCCATACCTCCCTCTGATATTTTCCTATACAGAGATAATATTTTCCAAAATAAAATTGTGCCCCCATGAAAGCAATGTTTAACTTATTGCAATACCATAAATATTTTGATAAATTGCAAGGGCAGATCACAAGACTTTCTAACCAATACCCTCCTCCACCAGCCATTATCTTTTACCTGCACCACATATATTTGTTTTAAAATACTCGTAGGATTGTTTTATAAGATACAAACCTGTCTGATCCTCATGGAGAGTGATCTATGCCACATTTGTGGGATTTTTCCCCCTGCCAAACGAATCTGCTATAGCTCTCCTGGATTATTACTAACCAGTGATTAGAAACGTTCAATGGTAAATAAGTCCACTTCGGTTGTATATAAGATTTAATAACATTTATTATCCCGGAACCATGAAAGCTTTATAACAGTTTATATATAGTTGATTTGTTTACTTTCATTTCAGAAGTAAATTCCTCTCCAAGATTTGCTCCACTCGAAGAAGGATTATAAGGATGTGTTCTATTAGTTTGACATACTGACAGACCATTACTGTTTGTGTAGTTTACGCTGCTATCTGTATTGTGTATCTCCATGGCTTAAGGACAGGACCGCTTGTTCCAGTCACAGGGAAAATTGCTACCTTGAGTTAAAAGCTTCTCTTTATACTTTACATTGTCATCAATGAGTCAGACTGTGGAAGGTTCTTATGGGGTGTAACTATATATCAAAGGCTTAGCTTTGAGGGAGTAGAGTGTATAGATATATATCACTTCGGAGGTTGCTGTATGTTTGGAGGGGAGTAGAGTGTATAGAGATATATCACTTCGGAGGTTGCTGTATGTTTGGAGGGGAGTAGAGTGTATAGAGATATATCACTTCGGAGGTTGCTGTATGTTTGGAGGGGAGTAGAGTGTATAGAGATATATCACTTCGGAGGTTGCTGTATGTTTGGAGGGGAGTAGAGTGTATAGAGATATATCGCTTCGGAGGTTGCTGTATGTTTGGAGGGGAGTAGAGTGTATAGAGATATATCACTTCCGAGGTTACTGTATGTTTGGAGGGGAGTAGAGTGTATAGAGATATATCACTTCGGAGGTTGCTGTATGTTTGGAGGGGAGTAGAGTGTATAGAGATATATCACTTCGGAGGTTGCTGTATGTTTGGAGGGGAGTAGAGTGTATAGAGATATATCACTTCGGAGGTTGCTGTATGTTTGGAGGGGAGTAGAGTGTATAGAGATATATCACTTCGGAGGTTGCTGTATGTTTGGAGGGGAGTAGAGTGTATAGAGATATATCACTTCGGAGGTTGCTGTATGTTTGGAGGGGAGTAGAGTGTATAGAGATATATCGCTTCGGAGGTTGCTGTATGTTTGGAGGGGAGTAGAGTGTATAGAGATATATCACTTCCGAGGTTGCTGTATGTTTGGAGGGGAGTAGAGTGTATAGAGATATATCACTTCGGAGGTTGCTGTATGTTTGGAGGGCAGTAGAGTGTATAGAGATATATCACTTCCGAGGTTGCTGTATGTTAGGAGGGGAGTAGAGTGTATAGAGATATATCACTTCGGAGGTTGCTGTATGTTTGGAGGGGAGTAGAGTGTATGGAGATATATCACTTCGGAGGTTGCTGTATGTTTGGAGGGGAGTAGAGTGTATAGAGATATATCACTTCCGAGGTTGCTGTATGTTAGGAGGGGAGTAGAGTGTATAGAGATATATCGCTTCGGAGGTTGCTGTATGTTTGGAGGGGAGTAGAGTGTATAGAGATATATCGCTTCGGAGGTTGCTGTATGTTTGGAGGGGAGTAGAGTGTATGGAGATATATCACTTCGGAGGTTACTGTATGTTTGGAGGGGAGTAGAGTGTATAGAGATATATCACTTCGGAGGTTGCTGTATGTTTGGAGGGGAGTAGAGTGTATAGAGATATATCACTTCGGAGGTTGCTGTATGTTTGGAGGGGAGTAGAGTGTATAGAGATATATCACTTCCGAGGTTACTGTGTGTTTGGAGGGGAGTAGAGTGTATAGAGATATATCACTTCGGAGGTTGCTGTATGTTTGGAGGGGAGTAGAGTGTATAGAGATATATCACTTCGGAGGTTGCTGTATGTTTGGAGGGGAGTAGAGTGTATAGAGATATATCACTTCGGAGGTTGCTGTATGTTAGGAGGGGAGTAGAGTGTATAGAGATATATCGCTTCGGAGGTTGCTGTATGTTAGGAGGGGAGTAGAGTGTATAGAGATATATCGCTTCCGAGGTTGCTGTATGTTAGGAGGGGAGTAGAGTGTATAGAGATATATCGCTTCGGAGGTTGCTGTATGTTTGGAGGGGAGTAGAGTGTATAGAGATATATCACTTCGGAGGTTGCTGTATGTTTGGAGGGGAGTAGAGTGTATAGAGATATATCGCTTCGGAGGTTGCTGTATGTTAGGAGGGGAGTAGAGTGTATAGAGATATATCACTTCGGAGGTTGCTGTATGTTTGGAGGGGAGTAGAGTGTATAGAGATATATCGCTTCGGAGGTTGCTGTATGTTTGGAGGGGAGTAGAGTGTATAGAGATATATCACTTCGGAGGTTGCTGTATGTTTGGAGGGGAGTAGAGTGTATAGAGATATATCACTTCGGAGGTTGCTGTATGTTTGGAGGGGAGTAGAGTGTATAGAGATATATCACTTCGGAGGTTGCTGTATGTTTGGAGGGGAGTAGAGTGTATAGAGATATATCACTTCGGAGGTTGCTGTATGTTTGGAGGGGAGTAGAGTGTATAGAGATATATCACTTCCGAGGTTGCTGTATGTTTGGAGGGGAGTAGAGTGTATAGAGATATATCACTTCGGAGGTTGCTGTATGTTTGGAGGGGAGTAGAGTGTATAGAGATATATCACTTCGGAGGTTGCTGTATGTTTGGAGGGGAGTAGAGTGTATAGAGATATATCACTTCGGAGGTTGCTGTATGTTTGGAGGGGAGTAGAGTGTATAGAGATATATCACTTCCGAGGTTGCTGTATGTTAGGAGGGGAGTAGAGTGTATAGAGATATATCGCTTCGGAGGTTGCTGTATGTTTGGAGGGGAGTAGAGTGTATAGAGATATATCACTTCGGAGGTTGCTGTATGTTAGGAGGGGAGTAGAGTGTATAGAGATATATCACTTCCGAGGTTGCTGTATGTTTGGAGGGGAGTAGAGTGTATAAAGATATATCACTTCCGAGGTTGCTGTATGTTTGGAGGGGAGTAGAGTGTATGGAGATATATCACTTCGGAGGTTGCTGTATGTTTGGAGGGGAGTAGAGTGTATAGAGATATATCACTTCGGAGGTTGCTGTATGTTTGGAGGGGAGTAGAGTGTATAGAGATATATCACTTCCGAGGTTACTGTATGTTTGGAGGGGAGTAGAGTGTATAGAGATATATCACTTCCGAGGTTGCTGTATGTTAGGAGGGGAGTAGAGTGTATAGAGATATATCACTTCGGAGGTTGCTGTATGTTTGGAGGGGAGTACAGTGTATAGAGATATATCACTTCGGAGGTTGCTGTATGTTTGGAGGTGAGTAGAGTATATGGAGATATATCACTTCCGAGGTTGCTGTATGTTTGGAGGGGAGTAGAGTGTATAGAGATATATCACTTCGGAGGTTGCTGTATGTTTGGAGGGGAGTAGAGTGTATAGAGATATATCACTTCGGAGGTTGCTGTATGTTAGGAGGGGAGTAGAGTGTATGGAGATATATCACTTCGGAGGTTGCTGTATGTTTGGAGGGGAGTAGAGTGTATAGAGATATATCGCTTCGGAGGTTGCTGTATGTTTGGAGGGGAGTAGAGTGTATGGAGATATATCACTTCGGAGGTTGCTGTATGTTTGGAGGGGAGTAGAGTGTATAGAGATATATCACTTCGGAGGTTGCTGTATGTTTGGAGGGGAGTAGAGTGTATAGAGATATATCACTTCGGAGGTTGCTGTATGTTAGGAGGGGAGTAGAGTGTATAGAGATATATCACTTCGGAGGTTGCTGTATGTTTGGAGGGCAGTAGAGTGTATAGAGATATATCACTTCGGAGGTTGCTGTATGTTTGGAGGGGAGTAGAGTGTATAGAGATATATCACTTCGGAGGTTGCTGTATATTTGGAGGGGAGTAGAGTGTATAGAGATATATCACTTCGGAGGTTGCTGTATGTTTGGAGGGGAGTAGAGTGTATGGAGATATATCACTTCGGAGGTTGCTGTATGTTTGGAGGGGAGTAGAGTGTATAGAGATATATCACTTCCGAGGTTGCTGTATGTTTGGAGGGGAGTAGAGTGTATAGAGATATATCACTTCGGAGGTTGCTGTATGTTAGGAGGGGAGTAGAGTGTATAGAGATATATCACTTCGGAGGTTGCTGTATGTTTGGAGGGGAGTAGAGTGTATGGAGATATATCACTTCGGAGGTTACTGTATGTTTGGAGGGGAGTAGAGTGTATGGAGATATATCACTTCCGAGGTTACTGTATGTTTGGAGGGGAGTAGAGTGTATAGAGATATATCACTTCGGAGGTTGCTGTATGTTTGGAGGGGAGTAGAGTGTATAGAGATATATCACTTCGGAGGTTGCTGTATGTTTGGAGGGGAGTAGAGTGTATAGAGATATATCACTTCCGAGGTTACTGTATGTTTGGAGGGGAGTAGAGTGTATAGAGATATATCACTTCGGAGGTTGCTGTATGTTTGGAGGGGAGTAGAGTGTATAGAGATATATCACTTCCGAGGTTACTGTATGTTTGGAGGGGAGTAGAGTGTATAGAGATATATCACTTCGGAGGTTACTGTATGTTTGGAGGGGAGTAGAGTGTATAGAGATATATCACTTCGGAGGTTGCTGTATGTTTGGAGGGGAGTAGAGTGTATAGAGATATATCACTTCGGAGGTTACTGTATGTTTGGAGGGGAGTAGAGTGTATAGAGATATATCACTTCGGAGGTTGCTGTATGTTTGGAGGGGAGTAGAGTGTATAGAGATATATCACTTCGGAGGTTGCTGTATGTTTGGAGGGGAGTAGAGTGTATAGAGATATATCACTTCCGAGGTTGCTGTATGTTTGGAGGGGAGTAGAGTGTATAGAGATATATCACTTCGGAGGTTGCTGTATGTTTGGAGGGGAGTAGAGTGTATAGAGATATATCACTTCGGAGGTTGCTGTATGTTAGGAGGGGAGTAGAGTGTATAGAGATATATCACTTCGGAGGTTGCTGTATGTTTGGAGGGGAGTAGAGTGTATAGAGATATATCACTTCGGAGGTTGCTGTATGTTAGGAGGGGAGTAGAGTGTATAGAGATATATCACTTCGGAGGTTGCTGTATGTTAGGAGGGGAGTAGAGTGTATAGAGATATATCACTTCGGAGGTTGCTGTATGTTAGGAGGTGAGTAGAGTGTATAGAGATATATCACTTCGGAGGTTGCTGTATGTTAGGAGGGGAGTAGAGTGTATAGAGATATATCACTTCGGAGGTTGCTGTATGTTAGGAGGGGAGTAGAGTGTATAGAGATATATCACTTCGGAGGTTGCTGTATGTTAGGAGGGGAGTAGAGTGTATAGAGATATATCACTTCGGAGGTTGCTGTATGTTAGGAGGTGAGTAGAGTGTATAGAGATATATCACTTCGGAGGTTGCTGTATGTTAGGAGGGGAGTAGAGTGTATAGAGATATATCACTTCGGAGGTTGCTGTATGTTTGGAGGGGAGTAGAGTGTATAGAGATATATCACTTCCGAGGTTGCTGTATGTTTGGAGGGGAGTAGAGTGTATAGAGATATATCACTTCGGAGGTTGCTGTATGTTTGGAGGGGAGTAGAGTGTATAGAGATATATCACTTCGGAGGTTGCTGTATGTTTGGAGGGGAGTAGAGTGTATAGAGATATATCGCTTCGGAGGTTGCTGTATGTTTGGAGGGGAGTAGAGTGTATAGAGATATATCACTTCGGAGGTTGCTGTATGTTTGGAGGGGAGTAGAGTGTATAGAGATATATCACTTCGGAGGTTGCTGTATGTTTGGAGGGGAGTAGAGTGTATAGAGATATATCACTTCGGAGGTTGCTGTATGTTTGGAGGGGAGTAGAGTGTATAGAGATATATCACTTCCGAGGTTGCTGTATGTTAGGAGGGGAGTAGAGTGTATAGAGATATATCACTTCGGAGGTTGCTGTATGTTAGGAGGGGAGTAGAGTGTATAGAGATATATCACTTCCGAGGTTGCTGTATGTTAGGAGGGGAGTAGAGTGTATAGAGATATATCACTTCGGAGGTTGCTGTATGTTTGGAGGGGAGTAGAGTGTATGGAGATATATCACTTCGGAGGTTGCTGTATGTTTGGAGGGGAGTAGAGTGTATAGAGATATATCACTTCGGAGGTTGCTGTATGTTTGGAGGGGAGTAGAGTGTATAGAGATATATCACTTCGGAGGTTGCTGTATGTTAGGAGGGGAGTAGAGTGTATAGAGATATATCACTTCCGAGGTTGCTGTATGTTAGGAGGGGAGTAGAGTGTATAGAGATATATCACTTCGGAGGTTGCTGTATGTTTGGAGGGGAGTAGAGTGTATAGAGATATATCACTTCGGAGGTTGCTGTATGTTTGGAGGGGAGTAGAGTGTATAGAGATATATCACTTCCGAGGTTGCTGTATGTTAGGAGGGGAGTAGAGTGTATAGAGATATATCACTTCGGAGGTTGCTGTATGTTTGGAGGGGAGTAGAGTGTATAGAGATATATCACTTACGAGGTTGCTGTATGTTTGGAGGTGAGTAGAGTGTATAGAGATATATCACTTCGGAGGTTGCTGTATGTTTGGAGGGGAGTAGAGTGTATAGAGATATATCACTTCGGAGGTTGCTGTATGTTTGGAGGGGAGTAGAGTGTATAGAGATATATCACTTCGGAGGTTGCTGTATGTTTGGAGGTGAGTAGAGTGTATAGAGATATATCACTTCGGAGGTTGCTGTATGTTTGGAGGTGAGTAGAGTGTATAGAGATATATCACTTCGGAGGTTGCTGTATGTTTGGAGGGGAGTAGAGTGTATAGAGATATATCGCTTCGGAGGTTGCTGTATGTTTGGAGGGGAGTAGAGTGTATAGAGATATATCACTTCCGAGGTTGCTGTATGTTAGGAGGGGAGTAGAGTGTATAGAGATATATCGCTTCGGAGGTTGCTGTATGTTTGGAGGGGAGTAGAGTGTATGGAGATATATCACTTCGGAGGTTGCTGTATGTTAGGAGGGGAGTAGAGTGTATAGAGATATATCACTTCGGAGGTTGCTGTATGTTTGGAGGGGAGTAGAGTGTATAGAGATATATCACTTCGGAGGTTGCTGTATGTTTGGAGGTGAGTACAGTGTATAGAGATATATCACTTCGGAGGTTGCTGTATGTTTGGAGGGGAGTAGAGTGTATAGAGATATATCACTTCGGAGGTTGCTGTATGTTTGGAGGGGAGTAGAGTGTATAGAGATATATCGCTTCGGAGGTTGCTGTATGTTTGGAGGGGAGTAGAGTGTATAGAGATATATCACTTCGGAGGTTACTGTATGTTTGGAGGGGAGTAGAGTGTATAGAGATATATCACTTCGGAGGTTGCTGTGTGTTTGGAGGGGAGTAGAGTGTATAGAGATATATCACTTCGGAGGTTGCTGTGTGTTTGGAGGGGAGTAGAGTGTATAGAGATATATCACTTCGGAGGTTGCTGTATGTTTGGAGGGGAGTAGAGTGTATAGAGATATATCACTTCGGAGGTTACTGTATGTTTGGAGGGGAGTAGAGTGTATAGAGATATATCACTTCGGAGGTTGCTGTATGTTTGGAGGGGAGTAGAGTGTATAGAGATATATCGCTTCGGAGGTTGCTGTATGTTTGGAGGGGAGTAGAGTGTATGGAGATATATCACTTCGGAGGTTGCTGTATGTTTGGAGGGGAGTAGAGTGTATAGAGATATATCACTTCCGAGGTTGCTGTATGTTTGGAGGGGAGTAGAGTGTATAGAGATATATCACTTCGGAGGTTGCTGTATGTTTGGAGGGGAGTAGAGTGTATAGAGATATATCACTTCGGAGGTTGCTGTATGTTTGGAGGGGAGTAGAGTGTATAGAGATATATCGCTTCGGAGGTTGCTGTATGTTTGGAGGGGAGTAGAGTGTATAGAGATATATCACTTCGGAGGTTGCTGTATGTTAGGAGGGGAGTAGAGTGTATAGAGATATATCACTTCCGAGGTTGCTGTATGTTTGGAGGGGAGTAGAGTGTATGGAGATATATCACTTCGGAGGTTGCTGTATGTTTGGAGGGGAGTAGAGTGTATAGAGATATATCACTTCGGAGGTTGCTGTATGTTTGGAGGGGAGTAGAGTGTATAGAGATATATCACTTCGGAGGTTGCTGTATGTTTGGAGGGGAGTAGAGTGTATAGAGATATATCGCTTCGGAGGTTGCTGTATATTTGGAGGGGAGTAGAGTGTATAGAGATATATCACTTCGGAGGTTGCTGTATGTTTGGAGTGGAGTAGAGTGTATAGAGATATATCACTTCGGAGGTTGCTGTATGTTAGGAGGGGAGTAGAGTGTATAGAGATATATCACTTCCGAGGTTGCTGTATGTTTGGAGGGGAGTAGAGTGTATAGAGATATATCACTTCCGAGGTTGCTGTATGTTTGGAGGGGAGTAGAGTGTATAGAGATATATCACTTCGGAGGTTGCTGTATGTTTGGAGGGGAGTAGAGTGTATAGAGATATATCACTTCGGAGGTTGCTGTATGTTAGGAGGGGAGTAGAGTGTATAGAGATATATCACTTCGGAGGTTGCTGTATGTTTGGAGGGGAGTAGAGTGTATAGAGATATATCGCTTCGGAGGTTGCTGTATGTTAGGAGGGGAGTAGAGTGTATAGAGATATATCACTTCGGAGGTTGCTGTATGTTTGGAGGGGAGTAGAGTGTATAGAAATATATCACTTCGGAGGTTGCTGTATGTTTGGAGGGGAGTAGAGTGTATAGAGATATATCACTTCGGAGGTTGCTGTATGTTAGGAGGGGAGTAGAGTGTATAGAGATATATCACTTCGGAGGTTGCTGTATGTTTGGAGGGGAGTAGAGTGTATAGAGATATATCACTTCGGAGGTTGCTGTATGTTTGGAGGGGAGTAGAGTGTATAGAGATATATCACTTCCGAGGTTGCTGTATGTTTGGAGGGGAGTAGAGTGTATAGAGATATATCACTTCGGAGGTTGCTGTATGTTTGGAGGGGAGTAGAGTGTATAGAGATATATCGCTTCGGAGGTTGCTGTATGTTTGGAGGGGAGTAGAGTGTATAGAGATATATCACTTCGGAGGTTGCTGTGTGTTTGGAGGGGAGTAGAGTGTATAGAAATATATCACTTCGGAGGTTGCTGTATGTTTGGAGGGGAGTAGAGTGTATAGAGATATATCACTTCGGAGGTTGCTGTATGTTTGGAGGTGAGTAGAGTGTATAGAGATATATCGCTTCGGAGGTTGCTGTATGTTTGGAGGGGAGTAGAGTGTATAGAGATATATCACTTCCGAGGTTGCTGTATGTTTGGAGGGGAGTAGAGTGTATAGAGATATATCACTTCCGAGGTTGCTGTATGTTTGGAGGGGAGTAGAGTGTATAGAGATATATCACTTCCGAGGTTGCTGTATGTTTGGAGGGGAGTAGAGTGTATAGAGATATATCACTTCCGAGGTTGCTGTATGTTTGGAGGGGAGTAGAGTGTATGGAGATATATCACTTCGGAGGTTGCTGTATGTTAGGAGGGGAGTAGAGTGTATAGAGATATATCACTTCGGAGGTTGCTGTATGTTAGGAGGGGAGTAGAGTGTATAGAGATATATCACTTCGGAGGTTGCTGTATGTTTGGAGGGGAGTAGAGTGTATGGAGATATATCACTTCGGTGGTTGCTGTATGTTTGGAGGGGAGTAGAGTGTATAGAGATATATCACTTCGGAGGTTGCTGTATGTTTGGAGGGGAGTAGAGTGTATAGAGATATATCACTTCGGTGGTTGCTGTATGTTTGGAGGGGAGTAGAGTGTATAGAGATATATCACTTCGGAGGTTGCTGTATGTTTGGAGGGGAGTAGAGTGTATAGAGATATATCACTTCGGAGGTTGCTGTATATTTGGAGGGGAGTAGAGTGTATAGAGATATATCACTTCGGAGGTTGCTGTATGTTTGGAGGGGAGTAGAGTGTATAGAGATATATCACTTCGGAGGTTGCTGTATGTTTGGAGGGGAGTAGAGTGTATAGAGATATATCACTTCGAAGGTTGCTGTATGTTTGGAGGGCAGTAGAGTGTATAGAGATATATCACTTCGGAGGTTGCTGTATGTTTGGAGGGGAGTAGAGTGTATAGAGATATATCGCTTCGGAGGTTGCTGTATGTTTGGAGGGGAGTAGAGTGTATAGAGATATATCACTTCGGAGGTTGCTGTATGTTAGGAGGGGAGTAGAGTGTATAGAGATATATCGCTTCCGAGGTTGCTGTATGTTTGGAGGGGAGTAGAGTGTATAGAGATATATCGCTTCGAAGGTTGCTGTATGTTTGGAGGGGAGTAGAGTGTATAGAGATATATCACTTCGGAGGTTGCTGTATGTTTGGAGGGGAGTAGAGTGTATAGAGATATATCACTTCGGAGGTTGCTGTATGTTTGGAGGGGAGTAGAGTGTATGGAGATATATCACTTCGGAGGTTGCTGTATGTTTGGAGGGGAGTAGAGTGTATGGAGATATATCACTTCGGAGGTTGCTGTATGTTTGGAGGGGAGTAGAGTGTATAGAGATATATCACTTCGGAGGTTGCTGTATGTTTGGAGGGGAGTAGAGTGTATAGAGATATATCACTTCGGAGGTTGCTGTATGTTAGGAGGGGAGTAGAGTGTATAGAGATATATCGCTTCGGAGGTTGCTGTATGTTTGGAGGGGAGTAGAGTGTATAGAGATATATCACTTCGGAGGTTGCTGTATGTTTGGAGGGGAGTAGAGTGTATAGAGATATATCACTTCGGAGGTTGCTGTATGTTTGGAGGGGAGTAGAGTGTATAGAGATATATCACTTCGGAGGTTGCTGTATGTTAGGAGGGGAGTAGAGTGTATAGAGATATATCACTTCGGAGGTTGCTGTATGTTTGGAGGGGAGTAGAGTGTATAGAGATATATCGCTTCCGAGGTTGCTGTATGTTTGGAGGGGAGTAGAGTGTATAGAGATATATCACTTCGGAGGTTGCTGTATGTTTGGAGGGGAGTAGAGTGTATAGAGATATATCGCTTCGGAGGTTGCTGTATATTTGGAGGGGAGTAGAGTGTATAGAGATATATCACTTCGGAGGTTGCTGTATGTTTGGAGGGGAGTAGAGTGTATAGAGATATATCGCTTCGGAGGTTGCTGTATGTTTGGAGGGGAGTAGAGTGTATAGAGATATATCACTTCGGAGGTTGCTGTATGTTTGGAGGGGAGTAGAGTGTATAGAGATATATCGCTTCCGAGGTTGCTGTATGTTTGGAGGGGAGTAGAGTGTATAGAGATATATCGCTTCGGAGGTTGCTGTATGTTTGGAGGGGAGTAGAGTGTATAGAGATATATCACTTCCGAGGTTGCTGTATGTTTGGAGGGGAGTAGAGTGTATAGAGATATATCACTTCGGAGGTTGCTGTATGTTTGGAGGGGAGTAGAGTGTATGGAGATATATCACTTCGGAGGTTGCTGTATGTTTGGAGGGGAGTAGAGTGTATAGAGATATATCGCTTCGGAGGTTGCTGTATGTTTGGAGGGGAGTAGAGTGTATAGAGATATATCACTTCGGAGGTTGCTGTATGTTTGGAGGGGAGTAGAGTGTATGGAGATATATCACTTCGGAGGTTGCTGTATGTTTGGAGGGGAGTAGAGTGTATAGAGATATATCACTTCGGAGGTTGCTGTATGTTTGGAGGGGAGTAGAGTGTATAGAGATATATCACTTCGGAGGTTGCTGTATGTTTGGAGGGGAGTAGAGTGTATAGAGATATATCACTTCGGAGGTTGCTGTATGTTAGGAGGGGAGTAGAGTGTATAGAGATATATCACTTCGGAGGTTGCTGTATGTTTGGAGGGGAGTAGAGTGTATAGAGATATATCACTTCGGAGGTTGCTGTATGTTTGGAGGGGAGTAGAGTGTATAGAGATATATCACTTCGGAGGTTGCTGTATGTTTGGAGGGGAGTAGAGTGTATAGAGATATATCGCTTCCAAGGTTGCTGTATGTTTGGAGGGGAGTAGAGTGTATAGAGATATATCACTTCGGAGGTTGCTGTATGTTTGGAGGGGAGTACAGTGTATAGAGATATATCACTTCGGAGGTTGCTGTGTGTTTGGAGGGGAGTAGAGTGTATAGAGATATATCACTTCGGAGGTTGCTGTATGTTTGGAGGGCAGTAGAGTGTATAGAGATATATCACTTCGGAGGTTGCTGTATGTTTGGAGGGGAGTAGAGTGTATAGAGATATATCACTTCGGAGGTTGCTGTATGTTTGGAGGGGAGTAGAGTGTATAGAGATATATCACTTCGGAGGTTGCTGTATGTTTGGAGGGGAGTAGAGTGTATAGAGATATATCACTTCCGAGGTTGCTGTATGTTTGGAGGGGAGTAGAGTGTATAGAGATATATCACTTCGGAGGTTGCTGTATGTTTGGAGGGGAGTAGAGTGTATAGAGATATATCACTTCGGAGGTTGCTGTATGTTAGGAGGGGAGTAGAGTGTATAGAGATATATCACTTCCGAGGTTGCTGTATGTTTGGAGGGGAGTAGAGTGTATAGAGATATATCACTTCGGAGGTTGCTGTATGTTTGGAGGGGAGTAGAGTGTATAGAGATATATCACTTCGGAGGTTGCTGTATGTTTGGAGGTGAGTAGAGTGTATAGAGATATATCACTTCGGAGGTTGCTGTATGTTTGGAGGGGAGTAGAGTGTATAGAGATATATCACTTCGGAGGTTGCTGTATGTTTGGAGGGGAGTAGAGTGTATAGAGATATATCACTTCGGAGGTTGCTGTATGTTTGGAGGGGAGTAGAGTGTATAGAGATATATCACTTCGGAGGTTGCTGTATGTTTGGAGGGGAGTAGAGTGTATGGAGATATATCACTTCCGAGGTTACTGTATGTTTGGAGGGGAGTAGAGTGTATAGAGATATATCACTTCGGAGGTTGCTGTATGTTAGGAGGGGAGTAGAGTGTATAGAGATATATCACTTCGGAGGTTGCTGTATGTTTGGAGGGGAGTAGAGTGTATAGAGATATATCACTTCGGAGGTTGCTGTATGTTTGGAGGGGAGTAGAGTGTATAGAGATATATCACTTCGGAGGTTGCTGTATGTTTGGAGGGGAGTAGAGTGTATAGAGATATATCACTTCGGAGGTTGCTGTATGTTTGGAGGGGAGTAGAGTGTATAGAGATATATCACTTCGGAGGTTGCTGTATGTTTGGAGGGGAGTAGAGTGTATAGAGATATATCACTTCGGAGGTTACTGTATGTTTGGAGGGGAGTAGAGTGTATAGAGATATATCGCTTCGGAGGTTGCTGTATATTTGGAGGGGAGTAGAGTGTATAGAGATATATCACTTCGGAGGTTGCTGTATGTTTGGAGGGGAGTAGAGTGTATAGAGATATATCACTTCGGAGGTTGCTGTATGTTTGGAGGGGAGTAGAGTGTATAGAGATATATCACTTCGGAGGTTGCTGTATGTTTGGAGGGGAGTAGAGTGTATAAAGATATATCACTTCGGAGGTTGCTGTATGTTAGGAGGGGAGTAGAGTGTATAGAGATATATCACTTCGGAGGTTGCTGTATGTTAGGAGGGGAGTAGAGTGTATAGAGATATATCACTTCGGAGGTTGCTGTATGTTAGGAGGGGAGTAGAGTGTATAGAGATATATCACTTCGGAGGTTGCTGTATGTTTGGAGGGGAGTAGAGTGTATAGAGATATATCACTTCGGAGGTTGCTGTATGTTTGGAGGGGAGTAGAGTGTATAGAGATATATCGCTTCGAAGGTTGCTGTATTTTTGGAGGGGAGTAGAGTATATGGAGATATATCGCTTCGGAGGTTGCTGTATATTTGGAGGGGAGTAGAGTGTATGGAGATATATCGCTTCCGAGGTTGCTGTATGTTTGGAGGGGAGTAGAGTGTATAGAGATATATCTCTTCGGAGGTTGCTGTATTTTTGGAGGGGAGTAGAGTGGTTTTATTTATACACCTTTGTTTAGTGTAACGCACACCCATTGGTGGCGTCTTGCTCTGTCCTCAAGGCACCAAGTAAGGGGTTAACATGTTATGGTGATTTGGATTTACAAAAAAATCTAAATTGTTCTAGAAGACAGCCTGCAAAGTCTATTTATCAAGCCAAAAACAACAGGAAATGAGACTGGTGGTTCTATTCACTGAAAGTCAAGTATACTGTGTGCACTGTCTGGTGCCCTAAATGCATCTTCCAAATGTTAATGCATATTAATTTGCCTTTAAATGCATATTTTTCATTTTGCATTGCTTAAAATATGAAATACTTCCAGCTAGATGAAATTGTGAAATTACAGCAGTTTTCAAGAAACCAGGACTGCCCACAATATTAAAAGTAAATTTCCTTTTTTTTTTTTTTGCTGCAGGAGCCAATGAGAATAATTTCATTCAAATTAATGGAATATCCTGTTTCTCTAGTGAAAGTGTTGCACTGTTAAGAGATACTGTGTACAAGAGCAAGGTCAATTAAAATCCACACAATGCATTCTATTCCACCAGCATCAGAGGAAGTGACTAATTTAAACAATACTGATACATGCTCAATGCCTACACACAATCAGTGCAGGAGTATCTGTAGGATAGGATGCAGGGGAGGGCTTGAGTAGAATGTTACAAATGTGATTTATGGAGAATGTCTGCATCAAATCACACTGGAAAAAAAGCCTGTGCTCTATGCAAGCAGTAATCTTCAATTTGCAGAAGTGTGAGTTTGCCCCTCAAACCTGTAAAATACACTGCAGTGCTCCGGTGTTCTCTCAATGCCCCATCGAGATAGCAATATAATAATGAGCGAAAAATGGAAGAACACTCGGCACTGAAACACTAAGATTGAACACTGAGGCTCACACTTTTACTTTCATTTCAAAAGCTACAGTGTTCAATCTTATTGCTTCAATGCCAAGTGTTCTTCTATTTTTCGCTTATCAGAGTTGTATGTACATTTAAAATGTAACCATTATTGGAGTTAGAGGGTAAAATAAAGGGGATATGGAAAAAAATCTGAATAAACAGTATTTGTAATGTACTGACACCTAGTGGTGTATTTAGGTATAATTTGTACCATGAATAGTAAAGAAGCCCATGTGTGGAATGAGAACTAATACATAATGTGAGAGCAACTGTACAACACAAAAACATATATACAGTAAGTGAAAACAGCTACAACAGAACAACATTCACAGAGCCTTAGCCTACTAATAATCATCTAGCTTAGAAAAGGCTTAGTTCCCTACTTCAGTTTTCAAACAGCCGACTTGGACCTGAATTCAAGGATACCTAGTATCCGGATTTCGGAGATTTCTGAAATTCAGCAAGCTTGACCAATCAGAGTCCATTTCAGGTCAGATTGGGCTATATTGAATAGACCCTGAAAACACATAATCCTTCATCAGATAAGCACAATAGTGCACAAGCCCAATAGAGGGACAACTAGCGACTGAAGAAGGGGGCCGGAGATGAGATAAGCAAGCAGTGTTCATTGAGTTAGATGGTGGCAGTGAGCTAACATGGAAAATGAGTGAGGTAATTCAATGTTATTTCTACCTAATTAAAAAGTGTCTCTTTCTTTCTAATGTCCAGTCAAATCCAGATTAGCTTTATAGCCATGTCAGAGCAGGGTTGCAATGTTGCCAAAGCAGATATATATAAAGGAGGTGGGAATTCAGGTAACAGGATGGGGAATGTTATTGTCATGGGCTCTTCATGCTGTTCATGTTTCTTCTAGGGATGCTCAGATGCCGCTGTTTCTCCATCTTTGTCCTCTCACTCTTGCTGACACTCACCCTATTGAGTCTCACCTGGATTGTGCAGAAAGAAGAGCCTCTACTTGAACTCCCAGACCTCCTTCATCCCTTGCAAGCCAACCACAGCTTCCATCCATCCCTACGCCGGTCTGCCACGCTTTACGACTCAAACTTCAGCTTCTATCTCAACCTCACGGAATATTCCCAGCAATATCCGGCCCTCCAGCTGTACAGATGCAGGGCAGTTATTGGCTTATTTGGATACTGCTGGACAAATGATCCTTTGATAGTTCTGGCGATAAAATCCCATCCAGTATCGTTCACAAGAAGGGAAATCTTGCGTCAGACTTGGGCCAGGGAGAGGAAGATCATGGGCTACAGATTCAAGCCTGTCTTCCTGGTTGCCAATTCCGGGGATCGTCATCAAATGGAGAGGGTGATTGCTGAGGCCTATTTTTTCGAAGACATAATCCTGTGGGATTTCATAGAGAGTCATCACAACCTGTCTCTCAAAGAGAGATGTTTCCTTGAATGGGTCTATCATCGATGTCCGCAGGCCAAGTACATCTTCAAAGGTGAGATTTCTCTGCGTGGAGCTCAAAATACTAATAACAAGGGCTGGTGCTAGGGTTTACTACATTAGCACATGTGAAAAACAAATACTCGATATCTGAGGCCAGGGGCTAAGGTGGCACACAGAAAGGGAGGCATAGAGGCGCACTGGAGGTTAGTATTACATTGGCAACTCCCATCTTATTGACTAGTCTACATCTTACTTCCCTTTCACAACCATTATCCATTGTTGTGTATAGTATTCCGGTAAATAATCCTACATTTCCTGGAGAGCTAGGACCTACTCCTACAAGTTTTACTAATAGAATGATAGCTAAACTCTGCTATTAATGTCTAAGTTTTTAGTTTGGTTTAGCATAGTTCACGGATTTCTGAACAGACCACATGGTTTATGTGACGGATCCCACTCTGCTTCCTTGTATCAGCCACCCCAAGACACCAGGCAGAACCGGTGCTGTAGATGGAGCTTCCAAATCACCAGACAGGACCAGTAACTTGGAAACAGGAATCCAAGTTATTGAACAGTAACAGAGTCTACATTCAGACATAATCCAGTTAACATAACACTCAGCCCACATATTAACATATAATCAAACAGGAACTAAACAATAATGAACCAGCATTGCTACAGATATAGAAACCACATCATAATTATTTGAAATCACACAGGCTGTCTGCACTACAGGGGGCTAAATCATTGTCCTTTACTCCCCTGTGACATATTGTAATCAGACTGATCTCCACACAGAATTATACATTACACATAAACCAATATACAAAACAATGTGACGTAATAACCATATTAAACATAGCACATAATCCAGGGTGTGTCAGAATCTGGGTGCATGAGTAAAGTCATTGTATAGTGCACCTGGTTTATGGACAAGGCAGGTGACTATCTTAGAAGAAAACATCTTGGTGACACTGGCATAGCTGAGAACGGTGGCTGCTTTTCCAAAGTAATAACGAGAGAGAAAAGGGAAATGTTTTCTTTTTCGTTAAATAAAGGGCTACTTTATGAGGGATAAAAGGTTTTTTGAATTTTATTTCTATCACTTAATAGTGATCAGTTAAACTATGATCAGTAGGAGGTAGAAGCCTTGTCACTGACAATACAATGTACAATTATTATATAGGAGACAACACAATGATCCAAAATATATAAAAGACTACATGTGCTAACAAAATGCACACTAAGTGGACACGTGATTAGATGATAACAAACAAAGAAGAGAACCACCACAAAAACATTGTTTTGCTTCTCTATCACCCTCCCTATTTTTCTATTATCACCTAATCACATTTCAGGTGTTTGTCATGTTTCAGGTGTGTGTGTATCCCATTTCATGTGTGTCTTGTTTCAGGTGTGTGTGCATCATATTTCAGGTGTGTGTGTATCATGTTTCAGGTGTGTGTCTATCAGGTTTCAGATGTGTGTCTATCAGGTTTCAGGTGTGTGTGTATCATGTTTCAGGTGTATGTGTATCAGGTTTCAGATGGGTGTGTATTAGGTTTCAGATGTGTGTATCAGGTCTGTGTGTGTGTATCAGGTGTGTGTGTATCTGTCACATCAGTGCCTTGAGCCTTTACTAGCGTTTTTGTACTTCCTATTCTATATCACTGTTGTCGAACTTTGCTACCTGACCTTGCCTGTTTGCCGCCTGTCCTGACCTGTTGCCTGTTTTGACTTCGCCTGAACTCTGCCAGCCTCGACTTATCGCCTGCCTGACTACTCTTTTGCCTGTGTCCCTGTTACCTTCGCCTCGGTCCTGTTTCAGCATCCTATCCTGCACCTAGGCTTCGGTCCTGTTACAGCTTCCAGTCCAGTACCTTGGGTTCAGCTTTGATACTCTGGTAGTAGTACAGAGTGCAAAAGACCAGGGGGAACGAAACCTGAGGCTCAACCGTAAGGTGGACTTCCTTCAGGCGGCAGAATTCTGTTCTATTACCGGTGTCCGTTGCACTAACCTCTATCTCTCTGCAAAGCGGTTCCAACCTCGCTCCTGAACGTGACAGTTATCACAGGCCAGACTATGGAACCCGCAGATTTAGCCCGAGTGTCTTCTAGACAAGACCATCAGGACCAGATCTTGGCTTCCCATGCATCACAGCTCCAGAGTCTTGATCAGAAACTAGACACTGTCACTGAATTACTAAGACCTCTGACGACGGCCCCTCCAGCAGCAGCCCGTTCGGTACCAGCTCCAGAACCATCTGACTTAGGTGCCCATGGAGCTGCTAAACCTCCAAAAATGCCGGTCCCAGATAAATATGCAGGAGCTCCCAAGGAATGTAGAGGGTTTCTCAATCAATGCCTCCAACACTTTCGGACTCAACCTCAGACCTTTGCCTCAAACTCATCTCGGGTTGCCTTCATTATTAATTTACTTAGGGGCGAAGCTCTGGCCTGGGCCTCTCCATTACTCGAAAGAAACTCCCCACTCCTGGATAATGCTGAATCTTTCATTTCAGCATTTCGGGCTGTCTTCGATGCACCCGGTAGACGAGAATCCGCTGAATCTAGTCTCATGGAATTAACCCAGGGTAGGAAGACAGTAGCTCAGTATGCTATAGAATTCAGGACTCTTGCTTATGAGACCGACTGGAACGCAAGTGCACTCAGAGTGGCCTTCAGAAGAGGCCTTAATGACTCCCTTAAAGATGCTCTCACGTACCGTGACTTACCAGATGATCTAGAAAGTTTAATTGCACTCTGCTTAAGACTTGATGCTCGCAATCAAGAAAGGCGTAATGAGAGAGAGAGAGATCGGGACAGGACCCCCAGGTTTTTCAAACTTCAGCCCACCTATTTCCCTCAGAATCCCAGTCAAGAAACCTCTAGCCCTCCAGCAGAACCTATGGAGATTGGGCCCGTGTTATGCTTGTCTGAGGAGGAAAAACAAAGGAGGAGGTCCAAGGGTCTTTGTTTATATTGTGGTGAAAAAGGACACATGGCCCGGTACTGTCCTCAGAAACAGGGACTTCCGTGCTTAGTGGAAAAAAGGAGCAATCCACTGAGCATTTCTGTCCTTATGCCTCCTTCTCATCCTAGAATGTTAATACCAATCACGCTCCGGTGGAAAGGTCACCAAGTGACCACACAAGCCTTCATTGATTCTGGAGCTGCTGGAAATTTTATTGACAAGAATTGGGCTATGCAACAAGGGATTCTCTTCACTTACAAAAAACAAAGTAGTCCCATTGCTTCCTTAGACGGCTCTCCGCTCGGTACTGGATTCATTTCTGAAGAGTCTATTTTATTAGAAGCTAAGATTGGGATATTCCACTCTGAGGAGATCACCTTTGACGCCCTATGTAGTCCTCTTCTTCCAGTCATATTGGGTATGCCATGGCTACAGAAACACAACCCAATCATCGATTGGTCTCAAGGTGAGATTACTGCCTGGAGTGATCATTGCAAGAATACGTGTTGTCATCAGCCTATCAAGGTCTACTCGGTTCTTGAACTTACCCCTGAAGATCCTCGATCTATAGTTCCTGCTCATTATTGGGAATTTCTAGATGTCTTTTCTAAAGAACGTGCTGAAACTCTCCCTCCTCATAGAAGCTATGATTGTGCTATCGAACTCTTGCCCGGCACTTCTCCTCCTTCTGGACGTACTTATCCCCTCTCTGAACCAGAAAATCAAGCATTAGCACAATACATTGATGAAAGCCTTAAAAGGGGCTTTATAAGACCATCCTCCTCTCCTGCGGGGGCAGGGTTTTTCTTCGTAGCTAAAAAGGAAGGCTCACTCAGACCATGTATCGACTATCGAGGATTAAACAAAATCACTGTAAAAAATAAATACCCTCTACCTTTGATAGCTGAATTACATGATCAACTCAAGGAAGCTACGGTGTTTACCAAATTAGACCTGCGTGGGGCATACAATCTCATCCGTATCCGCGAGAATGACGAATGGAAAACGGCATTCAATACCAGATATGGCCACTACGAATACTTAGTTATGCCCTTCGGCCTATGTAACGCCCCCGCAGTGTTTCAGAATTTCATGAATGATATCTTCCGTGATATGTTATTGTCCCATGTCATGATATACTTGGACGATATTCTAATCTACTCCCGAGATATCCAAGAACACAGGATTCAAGTAAGACAAGTACTGCAACGCTTGAGAGAACATACGTTATTCGCCAAAGCTGAGAAATGCGAATTTGAAAAGAATAAAATCAAGTTTCTGGGCTACATCATTACAGAAAACGGCCTCGAGATGGACCCTGACAAAGTTCGGGCTATTGAAGACTGGCCACCTCCCACCAACCTAAAAGGCATCCAACGCTTTTTAGGGTTCGCCAACTACTACAGAAAATTTATCAGAGACTTCTCTAAAATAGTATCACCCATAACAGCTCTCACCAGAAAAGGTGCTAATCCTAAGACCTGGCCTCTCCAAGCCACCCAAGCCTTCAAAAAACTCAAAAAAGCTTTTATTACAGCTCCTATACTTCATCGCCCAGATCCTAAATTACCTTTTATTTTGGAGGTTGATGCATCAGAATTCGGTGCTGGAGCTATTTTGTCACAGAGAGATCAAACAACCAATCGTATTCATCCGTGCTCTTATTTTTCTAAAATGTTCACATCTGCTGAATGTAATTACGATGTCGGTAATAGGGAACTACTAGCCATTAAAATGGCCCTGGAAGAATGGAGACATTTATTGGAAGGCACAATTATTCCTATTACCACTCTGACCGATCACAAGAATCTCCTTTACATTGAGAAGGCTAAAAGACTTAATCCCCGACAGGCCAGATGGGCATTATTTTTTACCCGATTCAATTTCATACTGACCTACCGTCCCGGCTCCAAAAATAAAAAAGCAGATGCCTTGTCACGAATACATGAACGGGCTACCTACATTCCCAAAGAGGACACGATTCTCCCTTCCACTCAGATCATTGCGGTAGTCTCTCCAGTACTGTTACAACGGATTTCCAGAACTCAATATCCTAGACCGAAGGGCCTGCGATGCCCCCCTGGCCGTTATTTTGTCCAACCTAGATTCAGAACGGCTGTACTGTCCTGGGCGCATGACTCTCCCATCGCCGGACATAGGGGAGTCGCCAACACTACATTTCTTCTCCATAGATATTTTTGGTGGCCTACCCTCTCCCGTGATTACGTTACTGCTTGTGCTAAATGTGCTCGATGTAAGACACTCAGAACCAAGCCCTATGGTTTCTTATGTCCATTGCCTGTTCCTAAACAACCCTGGTCCCATATAGCTATGGATTTCATTACCGACCTCCCGCAGTCTCGGGGTAATAATTCTATCCTCGTAGTTGTGGATCTCTTTTCTAAATTGTCCCACTTCATTGCGTTAAAGAAATTACCCTCCGCAGCTACCCTTGCTCAAGTCTTTTTAAAAGAGGTAGTGCGGATCCACGGGGTTCCTCAATCCATTGTCTCTGATCGTGGTACTCAATTTGTCTCTAGATTTTGGAGAACACTTTGTCGGCTGCTTGGTATTTCACTGAAATTCTCCTCTGCGTACCATCCCCAAACCAATGGACAAACTGAGAGAACGAACCAGGTTTTGAAGCAATATCTCAGGTCTTATGTTGACAACGACCAGTCTGATTGGGTTGATTTTTTATACCTTGCGGAACTCTCTTACAATTGTGCATATCATAGTTCCTTGAAAATGTCACCCTTCCGTGCTATGTACGGAGTTGAGCCCTCCCTTTGGCCTCTGGAACCTAGTCCATCGAACATCCCGGCCGCGGACCACGCTATTGCTGATCTCACTTCTCATTGGACTGCCTTATCCAGACAATTGCTTGCTGTGAAGCAAACACAGAAATCCTTTGCCGATAGGAAGAGGTCTCGTATTTCCTCTTTCAAGCCTGGTGATTTGGTTTGGTTGTCCACTAAGAATCTCCATCTTCGACAATCCTCCTATACTCTCGGTCCTAAATATATTGGACCTTATAAGATTCGCTCTTGTGTCAACGATGTCTCGTATTCGCTTGAACTGCCTCCTTCCATGCGCATCCATGATACCTTCCATGTCTCCTTGCTTAAACCTGTGGTTTCTAATCAATTCTCCCCTCCTGTTCGTCCTCCTGCTCCTGTTCTGGTGCAAGGTCAAGAAGAATATTTGGTGTCCTCTATCCTCGATTCTAGACATTACAGGGGTCGTTTGCAGTATCTTGTTCACTGGCAGGGTTATGGCCCTGAAGAGAGATCATGGGTTGATTCTACTGATGTCCATGCTCCTTCTAGGGTGCGCTCTTTTCATGCTCGTTTTCCTGATAAACCGGGTTCCGGGCGCCCGTACTGCGCCCGTCGGGAGGGGGGTAGTGTCACATCAGTGCCTTGAGCCTTTACTAGCGATTTTGTACTTCCTATTCTATATCACTGTTGTCGAACTTTGCTACCTGACCTTGCCTGTTTGCCGCCTGTCCTGACCTGTTGCCTGTTTTGACTTCGCCTGAACTCTGCCAGCCTCGACTTATCGCCTGCCTGACTACTCTTTTGCCTGTGTCCCTGTTACCTTCGCCTCGGTCCTGTTTCAGCATCCTATCCTGCACCTAGGCTTCGGTCCTGTTACAGCTTCCAGTCCAGTACCTTGGGTTCAGCTTTGATACTCTGGTAGTAGTACAGAGTGCAAAAGACCAGGGGGAACGAAACCTGAGGCTCAACCGTAAGGTGGACTTCCTTCAGGCGGAAGAATTCTGTTCTATTACCGGGGTCCGTTGCACTAACCTCTATCTCTCTGCAAAGCGGTTCCAACCTCGCTCCTGAACGTGACAGTATCATGTTTCAGGTGTATGTGTATCATGTTTCAGGTGCACGTGTATCAGGTTTCAGATATGTGTATCAGGTTTCACGTGTGTGTGTATCAGGTTTCAGGTGTGTGTGTGGATCAGGTTTGTGTGTGGATCAGGTTTGTGTGTGTGTGGATCAGGTTTGTGTGGATCAGGTTTCAGATGTGTGTGTGGATCAGGTTTCAGTTGAAATGTATGTAGTGTGGATCAGTTTTTCGTGTGTGTGTATCAGGTTTTCGTGTGTGTGTATCAGGTTTTCGTGTGTGTGTATCAGGTTTCAGGTGTGTGTATCAGGTTTCGTGTGTGTGTATCAGGTTTCAGGTGTGTGTATCAGGTTTCAGGTGTGTGTGTATCAGGTTTCGTGTGTGTGTATCAGGTTTCAGGTGTGTGTATCAGGTTTTCGTGTGTGTGTATCAGGTTTTCGTGTGTGTGTATCAGGTTTTCGTATGTGTGTATCAGGTTTCAGGTGTGTGTGTATCAGGTTTCAGGTGTGTGTGTATCAGGTTTCGTGTGTGTGTATCAGGTTTCAGGTGTGTGTATCAGGTTTTCGTGGGTGTATCAGGTTTCGTGTGTGTGTGTATCAGGTTTCGTGTGTGTGTATCAGGTTTCGTGTGTGTGTGTATCAGGTTTCGTGTGTGTGTGTATCAGGTTTCGTGTGTGTGTGTATCAGGTTTCGTGTGTGTGTATCAGGTTTTCGTGTGTGTGTATCAGATTTCAGGTGTGTGTGAATCAGGTTTCAGGTGTGTGTGAATCAGGTTTCAGGTGTGTGTGTATCAGGTTTCAGGTGTGTGTATCAGGTTTTCGTGTGTGTATCAGGTTTCGTGTGTGTGTGTATCAGGTTTCGTGTGTGTATATCAGGTTTTCGTGTGTGTATCAGGTTTCAGGTGTGTGTATCAGGTTTCGTGTGTGTGTATCAGGTTTCAGGTGTGTGTGTATCAGGTTTCAGGTGTGTGTGTATCAGGTTTCGTGTGTGTGTATCAGGTTTCAGGTGTGTGTATCAGGTTTTCGTGTGTGTATCAGGTTTCGTGTGTGTGTGTATCAGGTTTCGTGTGTGTGTATCAGGTTTTTGTGTGTGTATCAGGTTTTGTGTGTGTGTGTATCAGGTTTCGTGTGTGTGTGTATCAGATTTCGTGTGTGTGTATCAGGTTTTCGTGTGTGTGTATCAGGTTTCAGGTGTGTGTGTATCAGGTTTCAGGTGTGTGTGTATCAGGTTTCAGGTGTGTGTATCAGGTTTTCGTGTGTGTATCAGGTTTCGTGTGTGTGTGTATCAGGTTTCGTGTGTGTGTATCAGGTTTTCGTGTGTGTGTATCAGGTTTTCGTGTGTGTGTATCATGTTTTCGTGTGTGTGTATCAGGTTTTCGTGTGTGTGTATCAGGTTTCAGGTGTGTGTGTGTATCAGGTTTTCGTGTGTGTGTATCAGGTTTCGTGTGTGTGTATCAGGTTTCAGGTGTGTGTGTATCAGGTTTCAGGTGTGTGTGTGGATCAGGTTTGTGTGTGGATCAGGTTTCTGTGTGTGTGGATCAGGTTTGTGTGTGTGTGGATCAGGTTTCAGATGTGTGTGTGGATCAGGTTTCAGATGAAATGTATGTAGTGTGGATCAGGTTTTCGTGTGTGTGTATCAGGTTTTCGTGTGTGTGTATCAGGTTTCAGGTGTGTGTATCAGGTTTCGTGTGTGTGTATCAGGTTTCAGGTGTGTGTATCAGGTTTCAGGTGTGTGTGTATCAGGTTTCGTGTGTGTGTATCAGGTTTCAGGTGTGTGTATCAGGTTTTCGTGTGTGTGTATCAGGTTTTCGTGTGTGTGTATCAGGTTTTCGTGTGTGTGTATCAGGTTTCAGGTGTGTGTGTATCAGGTTTCAGGTGTGTGTGTATCAGGTTTCGTGTGTGTGTATCAGGTTTCAGGTGTGTGTATCAGGTTTTCGTGTGTGTATCAGGTTTCGTGTGTGTGTGTATCAGGTTTCGTGTGTGTGTATCAGGTTTTTGTGTGTGTATCAGGTTTCGTGTGTGTGTGTATCAGGTTTCGTGTGTGTGTGTATCAGGTTTCGTGTGTGTGTATCAGGTTTTCGTGTGTGTGTATCAGGTTTCAGGTGTGTGTGTATCAGGTTTCAGGTGTGTGTATCAGGTTTTCGTGTGTGTATCAGGTTTCGTGTGTGTGTGTATCAGGTTTCGTGTGTGTGTATCAGGTTTTCGTGTGTGTGTATCAGGTTTTCGTGTGTGTGTATCAGGTTTTCGTGTGTGTGTATCAGGTTTCAGGTGTGTGTGTGTATCAGGTTTTCGTGTGTGTGTATCAGGTTTCGTGTGTGTGTATCAGGTTTCAAGTGTGTGTGTATCAGGTTTCGTGTGTGTGTATCAGGTTTCAGGTGTGTGTATCAGGTTTTCGTGTGTGTATTAGGTTTCGTGTGTGTGTGTATCAGGTTTCGTGTGTGTGTATCAGATTTCGTGTGTGTGTATCAGGTTTCAGGTGTGTGTGTATCAGGTTTCGTGTGTGTGTATCAGGTTTCAGGTGTGTGTGTGTATCAGGTTTTCGTGTGTGTGTATCAGGTTTCGTGTGTGTGTATCAGGTTTCAGGTGTGTGTGTATCAGGTTTCGTGTGTGTGTATCAGGTTTCAGGTGTGTGTATCAGGTTTCAGGTGTGTGTATCTGGTTTTCGTGTGTGTATCAGGTTTCGTGTGTGTGTGTATCAGGTTTCGTGTGTGTGTATCAGGTTTCGTGTGTGTGTATCAGGTTTCAGGTGTGTGTGTATCAGGTTTCGTGTGTGTGTATCAGGTTTCAGGTGTGTGTGTGTATCAGCTTTTCGTGTGTGTGTATCAGGTTTCGTGTGTGTGTATCAGGTTTCAGGTGTGTGTGTATCAGGTTTCGTGTGTGTGTATCAGGTTTCAGGTGTGTGTATCAGGTTTTCGTGTGTGTATCAGGTTTCGTGTGTGTGTGTATCAGGTTTCGTGTGTGTGTATCAGGTTTCGTGTGTGTGTATCAGGTTTCGTGGTTGTGTATCAGGTTTCAGGTGTGTGTGTGTATCAGGTTTCGTGTGTGTGTATCAGGTTTCAGGTATATGTATCATGCGCCCTTTTTAAAAAAAAAGATTAACTTCTCTCTTTTCTTCCTTGCCAGCCGATGATGACGAATTTGTGAACCCCCATGCCGTTGCCAACTACATCTCATTCTCTCTACACCCGCACGCCCTTAAAATTCATGGACAGCTGCAAGTTCACCCTCCACCAGAGCGCTCAGGAAAATACAGCGTTCCTATCTCTGTTTATCCTCATGGATATTACCCCCCGTTTGTCTCTGGCGGGGGATTCCTCCTCCCGGGGGAGCTTGTTCCAGCTCTTTACTGGACAGCATCCACCATCCCCGTTTTCCCCCTGGATGATGTCTTCTTCGGTTTCTTAGCCCTTGCGGCTAATGTTACCTTCCACCATGAGCCTCGCTTCCGTTCCTTTGGCCTGAAGACAGACAACATTTGCCAATACCTGGATGTTCTGGTTGTTCATGGGTTAACGCCACAAAGGATGCTGGAAATCTGGCAATATTTACCCTATGCTGCACCATGCCAACATGGTGAGGAAGATGAGGAGAGCATTGGAGAGATGAAATAATAATGAACCTCATATGAACCCTTCACTATGGACCCATAGCTCCTTCTGTCTGTGTCACCCTGCAGGGGGAGGGACAGACTCCTAGCTCCTCCTCTCTGTGTCACCCTGCAGGGGGAGGGACAGACTCCTAGTTCCTTCTGTCTGTGTTGCCCTGCAGGGGGAGGGACAGACTCCTAGCTCCTTCTGTCTGTGTTGCCCCGCAGGGGGAGGGACAGACTCCTAGCTCCTTCTGTCTGTGTTGCCCCGCAGGGGGAGGGACAGACTCCTAGCTCCTCATGTCTGTGTCACCCTGCAGAGGGAGGGACAGACTCCTAACTCCTCTGGTCTATGTCGCCCCGCAGGGGGGGGGACAGACTCCTAGCTCCTCATGTCTGTGTCACCCTGCAGGGGGAGGGACAGACTCCTAACTCCTCTGGTCTATGTCGCCCCGCAGGGGGAGGGACAGACTCCTAGCTCCTCCTGTCTGTGTCACCCTGCAGGGGGAGGGACAGACTTCTAGCTCCTTCTGTCTGTGTCACCCTGCAGGGGGAGGGACAGACTTCTAGCTCCTTCTCTCTGTGTCACCCTGCAGTGGGAGGGACAGACTCCTAGCTCCTCTGGTCTATGTCGCCCCGCAGGGGGAGGGCCAGACTCCTCCTGTCTGTGTCACCCCCCGCAGGGGGAGGGACAGACTCCTAGCTCCTTCTGTCTGTGTCGCAGGGGGAGGGACAGACTCCTAGCTCCTCCTGTCTGTCGCCTCACAGGGGGAGGGACAGACTCCTAGCTCCTCCTGTCTGTGTCGCCCCGCAGGGTGAGGGACAGACTCCTAGCTCCTCCTGTCTGTGTCGCCCTGCAGGGGGAGGGACAGAATCCTAGCTCCTTCTGTGTGTGTCGCCCTGCAAACTCATATGGGTCTGTTCGCTAAAACTTGAGTTTGGAGGTCGACTTTCATTTTGAGACAAACTCAGGTGCCAAATTTGACTTTGTCTCAAAAATTTGTTTGATTATTTCACCTCCCAATACTTTCAATTCGGGTGCTGAACTTGACTTGATCTAAAGTAGACCAAAATCTAATTGTATTGAATAGACCCAATAGCTCCTTCTGTCTGTGTCACTATGCAATAGGAAGGACTGACATTATTTTAATTTAAATATTCTTATTTGTGGTAAATGCTATTTATTAACATGCATACTCCTACCTTGTTCAGTTGTGTTTTTTTGTTTTTTTTTCCTCCCTTTTTTCTTTTAACACTCAGATTCCATCGGTTTATCATTGTACCTTAATTGTATCATCATTGTGTCATCCCAATCGTGTATCTCAACTATTACAAATTCCAATAAGAATAGACAAATCGTGAAAGAACATACAGTATAAACAGATATAGAACATATCCTTAAAACCATGAGAGCCACATCAAAACGGTGGGCAGGACCGGGAATCATAATTATTTGTTTAGACTTACGAAAGGTTGCTACGATACCAAAAATAAAAATATAGAATAAATATAACCAAGACAGAATCTTATTTGTTGTCTTTTCTTAATTTTTTATGAAAACGCCCGTGGCGCATCACCTTCCGGACCTATAAACCCGTAGTCCCCAGATTCATGAGCCCCCCCGTTAATTAAATTAAGTGCTTCTATCCCTATTGTTCAGTTGTGTTTTTTGCCCACCATTGTCCATTCTGACTCATTTCATTTCTAGGTGAATGCACAGTGTGATAAAAGTATGTCAAATACTTTCTGATAGAAGCACTGCCTCCAAATCGTCAAACTCTCCGAAAGGGAGCCTGGGGCAGAAATACCAAGATTTCATTAATCAGATAACAAAACAGCACATTATAGTGTATTATTGTAAGTGAATAAACACTTCACATAATGAATACGCCCCAGCTGGAAGAAAGTCCACAAATGTTCTATTAACACGAAAGCACAGGACCATCTGGTATTACTGCTTGTAGCGGAGATGCAATATTACCCAGGTTATCTCCGCTTATAATCCAAGTGAGACTCAGGAACAAGTAAATAGTAAATCCAAATGCAGGGTTTCCAGCAGGTCAAATACAGCAATATCCCAACAGCAATCCCAATAACTGGACGACACACAGTTTCAGGAGCATAACTGACAAGCCTTTTACAGCAAGATTGAACTCCTCTATTTGACAAACAACACAGACTTATATACACCAAACTGCAATCAGATAACACTTGATTAAACAATAGAAACCTTAAACACATCACCAGTAAAGCAGTATCTAGCCACTTTAATCTGGAGCCAGAAGCAAGGTAGTCAGACTGGGTGGCTGACATAACTAAACAATGGAAGGCTTTAATACACAGAAAATACAGCAGATACACGGATGCAGCTTCATACAGTATTTTTGTAGGGTTGCCTGGTGCCATCCGCTACACTGCTTATTATATATAGGAGACCCACTGACCCAAACCGTACTAGAGGGATGTTAGCTTATAGTCCAAGTTCACTTAAATGTACATTGCACACCAATATTTGTTGACCACCCTACCCACTGAGTCAGAATGTATTGTACATGTATTGTACACCTATTATCATATTATATGTCGGTACCTGAAATAAAACTGATGTTTTTTTATTTGTACCACCTGCTGCGTCGGGAATCTGACTGTTAACCCCTGCCCTTACCCCGCCCCCCACATCTTTTTCCCACCCTGTCCCTCTTTTGTGTACTCTTTCCCCACCTGACATTTCTTCATAAGAAGAAAACTTGCGAGGAAGATCTTCCGAAAAATGTCTGCAAACAAAGAAACAGCGAGCACAAAGTACGACGACGGAAGCACATAGTACGCACAAAGTACGACGTCGGAAGCACATAGTACGCACATAGTACGACGATGGAAGCACATAGTACGCACATAGTACGACGATGGAAGCACATAGTACGCACATAGTACGACGATGGAAGCACATAGTACGTACATAGTACGACGATGGAAGCACATAGTACGCACATAGTAGGACGATGGAAGCACATAGTACGCACATAGTACGACGATGGAAGCACATAGTACGCACATAGTACGACGATGGAAGCACATAGTACGCACATAGTACGACGATGGAAGCACATAGTACGCACATAGTACGACGATGGAAGCACATAGTACGCACATAGTACGACGATGGAAGCACATAGTACGCACATAGTACGACGATGGAAGCACATAGTACGCACATAGTACGACGATGGAAGCACATAGTACGCACATAGTACGACGATGGAAGCCAGTCCCAAGAAGCATGAGTGCCTCTCAACGTGTTTCACCACTCACAAATACTGATTCCTCTCTAGGAAATCGACAAACAAAACATTTCGGACACGAAACACTTATATATGAGGAGTTCTGATCACCTGAGCGAAAATCCGCTCTGACATCACTGCGGAAAACAGAAGGGACCACTCCGCCATCTCGATAACCGGCGGGGAAATGACAATGGACTCTGCTCCTCATCTATTAAATGCGTAATCATGCTGCTTTACCATTTCCAAGTTCAATAAAGTATTGAACGAACACAATATTAACAGTAAAAAGGGTGAAACAAACTGTAAAAATATACACAAAAAAATAAAAATACTTATTAGAACGAGAGTAAAATATCTTATAACAAGGACTTTATTAACAACAAACAAATCTTATCACACTGCATTAACATCATGGCACCAAAGCACAATAAAACATTGGTACAAACATCCTGTCGCTGTGGAAATAAATGTCTATGCAGAGTTAATATAGCAAATGAATATAATATATATATATATACCAGAGCTAGCGTGAATAGCGGTATAGCGGTTACCCTAAATCCAGAGTCTTGTCTCTAATTGGGGGTAACCGCTATTCACGCTAGCTCTTGTAAGTGCTTCTTCACTTGAAATACGACTGGATGCTGAGAATCCTCCTCATTGATCGGGAAAAGGACACCCTCCAGCGGTTGAGACCCCTCTGCTACACGGGGTAACCGCAACAGGGAGGTTTGGGAACCTATATTTTTTTATTAGTTAGTTAATTAGTTGGGATAAGTGGGTTAGTGTTGTACTAGTTGTGCAGATTATTACTGGGAAAATAACTGTCATTTAAAAAAACAACATATAACTCATATGGGTGCGTTAAATGACAGAGAGGAAAATTAGTTTCAACAAACATATCAAACATTGAAAATTTGCTCTGGTCCTTAAAAGGACTGTCTAGTGCCCAACATGCGTCTTCCAAATATTAATGCATATTAATGTGCTTTCAAAGTACTTTAAAATGCACATCTTACATTTTGCATTCCTTAAAATATAAAATACTAACAGCTAGAAGAAACTGTGATATTATAGCAGTTTGCAAGAAACCAGGACTGCCCACACTAGCTGAGTAAAAGTCATTTGCTTTTTTTTTTGCTGCAGGAACCAATAAGAATTAATTTCATTCAAATGAATGGATTTTCCTGTCTCTCTAGTGATGTCATCAGACAATGTGTTGCACTGTTAAGAGATCCTGCTGTGTATAAGAGCAAGGTCACTCATATGCCACCCAATAGACTTAATTTGAGCAGGATAGGAAGTGACTATATGAAACAAAACTTTATATCCTCAGTGTCTATATAATCAGTGCTGCTGCACCTGCAGTAACCATACAGAGTAATCACTAGGGAGGGCTTGAGTCAAATATTAAACATGGGATTAATACAGAATGCCTGCGTCAAATCACACAGGGCATTATACAAGCAGTGATCTTCATCTTGCACCAAAGTGAGTTTGGGGAATAGTCTGTCCCTTTAAGGGGTTAATAATAATAATAATTAAAAGCTACAGATACCCAAACCCAATGAACATATAAATCAAAAATATACTATACATATAAATATAAAAACATTAATATACATTAAAATATCATAAAGGTTAAAAATAGGGATCATTGAAACATGACTTATCTTAACTATAAAAAAGAAAATGTCTGTCTGTTTCAGTGAATAATCTGGACGGCAAGTTTTGATTTTGTTTTAGTCATAGTCTTTGGAGTAAAATGCCATTTTAATTGAGTTGGACTTTAGTCATCTGAATTGTTTTAGTTTAGTTTACTTTTAAATCTCCATCAGCGAGAGAGGCAACAGGTCTGAGAAGGCTGGAGGAGCATCCAATGGAGGAGGCAGCAGACAGGCACAGGGAGCCTGCGTCTCAGCCAATCCAGCTGCAGATAGAGTCAGGAGACTGGGCTTTGGCTGAGATCCCTGGGAACCAGAAGTCCAAATGCAATACTCCCTCCGTAACATTTTAGTCAGTTGACGAAAATTGCAATGGATTTTAGGCATAGCTATTTAGTTATTGAAGCGCTAAAAGCTTTAGAACCATGAGCTTATTCATGCTGGAATTTCTAGGTCAGCGTGACTGTTTTCATCTCTCCGAGTTGATCCTTTCCCAAGTTATGAGTTCATTAAATTGCTTAGACATGACATAAAGTGCCAGGCTGATGGGTCATTGTTCTATATCACCAGTGATGTCATAATCTCTATTTCAACAGCAAAAGAATGTGATTTCTATGCTGAAGACTTTATGTTATAGGTTTCAAAAAATCGAAGGGTGGCATTTCTAGGTCAAGGCGACGATGTGCAGCTCTCTGCATTAATCCTGTATTATGAATTAATACATTTTGAGTAGGAACACGACTTGTATAACATTGTGAACTCCAACAAGATAGAGATACGGGCCTGCTGAAAAGACAAATGAGCATCGAATGTCTGATCGCCTACGAGAGAGATACTGGAACCGAGGAATGAGCAATCCCGGGGAGAAGCTGTCTAAGAAAATCTAGTTCATCGTAAAAGGACGTGATATCCAAAGTGTGATACCCTAAAGTTTTAAGCACATAAACCCACCCTCCATACACAGTCACAGTCACAGTCACAGTCACATTTGATGTGAAAATCCTAACATTATTTTATTAATCTGAGTAATAAAGAGATGTACAGGATATCAACTATGTTTACATGAATACAGAATTATATATGAATCTTTGTTGTCTTTTTTCTTTTGACTAAACATCCTTTTCCCCATTTCTTATCAGATGTTTCCAATATGACACATGTAATGTCATTGAATGTGTTATTACCTGCCTCTTTTCTGTCCTATGGCAGCCATGCCCCTCTCAGGGGTGGCTGAATGTATATCGGGCTGGAGAAGTAGATAATACAAGACAAATGCAAAGGACGATGTAACCTCTCCAGGCTCAGTACTAATGATCAGCTCACAGACTCCACAGCAATAAAACTCCGAGTAATGTGCAGTGTGTGAGCGTATCACAGACTCCACAGCAATAAAACTCACAGTAATGTGTGGTGTGTGAGTGTATCACAGACTCCACAGCAATAAAACTCACAATAATGTGCGGTGTGTGAGTGTATCACAGACCCCACAGCAATAAAACTCACAGTAATGTGCAGTGTGTGAGCATATCACAGACCCCACAGCAATAAAACTCCCAGTAATGTGCGGTGTGTGAGTGTATCACAGACTCCACAGCAATAAAACTTCCAGTAATGTGCAGTGTGTGAGTGTATCCAGACTCCACAGCAATAACACTCCCAGTAATGTGCAGTGTGTGAGTGTATCACAGACTCCACAGCAATAAAACTCTCAGTAATGTGTAGGGTGTGAGTGTATCACAGTATTGTGTAGGGTGTGAGTGTATCACAGTAATGTGTAGGGTATGAGTGTATCACAGACTCCACAGTAATAAAACTCCAAGTAATGTGCAGTGTGTGAGTGTATCACAGTAATGTGCAGTGTGCAGTGGCGGCTCTAGACTTTGTGAGGCCTTAGGCGAAAGTCGAACATGAGGCCCTCACGGACACACATTATTAAATAAAATATATGCAAGTGATAATAAAAATGAACTGTAGAAATAGCATATTTCAAGATCAGACTCAAATCCCAGCTTCTAGAAATGAACAGCTCCTAGAATTTTATTTGTCTCATAATTATTCTACAAACATCTATAAACATTTGGTATAGATAAAATTGTGTGCGGCTGACTAACTCACATTGTTATTGCTGTGTCCTAAATGTGAACACTAACACATATCACACAGTCATTCATAGACACACTCAGTGAGCACACACTGACTCACAGACACACTCAGTCAGCACACAATCACACTCAGCCAGCACACACTCACAGATACACTCAGCCAGCACACACTGACTCACAGACACACTCAGAAAGCACACAATCACACACTAAGAGAAACACTCAGCCAGAAGGAAAGGTGCTCAATGTTGAAAGTGGTCTCACAGACCACGTTGTGCTAGAAGATTGGCACTTTGTTCTTCCTCACAGCACCGGATGCACTGTGATTTAGCCATTCAATATGCCAGAAGTTTGCCACTCAATATGTCAGGATTTAGCCATTTAATATGCCAGGATTTAGCCCCTTAATATGTCAGGATTTACCCCCTCAATATGCCAGGATTTAGTCCCTCAATATGCCAGGATTAAGCCATTCAATATGCCAGGATTTTGCCCCTCAATATGCCAGGATTGTGCCACTCAATCTGCCAGGATTTTGACCCTCAATATGCCAGGATTTTTACACTCTATGCCAGGATTGTGCCCCACAATTTGCCAGGATTTTGCCACTCTATGCCAGGATCTTGCCCCTCAATTTGCCAGGATTTTGCCACTCTATGACAGGATTTTGCCCCTCAATATGCAAGAATTTTGCCCCTCAATATGCCAGGATTTTGCCACTCTGGGCCAGGATTTTGCCCCTCATTATGCCACAATTTTGCCCCTCATTATGCCACAATTTTGCCCCTCACAATGCCAGAATTTTGCCTCTCAATATGCCAGGATTTTGCCACTGTATGCCAGGATATTGCCCCTCATAATGCCACTATTTTGCCCCTCACAATGCCAGGATTTAGCCTCTCACTATGCCAGGATTTTGCCACTCTGTGCCAGGATTTTGCCCCTCATTATGCCAGAATTTTGCCTCTCAATATGCCAGGATTTTGCCACTGTATGCCAGGATATTGCCCCTCACAATGCCAGAATTTAGCCTCTCACTATGCCAGGATTTTGCCCCTCACCTCATTATGCCAGGATTTTGCCCCACACTGTGCCAATATTTAGCCACTCATTATGCCAGTCTTTGCTCGTTTGTGCCACCCTCCCCCCTTCCCTAGTACTTACCTACATGCTGCTCTCCGTTGTTTCCTCCGTGCATCTTCCTTCCTGCACGGAGGAAGGAAGTTCCGGTCGCGTTTTTTGTTTTTTTTAAACTTTATTGAAGCTGCGCGGGTTCAATAAAGTTTTAAAAAAAAAAAACGCGATCGGAACTTCCTTCCTCCGTGCAGGAGAGAAGATGCACGGAGGAAACGTCCCAGGTTAGTGTTACAGGGAGCTTAACGGCAGCGTTAAGCTCCCTGATACATCAAAGGTAATAAGGTGAGTTAGGCAGCCGCGAGGCCCCCGTGAGTGCGAGGCCTTAGGCGGCTGCCTAACTCGCCTAATTAGAGAGCCGCCTCTGGCAGTGTGTGAGTGTATCACAGTAATGTGCAGTGTGTGAGTGTATCACAGTAATGTGCGGTGTGTGAGTGTATCACAGACTCCACAGCAATAAAACTCCAAGTAATGTGAAGTGTGTGTGTGTATCACAGTAATGTGCAGTGTGTGTGTATCAGAGTAATGTGCAGTGTGTGAGTGTATCACAGTAATAAAACTCACAGTAATGTGAAGCGTGTGAGTGTATCACAGACTCCACAGCAATAAAACTCACAGTAATGTGCAGTGTGTGAGTGTATCACAGACTCCACGGCAATAAAACTCCCAGTAATGTGCAGTGTGTGAGGGTATCACAGACTCCACAGCAATAAAACTCACAGTAATGTGCAGTGTGTGAGTGTATCACAGACTCCACAGCAATAAAACTCACAGTAATGTGCAGTGTGTGAGTGTATCACAGACTCCACAGCAATAAAACTCCCAGTAATGTGCGGTGTGTGAGTGTATCACAGACTCCACAGCAATAAAACTCCCAGTAAAGTCCCCCGGGAAACAAGCAAGGCTAGGTGGGAGGGATCCCTGTATGAGGGAGGGGAGTGACTGGAATGGCTCACGTGGTGAGGGAGGGGAGGGGCTGTGACCAGGGTATAAAGGCAGCCCTCCCCCCCTCTCTGTGTCGGCCATTTTAGAAAACGGACACAGCAGGATCATTTTCTGCTCGTGTCTGAGTCTCCCAAAACGGCCTGGGACAATGGATGTTGAAAACATCCTGTTTGCCCTCAGAGCAGAAGCGCTGCTGGATGGTGGGGCTCACCTCCAGCAGCAGATGGCGCGACTGATGGCGGCTCCGGCCGGAGCCCCCACTCCAGCGGTGGATCGCGGGTCGGTTAGGCCTGAAGACATGCGGAGGACCGCACACCGGAGCAGGAGTCCTGGAGACCGCAGCAGTCGTCGGCGCTCGTCGCACGCGAGCCCGGTGAGTACCTCTGTTGCTGTGCCCCCTGCCCCCCTTCCCCGCAGCGCGCGCTCGCGTCCCGCGAGGCCTGCGGTCTTGCCATGCGTAGCACTGTCTGCTCCGGTTCCCCTGCTGCCACGTGGTGGGCCGTCGCTGGTTGCAAGGCCTACACGTGGCCCGTTAGGCGCATGGCGCCTCCCTCTCCTGATAGGCCGTCGCGGGCCGCGAGGCCTACACGGAGGGCACAGGGTGGCCTGCTGACGCTGTCCCCAGCTCCACTCACCTCCACTCCGGCCAGGGCACTGAGATCTGGCGCCATTAGTGCCTCCAGGGATGCTGCGCGGCTGGCATCATCCTCCCTTACTCCCCCCCTTTCTGGGTCTGGTCTAGTGGCATCTGGTGTGGTTAGTGGGTCCCGGGCGCCCAGGCTGGCGCGTGGCAGGCGGGTTGCAAATCGGAGGGCTGTACGCTTGCCTCCAGTCCCTGTCGGCCTTGAGCCCCTCTCTGAGGGCTCCATATCGGGCATGATGAGGGTGAGGCGCCGGATCGCCTTTCCCCAGCCCCCCGCTCCACGGTTGCTGTTTCTGCCCCTGTCTGTCCTGGTGCTGAGCCTGCTGGTTCCCGGCGGGGAGGGAGGACTACTAATGACGCTGTCTCTTCCCTGCAGGCTGTTCCTCCCTGCAATGCCCCAGGTGTTGCGCAGCACTTGCTGTTTGCAGGTTCACAAGGTAGTGCTGCTTTTTCCTCGTCTGCCCCGACTGCAGGGTCTTTGCCGGTGGACTCCTCAGCATCTGGGTTGCCGCATCAGCGTGGTGAGTGCGGGGACACGGGGGGTCTGGGTGGAGGGTCTGTTGTAGTGGGTAATAACTTGGCGCCAGCGTTGGAGGGGTTAATGAGGGGTTTACAGGGGGTCCTGCTTCAGTTGGGGTCCCCGGGGGGTTCAATGCCTTCGGTGGCACAGCAGATGGATACCCATTTGCGGGGGGTATGGGAAGCGGCGGGCCTGCCAAGCGGGGGCTTGGGCGGCTCGCCAGTTGCGGGGTGTTCGTCCACCCCTCAAGTGCCAGCTCCGGCTCCAATTACCCCGGCTCCGCCCGGGGGATTGGTTTCGGAAGGGCTGGACTCAGCTGAGCTTACAGTAGAGGCCCCTGCGAGGACGGTTGCGCCCATGGCTCATGGGGCGTCTTACATGTGCTGGTCGGGTCCTCTGGGGTTGCACCTTACCCGGGAGGTTCGGGAAAAAATCTGGAAGGGGGAGTATTTGGAGATCCTCTCCCTTATTCCCCTCGAAGATGTCCCACCTCCTGAGAAGGATTTGAAGGACTCTGAGAAGGAGAAGTATCGGTTCCGGAAGATCCCTAAGACCTTCGGGAATTGGATACGGGCGTTCTCGGTCTTTGCAAGTGTGATGGGGGAAAAATTCCCGGAGCGGTGTTCGGCTTTGTTCTGCTATCAGGACCAAATCTGGACCGCGTGCCGGGTATACGGGGGGCTCAGCTGGTGGCGTTACGACGAACAGTTTCGCCAGCGGTTGGCAGTCCGCCCTTCACTGACATGGGACCAGATGGATATTGGTTTGTGGTTGTCAATCATGACCCGACCTGCATCTGCCCAAGGGGGGATGTCTTCCTTTCTTGGGGGGGCTGGCGGGATGGGAACTGCTTCCCCCCCGTCAGCCTCCTCGTCTACACCAAAACGCCCCGGTTCGTGCTGGCAGTTTAACGACTGCCAGTGCAAATGGGGGGCTACCTGCCGCTTCAAGCACGAGTGTTCGGGGTGTGGTGGAAATCACCCCTCCACCCGTTGCTTTAAGCGTGGCAAATCAGGGGACAAGGCAGACGTGGGCGCAAAGGGGGAGGATGCCGGTGGACGTCGCCGCGATGCGCCCGTGGCTAAGCCGTTATAGAAACCGTCGGGCGGCGGATATTCTGGAGTCGGGTTTTGAAGAGGGTTTTTGGATTCCCTTTCGGGAACGGCCCGCGGTTTTATCCTTGCGGAACTTGCGGTCGGTGGCGGGTAATCCGGAGGTTGTGAGGGAGAAGTTGGGGAAGGAGATCGCATTAGGGAGGATGGCGGGCCCATTTCGGGAACCTCCCCTCGCGAATCTGCGGGTTTCTCCCCTGGGAGTGGTTCCTAAAAAGGAACCCGGGAAGTTCCGTCTCATTCATCATCTGTCTTAACCCTTTGGGGGTTCGGTGAATGATGACATTGACGCGGAATTATGCCGCGTGCTATACGTGTCGTTTGACGCGGCGGTCCGTATGGTTAGGGACGCGGGGGTAGGGGCCCTTATGGCTAAAACGGATATTGAAGCTGCATTTCGGTTGTTGCCGGTTCATCCGGAGTGTCATCACCTGTTGGGGTGTTTCTTTGAAGGGGAATACTACGTGGATCTGAGCCTCCCTATGGGTTGCTCGATTTCATGCTTCTATTTCGAATGCTTCAGTTCTTTCCTGGAATGGGTGGTGAGAATGGAATCAGGTTATGATTCCGTACTGCATTACCTGGATGATTTTCTTTGTGTTGGTCCTCGTCAGTCGGACGTTTGTGCGCACGTGTTGCGATCAGTGCAGAGTGTGGCCGCCTCTTTCGGGGTGCCGTTGGCACCTGGGAAGACGGAGGGCCCGGCGACGTGCCTGAGCTTCCTCGGCATCGAGATAGACTCTGTAGCCGGGGAGTGCCGGCTGCCCATGGATAAGGTTGTGGGGCTCAGAGATGCCGTGGCGGGGGCCATGAGGGCACGTAAATTGCAGCTCCGCCCCTTACAGTCTTTGTTGGGGAAGCTTAATTTTGCATGCCGCATTATTCCCATGGGAAGGGTTTTTAACAGGCGGCTTGCGGCAGCCACTGCGGGGGTGGCAAGGGCGCATCATTTTATTCGGCTCACACGGCCGCTGCGGGATGACCTGGTGGTCTGGGATTGTTTTTTGGCTAACTTTAATGGTAGGGCGTTGTGGCAGTCCCCGGAAGTTTCCAATCTGGATCTCCACCTGTACACAGACGCGGCAGGGTCAGTGGGTTTCGGGGCCATCTTGGGTTCTCAATGGAGTTCGGGTGTGTGGCCATCCGATTGGCGGGTCGCGGGGTTGACCAAAAATCTGGCATTTTTGGAACTGTTTCCCATTCTAGTGTCTCTGGAGCTGTGGGGCCCGGCTCTGAGGGACCGCAGAGTGGTCTTTCATTGCGACAATTTGGGGGTCGTGCAGGCCATTAACAATCTGACTGCGTCTTCCCCTCCCGTCATACGGCTGTTGCGGCGTTTGGTTTTGCGCTGCCTCTGCTTGAATATTACTTGTAGAGCCGTGCATATCCCTGGGGTTCTTAATGTTACCGCTGATGCCCTTTCTCGTTCGCAGTGGCCGGAGTTCAGGGCAGCTGCGCCATGGGCGGACGAGGAAGGGTACCCCTGCCCTCAGGACCTCTGGGACCTTGGGCGGGTCGAGTAACTCAGTGGGTTCAGGGGTCGGTTTGTCAGGCGACGTGGGATAGATACGGTAAGGCCTGGGCTGAGTGGGAGGAGTTGGAGCAGGCTCATGGGGGTTTCCATGGGGTCGAGGATCGATTACAGGGTTTGCTCTGGCTATTGTGGCACTGGGAAGCTTCGGGTCTGTCCCCAGGTGTGGTGTCCGGTAAGCTGTCTGGCCTGGCTTTTGGTTTCAAGCTACTCAGGATCCCGGACATCACTAAGGAATTTGTAGTTCGCCAGGCGATGAAAGGCTGGCACAGGACTCGGGTGTCTAGGGATTCGCGTAGGCCGGTTTCAGGGGCTCTCCTCCTGGGGCTGTTCCACACTCTTCCGTCGGTTTGTTCGTCGGCAGGGGAGGTGTTGTTGTTTCAGGCGGCGTTTGCGCTCGCATTTTTTTGGGGCGTTGAGGGTGGGTGAGCTGGTTAGCCCCTCGAAGGTGAGACACGGGGGGCTCCAGTCGCAGGACGTGTTGCGGGAGCCTGGGTCCGTTCGCTTTAAGATCAGGCGGTCTAAGACCGATATGGAGGGTAGGGGGGCTTGGGTCACTTTACGGGAGGTTGTGGGGTCTAGTGTTTGTCCCGTGGCCTGTCTGGATCGTTATTTGGACGTCCGGCCTTCTGCGCCGGGGTCACTGCTGTTACACTTGGATGGCACCCCCCTTTCCCGTTTCCAATTTATCAGGGTGTTTAAGCGGGCCTTGGAGGTTATGGGGATTCCGGGGGGTGAATTCGGGGGTCATTCCTTCCGGATCGGGGCGGCTACTGAGGCATCCCGGGTTGGTTTTTCTGACCGAGAGGTTCGGCGGATCGGGCGGTGGGAATCGCGCCGTTTTCAGTCTTACATGCGCCCAGACGGGCTAATCTCATCTGTTCCTTTTGTATCCTCATAGGTCGTCCTATATGTAGGGTTTGGCTGATCGGCCATTCTTACATTTATTGGGCTCGGCAGTTCGCCCGGGTGGGGAGCGTATGGGTCTTTCCCCTCTGCAGGCCGAGGTGCGGTGGTTTGGGACGAGGGGCATGAGATGGGTTCGGTTCCTCCCGGAAGTAGTGCAGCTTTCGCGGCTCCTGGGTCCCCCGGATATCTTGGTCATACATCTGGGGGGTAATGATTTGGGCACGTTCCCAGTGTTGGGCCTGGGTGACGCGGTCAAGCAGGATTTGGCGATGCTGCGGGTTCTTTTTCCTGAGGTGGTCATTATTTGGTCTGAGGTTATTCCCAGGAATTTTTGACGCTGTGCTCAAAATCAGAGGGCACTTGAGAGGTCTCGGATTAAATTAAACAAACGGGTTTCTAAATTTGTTTTGGGTATTGGGTGTTTTACAATTCGGCACCGGGTTTTTGAGAGAAATGCGGCGAATTTCTTTCGGAGTGACGGGGTCCATTTGAACGAGGTGGGTCTGGACCTGTTTAATTTAGCACTACAGGAGACAATTGAGCAGGCCATGGCTGGGGGTGGTGGGGATCACCGTTGATTTAAGGTGGTTAAACAACGGTGCTTATGGCGGGGTGTCCTTGCCAATTTAATAGTTAAGGACGGAAGGGATGAAGTCCTAAGGATGGTAAAGTGTCCCCTCCCCTAACCTCGGATAAAATGTAGGTGATACTAACGGCCGTGCCCACCGAGCTAATAGTCGGCTGGTGGTTAGCATTAGGTTGGCAAAGAAGAAATGAGGTGATGTGGACGAGGGGGGAGGGGGGCTACCTTTGTGTAGGGACCTTAGTTTTAAAAGGTCGGGATTGTTATGTGTTAGGGACTATTTGGCAAGGACTAGTTATGACTGTATGATGTCTTTAATATTTTAATGTTATATATTTGTGATCTATTTATATATTTCAGAAGGTTATAAGTGAAATAATAAATGGAGGATAGTTGGTGGCTCATGCAGTTATTTGTTATGTTAATAAAGATGTGGCCTAATTTAAATCCAATTTAAGTCTGGCGTCTTTTATTTGGGGGGGTTTGTGGGTAAAGGTTGGGTTTTATACATGTAAGGAACATCTTCCCCTGTACTACATACATGTGCAGTGTGTGAGTGTATCACAGTAATAAAACTCACAGTAATGTGAAGCGTGTGAGTGTATCACAGACTCCACGGCAATAAAACTCCCAGTAATGTGTAGTGTGTGAGTGTATCACAGTAATGTGCGGTGTGTGAGTGTATCACAGTAATGTGCGGTGTGTGAGTGTATCACAGTAATGTGCAGTGTGTGTGTATCACAGTAATGTGCAGTGTGAGTGTATCACAGTAATGTGCAGTGTGTGAGTGTATCACAGTAATGTGCATGGTGTGAGTGTATCACAGTAATGTGCAGCGTGTGAGTGTATCACAGTAATGTGCAGTGTGTGATTGTATCACAGTAATGTGCATGGTGTGAGTGTATCACAGTAACGTGCAGTGTGTGAGTGTATCACAGTAATGTGCAGTGTGTGAGTGTATCCCAGTAAGGTGCATGGTGTGAGTGTATCCCAGTAAGGTGCATGGTGTGAGTGTATCACAGTAATGTGCAGCGTGTGAGTGTATCACAGTAATGTGCAGTGTGTGAGTGTTTCACAGTAATGTGTAGCGTGTGAGTGTATCACAGTAACGTGCAGCGTGTGAGTGTATCACAGTAATGTGCAGCGTGTGAGTGTATCACAGTAATGTGCAGTGTGTGAGTGTATCACAGTAATGTGCAGCGTGTGAGTGTATCCCAGTAATGTGCAGCGTATGAGTGTATCACAGTAATGTGCAGCGTGTGAGTGTATCACAGTAATGTGCAGCGTGTGAGTGTATCACAGTAATGTGCAGCGTGTGAGTGTATCACAGTAATGTGCAGCGTGTGAGTGTATCACAGTAATGTGCAGTGTGTGAGTGTATCACAGTAATGTTCAGTGTGTGAGTGTATCACAGTAATGTGCAGTGTGTGAGTGTATCACAGTAATGTGCAGTGTGTGAGTGTATCCTGCATGTTAATGTGAATCCCTTCTTCCTAATGGAAGTTGAGCTTTATTCACTGTTCACTTATTGTCCCTTTGTCCTGTTGGTGCCTTGTTGGTAATTTGTGAAAGTCAGCCATATTGTAGACGGCAGTACTGACTGTAAAGTTGAGAAAAGAGCTCGGCTCTGCAGTCACTCTCACAGTTACTGAGCTGCTCTTGGAATGTCAGCTCTATGGAAATGTCACTGTACCCTGCCACCTGTTCATGAGCATGTCTGTTTTATACCTGACTCTCTCTCCCAAGTCCTATCCTCTCCCTCCCTTGTTCTCCCTGGAATCCCATGGGTGCGAGATATTTATATTTATCCGTTTGCATTGGCTCGGAGCCCGGCAGTATGTGTGAGGGACATTGACTGGAGCGACCTTGGCCCACAGCACTTAGACTCAGCACGTCTCTGGGAATCCTAGCATACAGAGAGCACTTAGCCCTTTGACTGCTGTGAGCTCTGACCCACTAGAGCAAACACGACTCCCAGTCTCCACACGTACCTAAACAGTGGGGGTGGTAGAGGGGGCAAACAGATCCACTACTAATAAACTCAAACAGCAAAATATTTACAGAACGCGGGGTCCTGCCAGAGATCAAATAGAAAAACGTGCTGATCCTGCTGGTGTGGTCTGCATACTGGTATGACAATGGGACCAGCCCTCCTGTGGAAAGATAATACCAGAATACGTTTTAATGTATGCTAGAGAAGGTTCATTCCAAGAGCCACTAACCTTTGTATTTTCCCTTCTAATACAGATACTGTTGACATTACATGCCAGTTTATCCTCTGTCCCGGCAGATTCCATGTCTGGTCGGTGATTGTCTCTCTCGGATAGTGCCGACCTTAACTAGGTTCCTGTTGCGGAGCTGCAATTTTATAATCCCAGGATCTCTGCTGGTAGAATGCAATAACCAAGTACAAAGCTGGAAGCAGGCAATATTCCCAAATCCTCCCAAGAACCAGACGAAACACAGTCTGAGAGTCAACTGCCACTTTATTCAAAAAGACTGATATTTAAAGCAGGTCACTCAGCTGTCACTTTCTACTTCAAAATATACAACTTAGTCAGTTTTAATAGCAATGCTAACGAATGGGAAGGATTCGAACAGACATACACAGTACAGCATAAATTACACATAGCCGGAGACGCCACACTATACCGGCGCGCAGTACACAACAGAAAATAGGCACAACCATTCTATCTTAGGCAGTCCCAAGTGGCTAGGTTTGCCACAATGCTCCCCCAAAACCAAGCCGGCATACACAGTCTGATCCCAACGGATCGGCTTGGGGATGTCCGGGGGAGTGCTCACAGATCATTTCTCAAGTTCTGTCTGTCTGGACAACCCATCGGCGTTACCATTCTGTTTTCCAGGGCGATAATGGATCGTGAAATCAAACGGCTGCAGCGCCAAACTCCAGCGCAACAGCCGGGCATTGTCTCCTGACACCCTGTGTAGCCACACCAACGGGGTGTGATCTGTGAGCAAGGAGAATGGTTGTCCATACAAATAAGGTTGTAACTTTTTGAGGGCCCACACCACGGCCAGGCATTCCTTCTCGATGGCGGCGTAGCCTACTTCCCTTGGTAGTAATTTTCTGCTTAAGTAAGCTACGGGATGTTCTCCGCCATCAGCTCCCACTTGGCTCAGTACTGCCCCCAATCCAAACATGGAAGCGTCTGTGTGAACAAGAAATCGTTTGGTTGGATCAGGGGCAGTTAACACAGGAGCCTTAGTTAATGCAGTTTTTAGTTCATGGAATGCCTGTTCACACTCTGGGGCCCAGTTGACCTGTCGTGGCAAGTTTTTCTTGGTCAAGTCCGTCAGGGGTTTGGCCAGGGCGCTGTAATTGGGCACAAATTTTCTGTAGTAACCAGCGGTACCAAGGAACGCCAATACTTGTGTCTTTGTCCTGGGGGTAGGCCACTTAGCTACTGCCTCTATCTTGGCCGGTTCGGGCCTCTGCTGTCCGCATCCTACCCTGTGACCCAGGTACTGCACCTCTGCCATCCCTATGTGACACTTGCTAGGTTTTAGTGTCAGCCCTGCCTCTCCAATACGGTCAATGACCACACTAATATGTTTCAAATGATCTGCCCAGGTCTGGCTATAAATGGCTATATCATCTAAGTACGCACAGGCGTACTCTTGTAACCCGTCCAGTAGCCGATCTACCATCCTCTGAAAGGTAGCCGGAGCGTTTTTCATCCCGAAAGGCATGACCCGAAATTGATACAGGCCAAACGGGGTGACAAACGCCGACTTGGGGATGGCCTCCTCGGCTAGTGGAATCTGCCAGTATCCCTTACACAGATCAATGGTAGTGAGATACTGGCCTCTTGCCATCCTATCTAGCAGCTCGTCTATACGGGGCATCGGGTAGGCGTCAGACACTGTTTTGTCATTGAGCCTCCGGTAGTCTACACAAAACCGCGTGGTGCCATCCTTCTTGGGTACTAGCACTACCGGTGATGCCCAGGGGCTATCTGAATGTTCGATAACCCCTAACTGCAACATTTCCTCAATTTCTTTCCTCATGTGCTCCCTTACTGCTTCAGGGATACGATACGGAGTCTGTCTCATAGGGAGCTGTCCTGGGGTCTCTACTCGGTGGGTAGCTAACAGAGTGTACCCTGGTAAATTGGAGAAGGTAGCACCTTTTGCCACAATCAACTCCTGTACCTGGGCACGCTCCTGGAGACTTAGCCGCTCCCCCAGCTGCACACCTGTAGCGTTTTCTGCAGAATCTTCCTTTTCTAACATGTCTGGCAAGGGCAGATTCTCATAATCCTCAGTGGCTGGGGCACAGATGGCTGCTACCTCCTCTATTCTCTGGTGATAGGGTTTGAGCATGTTCACATGGAGCATGCGTCGTTTCCCTACCCCAGAGCACGGGCCGATCACAAATTGCACACACACCCACCAGCTGAAGAAGTTCCATACGAAACGCGTCCTGAAGGGTGTCCTTTTGTTATTGTGTATGTGCAAATAGTGTATACATTGTATGCCTATTTCTAGTTACCTGGCCAGGTCAACAGCACTTTATTAGCAGTGGGTAAGATTTTATTTACTATTTTAACCTATTGTTTTCTTTTTTGTATTTTTATTTACATATTCAGACTTTGTATTTATCCTGTCTTTATGTGTATGTGACCACCTACTTATATTTGTTTCCAGTAGTACTGGACCCTTATTTGGTCTTTTTACTTATATATATATTTTTATTTTTGTGATCTGTAATAAATATCCTATTTTCTATAATCATTTGTCTTGTTGTCTCTGGGGTATATTCTAGCGCTGTCTCTTCCTTTTTTAACTTTTAAATAAGTGGTGTCACATCTCTGTTCTACCACTTGGTATGGGCCCTGCCAGGTGGCCTGTAGCTTGTCTGTGCGGACAGGTTTCAAAATTAGAACTTTCTGTCCCACCTGAAAGCTACGGTCTCTGGCTCCCCTATCGTACCACCGGCGCTGTCGCCGCTGAGCCGCCCGGAGGTTCTCCCGTACGGTTTGGGTTAGAGCCTCCAAGCGGTCCCGGAACTCCAGCACGTATGGCACAATGGGGACTCCATCTGCACTGCTCCCCCCCTCCCAATGTTCTCTAATTAAGTCTAGGGGTCCCCTCACCCTTCTCCCAAACAATAACTCAAACGGAGAGAAGCCGGTAGATTCCTGTGGCACTTCCCGGTATGCAAAAAGCAGATGGGGTAAAAACCTCTCCCAGTCTTTATGGGACTCCCCAAATGTCCTGAGCATCTGCTTCAAGGTACCGTTAAAGCGCTCACACAACCCATTGGACTGCGGGTGATAGGCAGAATTTACAATTGGCTTAATGCCACATAACTTCCATAGCTGGTGGGTCACTTCGGCTGTAAATTGGGTCCCCCTATCCGAAATGATCTCTTGGGGAAATCCCATCCTGGAAAATATCTTCATCATAGCTTCGGCTACCGTTTCTGCTTGTATATTGGAAAGGGCTATAGCCTCCGGGTACCGGGTGGCATAATCTACAATGGTCAGAATATACCACTTGCCGGAAGGGCTAGGCTTGGACAGTGGTCCTACTATATCCACTGCTACTCTGCTAAAGGGTTCTTCAATAATGGGAAGGGGGCACAATTTTGCTTTGTGGCGGTCACCCCTTTTTCCCACTCTCTGACAAATGTCACATGTCTGACAATACTGTCTCACATCTCTAGATATACTTGGCCAGAAAAATGCATGTGTCAATCTGTACCTCGTTCTTGTCATCCCTAAATGCCCAGACAGCGGAATATCGTGGGCAATTCTAAGCAGTTCCTGCCGGTATTTCTGGGGCACTATAAGCTGCTTATTAGTCACATGTACAGACCCCCCTACCACCCGCTCAGCAACACGATATAACAGATTTTTCTCCCATACATACTGTTCTCCCTCTAAACCTGTCTGACCAGCTGTCGCCTTATCCTTATAAATTTGCAACGTGGGATCGTTTTTAACCTCTGCCTCAAAGTCAGTCGGGGTATCCCAGGAAACACGGGTTACACGGGGTACATTGTCTTTTACCTGAGCCTCAGAGTGTGTGGAAGATGAAACCGTGGTGCGAGCCTGCTGACGGGTGGTCACTGGATATGCCTCATGGCGAGGACTTTGGGGCACAAAAGCGGAAGTCATTTGCCCCAGGTCATTCCCCAAAACAACATCAGCTGGTAACTTGTGCATCAGCCCCACCTCCACCATACCTTCCCCCGCACCTCAATTCAGATGTACCTTGGCAGTTGGTAGCCGGTACATGGCACCCCCTGCTACCCGGACTGCTACCGATCCCCCGGTATGTGCTGATCCTGACACCAAATGCGGGGCAACCAAAGTTAAGGTAGCGCCGGAATCACGTAGCCCCTGTACCTCTTTCCCTTCCAGAGTCACGGTCTGGCAATGTGGTTGTCGGTTGTCAGTAGCATGGATGGACATTACATCGTGCAAAACGCCCAGGGGTTCATCAGCCGACTCAAGCGGCACTCCTGACAAAGTTGGCTCTGCATGATAATAATGAGCAGCTGCCCGCGGGGCCATATTCTGCCGGAGCTGATTCCAGTTCTTGCGGCTCCGGTTTTGGGTGCACTCCCGGGCCATGTGCCCCCATTGCTTACAGGCATGGCACTGGATGTTGGGCCTGCCATTATAACGGGAGTGGGGAGGTTGTCCCACAAGTGCTGGTCTGGATGGTGCTGTCGCTGGGGCAGGAGCAATAACTGGAAACGGTTGCGGGTTGGGTTTTGCATACCCTCGGTTATTATTTTTATGATGCCTCCTAGCATCATAATGTTGGTCGGCCAATCGTGCCACTTCGGTTAGGGTGTGAGGATTTCGGTCATTCACCCATTCTTGAGCCTCTGGTGCCAGGCCATTACAAAACTGCTCCAGTAGCAACATCTGGCGTAACTCTTCCATGGTGGTAGCTCTGCTGGCTTGTATCCAGCCTTGTGAGGCTTGGTCAAGCTTGTGTGCCCACTCCGCATGTGAGTCTTTGTCCCCTTTTTTCAATTCTCGGAACTTGCGCCGGTATACCTCTGGGGTAATGGCATACCTTTCTAATAGCGCCTGCTTTACCTTGTCATAATTCTTGCTGTCCTCTCTGGGTACAGCCCGGTAGGCGTCTGCTGCACGCCCAGACAGTTTGCCTGCCAACAAAGGTACCCACATAGCTTGCTCTACATCATGCAAGTCACACAATCTTTCAAAATCTTGCAAGAATCCATCTATTTCGTCTTTATCCTCGCAAAAAGTTTTAAATGCATGATGTGGTATTTTTGGCCTTCCCTAGCCCACAGTTGAAACAGCAGCGGTTTCTGCTTGAGGTGAGAAGGCTTGATTCCTTTGCGCCATCACGTACTCCTGTGCATCCGCCCAAATTATGGTCATAATTTCTGGAGATACTGGAGCGGGCCAAAATGCCAATCTTGTCCTCATTTCTCGTTCAAATGGGGTCTCCTCCATGTTTGCTGGGGGTGTAGCACTACGAGCTCGGTCTCCTTCCATTAGCTCGGCAATAAGTCTTGCTTTAGGCTTATTGCTGGCTATCTTACCCCTGGCTTCCAACAGCTCCTTTAACGTTTGCCGTTTCAATATGGTGTAGTCCGTCCCCATTCACTTCTGCATCTGTATCAATTGCCTTCTGCTTTCCAGTATGTCAATTCCAATTGTATAAACAGCGTTTTTCTTGCTGTACGGTTGGATCCCGCCGCTTGCCACCAATTGTTGCGGAGCTGCAATTTTATAATCCCAGGATCTCTGCTGGTAGAATGCAATAACCAAGTACAAAGCTGGAAGCAGGCAATATTCCCAAATCCTCCCAAGAACCAGACGAAACACAGTCTGAGAGTCAACTGCCACTTTATTCAAAAAGACTGATATTTAAAGCAGGTCACTCAGCTGTCACTTTCTACTTCAAAATATACAACTTAGTCAGTTTTAATAGCAATGCTAACGAATGGGGAGGATTCGAACAGACATACACAGTACAGCATAAATTACACATAGCCGGAGATGCCACACTATACCGGCGCGCAGTACACAACAGAAAATAGGCACAACCATTCTATCTTAGGCATTCCCAAGTGGCTAGGTTTGCCACAGTTCCCTCTGATGATTCCATGCAAAAACGAGGGTCTCTCCCTGCACTCCGCAGACCCTTATCAGATGAGCAGGGCAGGCCCCCATTTTGATATGCTGTGCATGCGTTGACACTGCAGATCTTCTGTGTCTCTGCTGTGAGACACAGCGGAGAGTAAACCCGCGTGTATCCATTTAACTTTACAAAGGAAAAGCAGGACATGTTTTTTAAACCTTGATTCTCCAGTACTTTTTACAATACTGCAAGTGAGTTCCCATCAGCGCTCTGTACAATACTCCAAGTGAGGTCTCACCAGCGCTCTGTACAATACTCCAAGTGAGGTCTCACCAGTGCTCTGTACAATACTCCAAGTGAGGTCTCACCAGCGCTCTGTACAATACTCCAAGTGAGGTCTCACCAGCCCTCTGTACATTACTCCAAATGAGGTCTCACCAGTGCTCTGTACAATACTCCAAGTGAGGTCTCACCAGTGCTCTGTACAATACTCCAAGTGAGGTCTCACCAGCGCTCTGTACAATACTCCAAGTGAGGTCTCACCAGTGCTCTGTACAATACTCCAAGTGAGGTCTCACCAGCGCTCTGTACAATACTCCAAGTGAGGTCTCACCAGCGCTCTGTACAATACTCCAAGTGAGGTCCCATCAGCGCTCTGTACAATGGGTACGTCACACACATGCAATACATACTAAAACACATTATACAGATGAATAGCTATGCAGGTTCCCATTCATATTTTTGGGATCGACACGACTGGAAGAGCAGGATGATAATGACTAACACACAGTAACATAGTAATTTAGGTTGAAAAAAGACACAAGTCCATCAAGTTCAACCCTTCTACCTCTCATTACAGCTTTTGATCCAAAAGAAGCAAAAACCCCTAAGGAAGCTATTTCGAATTTTGCCTCCTGGGGGAAAAAAATCCTTCTTGACTCCAAGAGGCAATCAGATTTCTCCTTGGATCAATAAGTTATTTTATTAATGCTTATTATATTATTAATAGCCCTGTATGTTCTTTTCCATGTGTAAATGCATCTATTGTGGTTGATAGCACTACCTTTCTTGGCAGTGAGTTCCATAACTTTATTGTCCTTACCGTAAAGAATCCCTTCCTTTGCTGTCTATGAAATCTTTGCTCTTCCAGTCTCAGGGGGTGACCTCTTGTTCTTTGTACATTTCTATTAATGAACAGGTCACTGGAGAGCTCCTTATATTGGCCCTGCACATATTTATATAACGTTATCATATCCCCTCTGAGATGCCTTTTTTCTAACGTATATAAATGCAATTTTTTAAGTCTCTCTTCATAACTAAGATCCTCCAATCCCCTTATTAATTTTGTAGCTCTCCTTTGCACTTTTTCTAGTTCCTTAATATCCTTTTTAAGGACTGGTGCCCAGAACTGTACTGCATATTCAAGGTGAGGTCTTACCATTGATTTGTAAAGAGGCAAGATGATGTCCTCCTCCCGTGAATCTATACCTCGTTTTATACATGCCAAAATCTTATTGGCCCTTGCAGCTGCTGACTGGCATTGGGCACTGTTGCCAAGTGTGTTATCTACAATTATTCCTAAATCCTTTTCGTTAGTAGTTTTTCCCAGGGAAAAAACATTTAAAGTATATGTTGCTTTGTTATTATTTTTCCCATAATGCATAACTTTACATTTATCTATATTGAACCTCATTTGCCACTTTACTGCCCAGTCCCCCACTCTGTCCAAATCTTCCTGTAAAGAAAAACATCAAGATTAGTCTTTATTGCCTTACCTAATTTAGTGTCATCAGCAAACACTGAGACAGGGCACTCAGCACAACGTGGGAGATCATTAATAAACAGATTAAAAAGAAGAGGATTTTCCATTTACAACAACCCTTTGTGTTCTATCTTTTAGCCAATTTTCAATCCACATACTCACATTTGCCCCCAAACCTATTTCTCTCTGTAATTTGTAGAGTAACCTTTTGTGTGGAACTGTATCAAATGCTTTAGCAAAATCCAAATAGATCACATCACCTGCCACCTAGATCTATATTTTTACTGACTTCTTCATAGAATGTTATTAAGTTTGTTTGACAAGACCTGTCTTTCACAAAACCATGTTGACTTTTACTAATTATATTCTGATTCAAGATGTATTCTTGAGTGTATACCTTTAGCAATCCTTCAAATAATTTCCCCACTACAGATGTCAAGCTCACTGGCCTATAATTACCTGGCAGAGATTTTGATCCCTTTTTAAATATTTGAATGACATCCGCCTTTCGCCAGTCTGTTGGCACTGTACCTGAACTGAAAGACTCCCTAAAGAGAGAGAAGCTGAAGAGGAAGACCCTGATCTACAAAAACCTGCAATGACGGGGGGAATGTTTTTGGATTAACAAGTGGGATGGAGAATCAGCCCACCCTGCTCTTCCAGATACTCCCCCTAAGGAACGCAAAATACACACTTTATCATTACAAGAGGCAAGAACCTTACATATATTTCCCTGGGGCTGTGTTTTCCCACTCTGCAGGGTAAAAGTCATATTCTGGGTGCTAAATACACAATCTTTCCCAAGAAAGTCCTCACCTGCTGTGACGGAACATTCCTAGGGACCCTCAGCCCTCACAAGGGCTGAGAACGGTGATTTTGTTCCCGGGAACTCCTGATCTCTCTAGCCATCCAAATCACTAGCCAAGACTTGGTGCAGGATGAAGAATAATAACACTTTATTGAAAACAACACAAACTTATATACGGACATAATGACTTGACAGACATTAGTATACAATGGGGGGTGTAACTAAGCATAGTTCTCCACTAGGTCCAGAGGCATCACTAGAGTTGGTGTCACCTGGTGCGGTAACTCATGGTGTCACCCCCCTTAGATTTCCTCCAATACCATGCCAAACAGATTCCTTGGTAGTGCCAGTGAGATAGCCCATTAAATATGCCACATACAGGAGCCCCACAAATTATGTCACACACAATAATAATATGCCAGTATTATTTTGCTGTTAACAAGCCACAGTTATATTGTGCCATTCAAATGCCAGTAAAATTGTGCCATTAAGATGCCCCAGCCAATTTGCCCACCAAGATGCCAGTAATATTGTGCCATTCAGATGCCTGTATTATTGTGTCATTCAGATGCCAGTAATATTGTGCCATTCAGATGCCTGTAATATTATGCCATTCAAATGCCTGTAGTATTGTGCCATTCAAATGTCTGTATTATTGTGCCATTCAGATGCCTGTATTATTGTGCCATTAAAATGCCAGTAATATTGTACCATTCAGATACCAGTAATATTGTCCCATTCAGATGCCAGTAATATTGTGCCATTCAGATGCCTATATTATTGTGCCATTCAAACGCCTGTAATATTGTGCCATTCAGATGCCTGTATTATTGTTCCATTCAAATGCCAGTAATATTGTGCCATCCAGATGCCTGTATTATTGTGCCATTCAAATGCCTGTATTATTGTGCAATTCAGATGCCTGTATTATTGTGCCATTAAGATGCCAGTATTATTGTGTCATTCAGATGCCTGTATTATTGTACCATTCAGAGCCCAGTAATATTGTGCCATTCAAATGCCAGTAATATTGTGCCATTCAGATACCAGTAATATTGTGCCATTCAAATGCCTGTATTATTGTGCCATTCAGATGCCAGTAATATTGTGCCATTCAGATGTCTGCATTATTGTGACATTCAAATGCCTGTAATATTGTGCCATTCAGGTACCAGTAATACTGTGCCATACAGATGCCAGTAATATTGTGCCATTCAAATGCCAGTAATATTGTGCCATTCAGATACCAGTATTATGGTGTCATTCAGATGCCAGTAATATTGTGCCATTCAGATACCAGTATTATGGTGTCATTCAGATACCAGTAATATTGTGCCATTCAGATGCCAGTAATATTGTGTGGTTACAGTGCTCGTTTTCTTCCTCCCAACCTTCCCCAGTACTAACCGACTGGCTGATGCTCCGTGTCCCCGGACACCTCCTCCTTGCAGTCTTCCCTCCTGCACAGAGGAGGGAAACACAGACACCGGATGTGTCGTTACGTCACATCCAGTCGCAGGGATTTTTTTAAACTTTTTTTCCCCCGGCGGCCGAATCAAGCTGCTGCCAGAGAAAAAAAATAAAAGTACAGGACCGCGAGGCGCTGCGGTTGGATGCCGCAGCACGGGTGTCACCCCTGACTAGGTCCACCAATTAACTGGGTCTAGGAATACATTGGACCCTTACACTGTAATGACCATATTTGGCTCTTCCACCAGATGTACTTCCAGGCTGCAAACCAAATAGGAATTACCATACAGTGAGTAAACATAATTACACAGCACACATTAAGATACATAATGTCACCACACCGAAACGTGTGTCTGTGGTTGCTGTGTTCCTCGTGCAACGGAGACCTGCCAGGCAATTTAGATCTGGACTGCTTTTATGGGTGGGACCAGTCTGATTTGCAAGTGGAGAGGTTTCCTCTGTAATGGTGCAAGCGAGCAAAAAAATGGTGATTCCTCTCCCGAGTAGGATCCCACATTTTTTTTTGAATTGGTTTACCACCCCAGATTGTGTTCCAGTCACGAGCTATACTTATTTTTAAAGCTAACAGACAGTGGATTTTAAGATACCTATCCCCATTGTTCATTTGTTGCGTGTTTAGTGTTGTTCCATCTTCTTCCACGTATCTCTCATCAACTCAGACCCCACCAAATAGGCCAAAATGTTCCTTCCTCTTGTTTACTCTAGCAAACTGGTGACTAAGAAGTATACATCTTTGCAATCTTGGTAGGTACCAAGTATCACGTATTTAATATCTTACAGTATCATCGCATTATTCACCAGATATAAAACAAGTCAAAATGATTCAAACATTTATTAAGAGACTTGGCTTGTTTAAACACTCATCTATCCACCATCTCGCCTTTCAGTACAATATTAAAAACTATTACAATAATATAATTACTGGACATGATATCTCTACAGAATACAAAATCTTCCAAAGCAACACTTCGGGGTCTTTATTAGGCAGGTAAATATTCAGCAAGGTAAACAATTCTTCATTTAATTCATATATTATGATCATATATCTATCTTCTGAATCCAACATTTGGTTATCTACCTTTATTGACTAACACTACTGCACACTTTTTGTTGTCTGGTGTATGCCCTCCCCATGGGTCACCTGGAGGAATACCACATCTAGGTTTTGTTTTTTTGCTGTAGTATTCATGCCCTGTGTGTTTACCGAGATTATTTTAATCATCATGTTTTTACATACTATACATTAAAACAAACCTGTAAAATACAGTATAAGACATGGAGTTTGGAGTAGCATTCCATTTAAGGCAGGGTGTCCAAGTTTATTCTGCAAAGGGCCACTTCGATAGAAATGTATGTGTGAGTGGGCCGCATTCATGTTTCATTAATTCAGAGAATAATATATATAATTATATAAATGTGTGAGTGTGTATATATATATAATTCACACTAATGTGCAGCGGTCAAATCACTATAGTCAAGTCCCCCGGGAAACAAGCAAGGCTAGGTGGGAGGGGGCCCTGTATGAGGGAGGGGAGTGACTGGAATGGCTCGCGTGGTGAGGGAGGGGCTGTGACCAGGGTATAAAGGCAGCCCTCCCCCCTCCCCCCCCTCTCTGTGTCGGCCATTTTAGAAAACGGACACAGCAGGATTATTTTCCCGCCCACCCGTCCCCTTTTTATTGGTGTTCAATTGGTTGTTATACGTGTGTTTAGTGTCGCAGCAGGCGGGGTGTCCTTGCCAATTTAATAGGACGGAAGGGATGAAGTCCTAAGGATGGTAAAGTGTCCCCTCCCCTAACCTCGGATAAAATGTAGGTGATACTAACGGCCGTGCCCACCGAGCTAATAGTCGGCTGGTGGTTAGCATTAGGTTGGCAAAGAAGAAATGAGGTGATGTGGACGAGGGGGGAGGGGGGCTACCTTGGTGTAGGGACCTTAGTTTTAAAAGGTCGGGATTGTTATGTGTTAGGGACTATTTGGCAAGGACTAGTTATGACTGTATGATGTCTTTAATATTTTAATGTTATATATGTGTGATCTATTTATATATTTCAGAAGGTTATAAGTGAAATAATAAATGGAGGATAGTTGGTGGCTCATACAGTTATTTGTTATGTTAATAAAGATGTGGCCTAATTTAAATCCAATTTAAGTCTGGCGTCTTTTATTTGGGGGGGTTTGTGGGTAAAGGTTGGGTTTTATACATGTAAGGAACATCTTCCCCTGTACTACATACATGTATATGTAAAGTAGGTGTGTGTGAGGTGTTTGTATATATGTGTATATGTAAAGTAGGTGTGTGTGAGGTGTTTGTATATATGGGTATATGTAAAGTAGGTGTGTGTGAGGTGTTTGGATATATGGGTATATGTAAAGTAGGTGTGTGTGAGGTGTTTGTATATATGGGTATATGTAAAGTAGGTGTGTGTGAGGTGTTTGTATATATGGGTATATGTAAAGTAGGTGTGTGTGAGGTGTTTGGATATATGGGTATATGTAAAGTAGGTGTGTGTGAGGTGTTTGGATATATGGGTATATGTAAAGTAGGTGTGTGTGAGGTGTTTGGATATATGGGTATATGTAAAGTAGGTGTGTGTGAGGTGTTTGGATATATGGGTATATGTAAAGTAGGTGTGTGTGAGGTGTTTGGATATATGGGTATATGTAAAGTAGGTGTGTGTGAGGTGTTTGTATATATGGGTATATGTAAAGTAGGTGTGTGTGAGGTGTTTGGATATTTGTGTATATGTAAAGTAGGTGTGTGTGAGGTGTTTGTATATATGTGTATATGTAAAGTAGGTGTGTGTGAGGTGTTTGTATATATGTGTATATGTAAAGTAGGTGTGTGTGAGGTGTTTGTATATATGGGTATATGTAAAGTAGGTGTGTGTGAGGTGTTTGGATATATGTGTATATGTAAAGTAGGTGTGTGTGAGGTGTTTGGATATATGGGTATATGTAAAGTAGGTGTGTGTGAGGTGTTTGTATATATGGGTATATGTAAAGTAGGTGTGTGTGAGGTGTTTGGATATATGGGTATATGTAAAGTAGGTGTGTGTGAGGTGTTTGGATATATGGGTATATGTAAAGTAGGTGTGTGTGAGGTGTTTGTATATATGGGTATATGTAAAGTAGGTGTGTGTGAGGTGTTTGTATATATGGGTATATGTAAAGTAGGTGTGTGTGAGGTGTTTGTATATATGTGTATATGTAAAGTAGGTGTGTGTGAGGTGTTTGGATATTTGTGTATATGTAAAGTAGGTGTGTGTGAGGTGTTTGTATATATGTGTATATGTAAAGTAGGTGTGTGTGAGGTGTTTGTATATATGTGTATATGTAAAGTAGGTGTGTGTGAGGTGTTTGTATATATGGGTATATGTAAAGTAGGTGTGTGTGTGAGGTGTTTGTATATATGTGTATATGTAAAGTAGGTGTGTGTGAGGTGTTTGTATATATGGGTATATGTAAAGTAGGTGTGTGTGAGGTGTTTGGATATATGTGTATATGTAAAGTAGGTGTGTGTGAGGTGTTTGGATATATGGGTATATGTAAAGTAGGTGTGTGTGAGGTGTTTGTATATATGGGTATATGTAAAGTAGGTGTGTGTGAGGTGTTTGTATATATGGGTATATGTAAAGTAGGTGTGTGTGAGGTGTTTGTATATATGTGTATATGTAAAGTAGGTGTGTGTGAGGTGTTTGTATATATGTGTATATGTAAAGTAGGTGTGTGTGAGGTGTTTGGATATTTGTGTATATGTAAAGTAGGTGTGTGTGAGGTGTTTGTATATATGTGTATATGTAAAGTAGGTGTGTGTGAGGTGTTTGTATATATGTGTATATGTAAAGTAGGTGTGTGTGAGGTGTTTGTATATATGTGTATATGTAAAGTAGGTGTGTGTGAGGTGTTTGTATATATGTAAAGTAGGTGTGTGTGAGGTGTTTGGATATTTGTGTATATGTAAAGTAGGTGTGTGTGAGGTGTTTGTATATATGTGTATATGTAAAGTAGGTGTGTGTATATATGTGTATATGTAAAGTAGGTGTGTGTGTATATATGTGTATATGTAAAGTAGGTGTGTGTGTATATATGTGTATGTTTGTGTATATGTAAAGTAGGTGTGTGTGTATATATGTGTATATGTAAAGTAGGTGTGTGTGTATATATGTGTATGTTTGTGTATATGTAAAGTAGGTGTGTGTGTGTATATATGTGTATGTTTGTGTATATGTAAAGTAGGTGTGTGTATATATGTGTATGTTTGTGTATATGTAAAGTAGGTGTGTGTGTATATATGTGTATATGTAAAGTAGGTGTGTTTGTATATATGTGTATATGTAAAGAAGGTGTGTGTGTAAATATGTGTATATGTAAAGTAGGTGTGTGTGTATATATGTGTATGTATGTGTATATGTAAAGTAGGTGTGTGTGTATATATGTGTATATGTAAAGTAGGTGTGTTTGTATATATGTGTATATGTAAAGAAGGTGTGTGTGTAAATATGTGTATATGTAAAGTAGGTGTGTGTGTATATATGTTTATATGTAAAGTAGGTGTGTGTGTGTATATGTAAAGTAGGTGTGTGTGTATATATGTGTATGTTTGTGTATATGTAAAGTAGGTGTGTGTGTATATATGTGTATATGTAAAGTAGGTGTGTTTGTATGTATGTGTATATGTAAAGAAGGTGTGTGTGTAAATATGTGTATATGTAAAGTAGGTGTGTGTGTATATATGTGTATATGTAAAGTAGGTGTGTGTGTATATGTGTATATGTAATGTAGGTGTGTGTGTATATATGTGTATATGTAAAGTAGGTGTGTGTGTATATGTGTATATGTAATGTAGGTGTGTGTGTATATATGTGTATGTATGTGTATATGTAAAGTAGGTATGTGTATATATGTGTATGTATGTGTATATGTAAAGTAGGTGTGTGTGTATATGTGTATATATGTGTATATGTAAAGTAGGTGTGTGTGTATATATGTGTATATGTAATGTAGGTGTGTGTGTATATATGTGTATATGTAAAGTAGGTGTGTGTGTATATATGTGTATATGTAAAGTAGGTGTGTGTGTATATGTGTATATGTAATGTAGGTGTGTGTGTATATATGTGTATGTATGTGTATATGTAAAGTAGGTGTGTGTGTGTATATATGTGTATATGTAATGTAGGTGTGTGTGTGTATATATGTGTATATGTAATGTAGGTGTGTGTGTGTATATATGTGTATATGTAAAGTAGGTGTGTGTGTATATATGTGTATATGTAAAGTAGGTGTGTGTGTATATGTGTATATGTAATGTAGGTGTGTGTGTATATATGTGTATGTATGTGTATATGTAATGTAGGTGTGTGTGTGTATATATGTGTATATGTAATGTAGGTGTGTGTGTGTATATATGTGTATATGTAAAGTAGGTGTGTGTGTGTATATGTAATGTAGGTATGTGTGTATATATGTGTATATGTAAAGTAGGTGTGTGTGTATATATGTGTATATGTAAAGTAGGTGTGTGTGTATATGTGTATATGTAATGTAGGTGTGTGTGTATATATGTGTATGTATGTGTATATGTAAAGTAGGTGTGTGTGTATATATGTGTATATGTAATGTAGGTATGTGTGTATTTATGTGTATATGTAAAGTAGGTGTGTGTGTATATATATGTGTATGTATGTGTATATGTAAAGTAGGTGTGTGTGTATATATGTGTATATGTAATGTAGGTGTGTGTGTATATATGTGTATGTATGTGTATATGTAAAGTAGGTATGTGTATATATGTGTATATGTAAAGTAGGTGTGTGTGTATATATGTGTATATGTAATGTAGGTGTGTGTGTATATATGTGTATATGTAAAGTAGGTGTGTGTGTGTATATGTAATGTAGGTATGTGTGTATATATGTGTATATGTAAAGTAGGTGTGTGTGTATATATGTGTATATGTAAAGTAGGTGTGTGTGTATATGTGTATATGTAATGTAGGTGTGTGTGTATATATGTGTATGTATGTGTATATGTAAAGTAGGTGTGTGTGTATATATGTGTATATGTAATGTAGGTATGTGTGTATTTATGTGTATATGTAAAGTAGGTGTGTGTGTATATATATGTGTATGTATGTGTATATGTAAAGTAGGTGTGTGTGTATATATGTGTATATGTAATGTAGGTGTGTGTGTATATATGTGTATGTATGTGTATATGTAAAGTAGGTATGTGTATATATGTGTATGTATGTGTATATGTAAAGTAGGTGTGTGTGTATATATGTGTATATGTAATGTAGGTGTGTGTGTATATATGTGTATATGTAAAGTAGGTGTGTGTGTATATATGTGTATATGTAAAGTAGGTGTGTGTGTATATGTGTATATGTAATGTAGGTGTGTGTGTATATATGTGTATGTATGTGTATATGTAAAGTAGGTGTGTGTGTATATATGTGTATATGTAATGTAGGTGTGTGTGTGTATATATGTGTATATGTAATGTAGGTGTGTGTGTGTATATATGTGTATATGTAAAGTAGGTGTGTGTGTGTATATATGTGTATATGTAATGTAGGTGTGTGTGTATATATATATGTGTATGTATGTGTATATGTAATGTAGGTATGTGTGTATATATGTGTATATGTAAAGTAGGTGTGTTTGTATATATATGTGTATGTATGTGTATATGTAATGTAGGTATGTGTGTATATATATGTGTATATATGTGTATATGTAAAGTAGGTGTGTTTGTATATATATGTGTATGTATGTGTATATGTAATGTAGGTGTGTGTGTATATATATGTGTATGTATGTGTATATGTAATGTAGGTATGTGTGTATATATGTGTATATGTAAAGTAGGTGTGTGTGTATATATATGTGTATATGTAATGTAGGTATGTGTGTATATATGTGTATATGTAAAGTAGGTGTGTGTGTATGTATGTAAAGTAGGCGTGTGTGTTTATGAATTGCGTGTATGTTTGCGTGATTGTCTGGCTCCTAAAATCTAATTAGATTTGTCAAGCCCTACGATAGAGCATATGCACTCGTCCACAGAGTAACATTCAGTATTTTCATCTGAGATTATTTCCTTAAAAAGGTCAGCCAAATATTATTTTAGCATATTCTGGTTTATAGTTTTCGGGATATTTCTGAACCTCAAGTTTAACCTTCTCGAGCAATTTTCTACACCTCTTATCTTCATTTAGAGATTTTCCATTTTCTGTGATAATCCATTAGTCACCCCTCATTCATGCATTTATTTTGTTCGCTCTAACAGAGAGATTGTACCAGCCAATATTTTATTATCAAATATAATATCAGCTTTAATAGCCATAGAACTGTTGGTTATTCCATTTTTAAAATAGAATATTTTGTTTTACTAATAGGTCATCCAAACTTTGTTTCAAATAATCCTGTGTAATGCTTGGACTCTGCGAGGATATATCTCCATCATGCCAGTCTGCACCCTGTACCACCATCGAGTCTTCCAAATTCTTTTTAGGGTTTTCCTTTTCTGGAAAGGGTCGAAAAGAAGCCAGACACTCTTCCTTCTCTCTTATCTCTCTTCTTCTCCATCTCTGAGCCCCTTTTGGACCCATAACAATGAAAAGTTCTTGAGCATCTTTAAATCCTGTCAGATCTCTTATTCCAAAAAATTGAGAGTGTCATGCAACCCCCAATAGATCAGGAAAAAAGGTAACAGAAGATCACTCATTAGTTCAGGCAACAGTTATTTCACTAGCCCTCATTTAATGAGAAGAGGGTCTTTTCCGGAAGTGTAACACAAGCCTTATATCACTACCTATGCAGAGTAGCAGCTTCAGTCTAATCGACTCTGTTTATTCATCCATAACCCCCTTCATATACACAAATTAATTTAGAGGAGTGATCTAAAGTAGCAATTACATAAATCCAGCAAGCCTATATAGCACATCTATTTCACTTCTTGCAAGTAATCCACAAGTTCAAGGGAGTGTCAGTAAAAAATAGATATATTATATGAAGGTACATGAAAACATCATAGGAGAGGAGTCTCACGCGTTTCGCCGTGAGGCTTAATTATAGACACTTATCCAAAACAGGGTGTCTGCTAAAATAGGAAACAAACATTAGTTTGTTTTAGCCAAACATTGGTCCTTCGGGTGGTCCTCCCACCTACTAAAAACCATTTTAACCCCTTATAGGCAAATCTTTAAATAAAAGGCAGGCAAATATTCTTACAAACATAAAAATAATTAAAATAATATACAAAATTGTTAAAGTAAAGTAATTAGCAAAGTTAGTCAAAAAACTGGCTTCTGCACAGCAATTCAAAAAAACAGTTACCAATTTGTTTAGTTTAGTTTATAAAAATGATATAAAAATAATATAGTCAATAAATAAATAATAAAAACAATTGCCTTTCAAAGGATACAAATGCTATAGATAGCATTCTATTCCCATACAGGATAAATATTTCAGATCCCCATTATTATCTGTTTCAAAATGACAATTTACAGTTGATTTTTCGTTATTGCATCTAATATTTTGGCTATTACACCATAATCTGCCACCCACTTGGTTCCATTGTTAGGGGTCACAACTCTAGTGGGAGTTACCTTATTATCCTCAGTATAGATATTCTGCTCCACTGTTTACCTTGACCCTAGAACAGTCTTACCGGGTCCAGCAGCATACAGTTCCTTAGTCTCTGAGATTGCCCAGAACGGAAAGGATTCTGCAGTTCTCCTGCAGCAACATATCTTTAAAAAATGGACCACCAACTGATCTGCTGTTTGGAGGTCACTCTGACTGACCCATTGTTGTAGGGGAGCAGGTAAGCCTCTCATAAAGCGCTCCATAATATGGATTGCAGCATTAACTTCGGTTTATAACCACTTCCAAGCAAGGTGCATTTGAGACCAGTTCCTGAGGCCTATGCATGTACTGTGGCAGACACGCCCAGGTGTGCAAGGATCTCAGCCTTTAATTTACTATAAGCACTTGCTTGGGCTGGTTCTAAGTTGTAGTAGATCTTCTGGGGGTTGCCCACTTAAATATGATGCTAATAAGATGGCCTGTTTCACCTGTGGACATCCCTCTGTCTCAGGATTCAAATACCAGAAGAAAGGAATCAACATGATCAGTGGGTGCCATCTTCTGGAGATAGTAGCTTGCCTGGATCCTCTTGGTTCCTTGGTGCATTTCATCAGCATCCTGGGTCAGCTAACCAGACAAGGCCTGGATCTCCTGTCGCACCACGCTGGTAGCCTGCTGCTGTTCTTCTCTGAGAAAACGAGTAGCGTCGGCTTGGACCAATGTAGCTTGCCTGATCATGGCATCCACATATAGTTTCTAGGAGAGAAGCAGCAGCTGCAAAGCGATAACCATTTCTTGCTGTGTTGTAGTGGCCTGTTGCTGTACATCAGAAGCCTGTAGTAAGGTCTTCACAACTTCCTCCATCTTTAGACAACTATGATGTTTACTTTTGCAAGCCTTTAGATGTCAGTGCAATACCCGCATCCTCCACCATATGTGACAAACCTGTACATGTGTAATGGCATCTCTGCCTGGCAAGGTGACTGTATCCCACAATGCTCTGTGATTACCAGTACACAGTAGATGTGCTCCATGGCAGATCCTGACAGATCCCCTTGCCAAGGCGGGACCTCCGGGCCTGTGAAGGGCCAGGTCTAGATGGAGGCAAAACATGGAAGGCATGAACCAGGGTATCAGCATGAATGTCCTTAGCAGGTTCCCAAGAGCAGTAGAGTCGTAAACCTAACATATCTTGGTCCCAATTTCCAGGTAGGACAAGCATATCTTGGATGGAGGTATCGGGGAGCATCAGTGGATGAAACTCATGGCTGGCAAAGAGAACAGTGGATATGATTGTTAAATGCGAATTTAGCCAAGGGCATATAGGAAACCCAATCACCTTGAAGGTGTGTGGAGAAAAGACGGAGATATTGCTCAATTGTTCGATTAGTTTGTTCTGTCTGCTCATTGTTCTGTGGGAAGAGAGGGGTGAATATGCAACCCTTTACAAAATGCCATCCAGAATTGTGTCAAATAAATTGTGACTCTTGGTCGGAGACAATGTTCTCAGGAAGTCCATGGAGCCTAAAGACATCTCTGATAAATAGATCAGTCTCAGTTGCAGAAGGGAGATTGGTTGACAGAATAAATGAGCTTCGTGAAGCGCTCAACAACGACCATGAGGGTTGTAAACTGGTGGGAAGATGGTAGATTTGTGATTAAATCTATGGAGAGATCTGTCCAGGGTCTGGAGGGAATGGGTAAAGGCTGAAGCAGACCAGCAGGGCGAACATGGGATTCATTAGAGCGCAAACACTTGAGGAGTTGACAAAGACCGTGACATCTTTTGTCAGAGAAGGCCACCAGAATGTACGTTGGATCAGTGCGTTAGTTTGACGGATTCCGCCATGTCCAGTTGCAGGAGTGTCACGGAATGTCTTGAGAATCAGTAGACGAACCTCAGGTGGAATATATATTTTGTCATTGTAGTAGTACAAGCCATGTTTTAGATTCAGAGGGGATGAAGAATCGCAGGGAATCCCAGATGGTCTGTGTCACAGTCAAAAAAATTGTTTAGTTTTAAAATGGTATGGTAATTCAATGATACCGAATCATCTTGTTCTGGCATTCTGGAGAGTGCCTTTCCATTACGTGAACCTGGACGGAATGTAATGTGCAACTGAAATCTGGCTTGGTGAGGTTGGAGATTGTGGCGGAACCAACCTCGCCACTATGTTCTGGAGAAGCCTGGTTGCTCGCCTGCTGCCTCTGGACTATGGCCCCATGGTAAAAGCTTGTATTTTCCCCTGCAGAAAGGCTTGTTCGTGCCTTTCTGCCTGGGTGTTCGGTAGATTGAATCTACCCAACCAACTCACGAATGAATGGACTACCTGAGTAAGGGATGTGCCATAACACTATACGTTAATATTGTTAGTTAGTTATATTCTGTTAGTGTATTGGTTTATGTGTAAAGTTTAATTCTGTGAGTAGACCACTCTGAAGGTTTATAATGTGACAGTGACTCCAATAGTTTACTCCAACATCCATTGTTCTGTATTGACTGGATTAACTGGTAAACTGATTACGTTGTGTACATTACTGTGTGTATTGTAATTAGGTCTACTCACTCTATGTTAATTCCTATTTGGTTTGCAGTCTGAATGTCTAATGTTTTCCTAGCCCCAGTTAGTTGGAGAACTATGTTTAGTTCCATCCCCCCCATTGTATACTAATGTCTGTGATGTCATGTGTATGTCTTTATATAAGTCTGTGTTGTTTGTCAAATAAAGAAGTTGTTCAATCTTGCTGTACCTAACTGCTAGATGTTCTGTCTATGTGGGTACAAAGAGCAAGGGTCCAGGAAAGACTTGCTGGGTGAATGCTGAGCTGTAATTGGGGGCTAAGGAAGTGATTTCCCACAACGGACAGAGGGTCTACTTCGTCCGGTAGACGGTCCGTTACAGAGATCTTTAGCTGTTTTTAGATATTCAAGGTTCTTATGATCCGTGAAGACAGAAATGGACTGTGATGGATCCCTCCGTCACTGGGGTTCTTGGAGAGAAGTAATGGCCCGCCTCCTCCCTATAGATTATGGGCCCTGGCATTAAGGGGTTTAGTTTTTGGGGTAGTGTTAAGTTTTCACTATGCACTGACTTTAGGATATATATAGTGATCCTTTTGCTCATGCTCCCAGATGGTGCCGTCTGTAATCCTGACTCACAGTGGCGTATGTGCTATGACTGTCCACTTTGATATGGTTATTTAGTCAGACTGTGTTTTGTATATTGGTTTATGTCCAATGTATAATTCTGAGAGGGGCCCACGCTGACTGATTACAATGTGTCACCCCGGCTGGGGGTGTCACCCAGTGTGGTCCGCACCCCACCCGGGACGCCACTGCCTGAGGTATAAGGAGATAGCCGTGAGAGCCATTCCAGGAGTACAGGCGAATATCAAAACGATGGCAGAGATCAGGGTCACAAGCAGGCAGAGAGAGGTCCAAAAAACAATCTGAGATCAGAAGGCAGTTAAATGGGAAACTCTATCTTGTTTTCCCTTTTCACATTTATTTGGCATCCCTGGCTATCCATTTATGCTTCACCTATAACACCGAGGAAGACCTGAATGGTCCAAATGCATTGATTTGATTTTGGGATTTTCATAGCCACCGGCCATGTAGAGCCTCCCAACATGGGGATTACTTGTAGACTATTATAATGTTGGCTGTATGTGTGTGTAGCCTTATTAAACAATGAATGACATAATCAGTCTTTTCCTGATCCTTGGAAAATGACTGGTTTATTGACTGAAATTCCATCTGGTGTTTGCTACAGCTCTGGGCACACAGTACATTCATTGCTGTCAGATGCTGCTACATGTACATTTGGCACAAGCGTTGTGAGTACTATCACTAGCACAGAGCCTTCCTCCCTGTACTGCACAGAGCCAGCCCCCCTGTGCTGCACAGAGCCAGCCCCCCTGTGCTGCACAGAGCCAGCCCCCCTGTGCTGCACAGAGCCAGCCCCCCTGTGCTGCACAGAGCCAGCCCCCCTGTGCTGCACAGAGCCAGCCCCCCGGTGCTGCACAGAGCCAGCCCCCCGGTACTGCACAGAGCCAGCCACCCTGTACTGCACAGAGCCAGACCCCCTGTACTGCACAGAGCCAGACCCCCTGTACTGCACAGAGCCAGAAAAATCCCCAAAAATATATAAATGGCAAATAATGTCTGGTATTTGTTTTCTATAATGAGTGAGTCAGTGGAGACAAAGAGAAAGCAGGTATGGACCAATGGACAAGAACCTGCAAGCTATGTTTACAGCACACTCACAGCAAAGCAAGTGGTTTGTGACCTATAACTCGCAAAAAAAATGCAGAAAAACATGGAAACAAGGGCTCATTTTTAATGATTGTATATGTGTCATTTATTTTTTTTAGGTCAAAGTTTTAAAAAAAAAGGGATTTTTTTCTTTTTTCATCATATTTTATGATTTTTTGGTAGTAAATTATAAGATATGATGAACATAATGATATCTAATGAAAGCCCTTCTTATGATGAAAAAAAACAACATATAATTTGTATGGGCACAGAATGTGAGAAATAAGAAAATTACAGCTAAACACAAACACCCCAGAAATTTCAGAACTGCCCTTTTCGCCAAGGGAAAGACAAGGTCAAAAGGTCATGTCACTAAGGAGTTAAAAAGGGTTAAAAAAAAATCCAGCCGGGGCAATTACAGACCTGTTAGCTTGACATCTGTGGTGGGGAAAGTGTTTGAATGGTTGGTAAGGGAATATATTCATACTGAACATGAATCTCATTAGCAAGAGTCATCATGGCTTTGGGAAAGACAGATCTTGTCAAACTAATTTAATTACATTCTATGAAGAAGTGAGTAAAAAATATAGATATGGGTGCTGCAATGGATGTGATATATTTAGACTTTGCTAAAGCATTTGATACAGGCCCACATAAAAGGTTACTGTACAAATTGTCTGAAATAGGCTGAGGGCCAGAGGTTTGTGTGTAGACTGGAGTGGCAACTGGCTGAAAGAGAGAATGCAAAGAGTGGTGGTAAATGGGAAGTTCTCAAATTGGACAGATGTGATAAGTGAAATAACTCAGGGTTCTGTCCTGGGTCCTCTTCTTTTTAATTGGATTATTAATGATCTCCCAGAGGGCATATGGAGCCATGTCTCAGCGTTTGCCGATGACATAGCGTTTGCACTATCTTTCTACATAACCCCCACTGTCCTCTCCCCTCACAAACATTTCTTTCTCATGGAGCAGTGGCTGGTTGTCTCTTGAAGAAGTGGCTGGCATGTCTTGGAACAAAAGCTGGCGTGTCTTTGAGCAGAGGCTGGCGTGTCTTGATCGTGGCATTAAGCATCACAGAAATCCACAGAGCTAATCGTGGGTGCCATATTGGAAAGCGGCATGCACCTCCAATATGGTTGCTGCCCTCTTGTGGGAAGAGTGTCGGAAGTGAAAAAATGTCACTTCCGTCGCTCTGATGCTGTTGCTAGACTGCCCCTATGGGCAAAAAAAAAGGTAACAGTAGGAGAACCCCCTGTCCACTAGTTTTGGTTATTGGCCTATAACGCGCAAAAAACTGCAGAAAAACATGGAACAAGCATATTTAGAAACTCCGGAAAAAATTTAGAAACTATTTAGACAGGGTATTTTTTAATGATTGTATTTGTGTAAATTATTTTTTAGCTCAAAGTTAGAAAAAGTGAGGTTTTTTTAAATTATTTTTTCATCATATTTTATGATTTGTTTGTACTAAATGATAAGCTATGATGACTATAATGGTATCTTACAAAAGCCCTTCTTACAGCGACAAAAACAACATATAATCTGTGTACAGTATGTGAGACAGAAGAAAGACAAGGTCAAATAATCATGTCACTAAGGGGTTAATGCAATGAATTAGATTATTACATCTGGAGTAAGTGGAGGACGATTATTCATTTTACTGAAATATGCAATTCTGAATAATACAGAAAACAAACTCTAAAAACAGTAAAGCGTACATTCTAATAGTAATATATATATATATTTTTTTTACCAAACCAAGTAGTACACCATATATCAGGGGTCCTCAAACTACGGCCCGCGGGCCACATGCGGCCCGCCGAGGACATTTATGTGGCCCGCGGGGGGTGCTGCCGGCACCCACCCCGTTTACTTTTTTTTTCTTTCTGGCAGCCGCAAAGGATGCGGCTGCAGGAAGAAAAAAAAAAAAAAAAAAATTCACCGCGACCGGATGTGACGTTACGTCACATCCGGATCCGGTAACTGTTTCACTCCTCCACAGGAGGACACCGCGCGAGACGTCCGGGGACACAGCAGCTGGAGGTAAGTGATGGGGAAGCGGGGGAGGAGGGAGGGATAACGAGCACTATTCCTGGCCTCTGACTGGCATAATATTCCTGGGCTCTGACTGTCATAATATTCCTGGGCATCTGACTGGCATAATATTCCTGGGCATCTGACTGGCATCATATTCCTGGCCTCTGACTGGCATAATATTCCTGGGCATCTGAATGGCATCATATTCCTGGGCATCTGACTGGCATAATATTCCTGGGCATCTGAATGGCATAATATTCCTGGGCATCTGACTGGCATCATATTCCTGGACATCTGACTGGCATCATATTCCTGGGCATCTGACTGGCATAATATTCCTGGGCATCTGACTGGCATATTATTCCTGGGCATCTGACTGGCATCATATTCCTGGGCATCTGACTAGCATCATATTCCTGGGCATCTGACTGGCATCATATTCCTGGGCATCTGACTGGCATCATATTCCTGGGCATCTGACTGGCATCATATTCCTGGGCATCTGACTGGCATATTATTCCTGGGCATCTGACTGGCATAATATTCCTGGGCATCTGAATGGCATAATATTCCTGGCCATCTGACTGGCATATTATTCCTGGGCATCTGACTGGCATAATATTCCTGGGCATCTGAATGGCATAATATTCCTGGCCATCTGACTGGCATCATATTCCTGGGCATCTGACTGGCATAATATTCCTGGGCATCTGACTGGCATAATATTCCTGGGCTCTGACTGGCACACTATTCCCATTGAAATACTGGTAAGTTTGTTGATTTAACTTTACTTTAAATATTGTATTTGTTCTCGTTTTGTTCAAAATAAGATATATGCAGTGTGCATAGGAATTTCTTCATAGTATTTATTTTTACTATAGTCCGGCCCTTCAACGGTCTGAGGGACAGTGAACTGGCCCCCTGTTTAAAAAGTTTGAGGACCCCTGCCATATATCATACATAATACATCATATACCATAATGTCACACACACAAAGGCTGGGAAATGTCGACGGAAATAAAACTAGGAAAAAAATACTTGTTATGTTCTTTGATTTACAAATGTTTTGTTGTTGTTTTTTAACGATTGTATTCCTGTTTCTTTTTTAGAGTTCAGACGTTAGTGCCGGGTATAAACATGGCCACAGTGGCTCCTCGCCACAGAGCAGGAAAGACAAAGGGAAGCTGACTGGTACCATCAGCCTGTTAGATCAGTCTGGGCGCCAATGCCCGTCGCATGCTCAACACACGTCATTGTTTATTATTTTTGTATACATTTTCCCGTTCCTTTCATATCCCTGAAGTCTTTCTCCTAAGCCTGCTATCAAGTCATAGTTGCCAACAGTCCCAAATTTGCCAGGAAAGTAATGTTTTTTTAGCCTATGTCCTGTGAAATTTGTGTCTGTCCTGGCATTAATACGGTCTATGTACAGTATGCTCAGCACTGTGCGCAGGCAGCATTGTGTCTGTCCTGGCATTAATACAGTCTATGTACAGTATGCTCAGCACTGTGCGCAGGCAGCATTGTGTCTGTCCTGGCATTAATACAGTCTATGTACAGTATGCTCAGCACTGCGCACAGGCAGCATTGTGTCTGTCCTGGCATTAATACTGTCTATGTACAGTATGCTCAGCACTGCGCACAGGCAGCATTGTGTCTGTCCTGGCATTAATACAGTCTATGTACAGTATGCTCAGCACTGCGCTCAGGCAGCATTGTATCTGTCCTGGCATTAATACGGTCTATGTACAGTATGCTCAGCACTGCACGCAGGCAGCATTGTGTCTGTCCTAGCATTAATACAGTCTATGTACAGTATGCTCAGCACTGCGCTCAGGCAGCATTGTATCTGTCCTGGCATTAATACGGTCTATGTACAGTATGCTCAGCACTGCACGCAGGCAGCATTGTGTCTGTCCCAGCATTAATACTGTCTGTGTACAGTATATACAGCACTGCGGTCGGGCAGCATCGTGTCTGTCCTGGCATTAATACTGTCTGTGTACAGTATGTTCAGCACTGCGCGCAGGCAGCATTGTATCTGTCCCAGCATTAATAATGTCTATGTAGAGTATGTACAGCACTGCGCGCAGGCAGCATTGTATCTGTCCTGGCATTAATACGGTCTATGTACAGTATGCTCAGCACTGCACGCAGGCAGCATTGTGTCTGTCCCGGCATTAATACTGTCTATGTACAGTATGCTCAGCACTGCACGCAGGCAGCATTGTGTCTGTCCCGGCATTAATACTGTCTATGTACAGTATGCTCAGCACTGTGCGCAGGCAGCATTGTGTCTGTCCCGGCATTAATACTATGTACAGTATGCTCAGCACTGTGCGCAGGCAGCATTGTGTCTGTCCCGGCATTAATACTATCTATGTACAGTATGCTCAGCACTCCGCGCAGGCAGCATTGTGTCTGTCCTGGCATTAATAATGTCTATGTAGAGTATGTACAGCACTGCGCGCAGGCAGCATTGTGTCTGTCCCTGCATTAATACGGTCTATGTACAGTATGCTCAGCACTGTGCGCAGGCAGCATTGTGTCTGTCCCTGCATTAATACGGTCTATGTACAGTATGCTCAGCACTGCGCGCAGGCAGCATTGTGTCTGTCACGGCATTAATACGGTCTATGTACAGTATGCTCAGCACTCCGCGCAGGCAGCATTGTGTCTGTCCCGGCATTAATACGGTCTATGTACTGTATGCTCAGCACTGCGGTCGGGCAGCATTGTGTCTGTCCCGGCATTAATACTGTCTATGTACAGTATGCTCAGCACTGCACGCAGGCAGCATTGTGTCTGTCCCGGCATTAATACTGTCTATGTACAGTATGCTCAGCACTGCACGCAGGCAGCATTGTGTCTGTCCCGGCATTAATACTGTCTATGTACAGTATGCTCAGCACTGTGCGCAGGCAGCATTGTGTCTGTCCCGGCATTAATACTGTCTATGTACAGTATGCTCAGCACTGTGCGCAGGCAGCATTGTGTCTGTCCCGGCATTAATACTATCTATGTACAGTATGCTCAGCACTGCGCTCAGGCAGCATTGTATCTGTCCTGGCATTAATACGGTCTATGTACAGTATGCTCAGCACTGCACGCAGGCAGCATTGTGTCTGTCCTAGCATTAATACAGTCTATGTACAGTATGCTCAGCACTGCGCTCAGGCAGCATTGTATCTGTCCTGGCATTAATACGGTCTATGTACAGTATGCTCAGCACTGCACGCAGGCAGCATTGTGTCTGTCCCGGCATTAATACTGTCTACATACAGTATGCTCAGCACTGCACGCAGGCAGCATTGTGTCTGTCCCAGCATTAATACTGTCTATGTACAGTATGCTCAGCACTGTGCGCAGGCTGCATTGTGTCTGTTCCGGCATTAATACTGTCTATGTATAGTATGCTCAGCACTGAGCGCAGGCAGCATTGTGTCTGTCCCGGCATTAATACTGTCTATGTACAGTATGCTCAGCACTGCGCGCAGGCAGCATTGTGTCTGTCCCGGCATTAATACTATCTATGTACAGTATGCTCAGCACTGCGCGCAGGCAGCATTGTGTCTGTCCCGGCATTAATACTATCTATGTACAGTATGCTCAGCACTCCGCGCAGGCAGCATTGTGTCTGTCCCGGCATTAATACGGTCTATGTACAGTATGCTCAGCGCCGTGCGCTGGCAGCATTGTGTCTGTCCTGACATTAATACGGTCTATGTACAGTATGCTCAGCACTGTGCACAGGCAGCATTGTGTCTGTCTGGCATTAATACTGTTTATGTACAGTATGCTCAGCACTGCACGCAGGCAGCATTGTGTCTGTCCCAGGCATTAATACTATCTATGTACAGTATGCTCAGCACTGCGCGCTGGCAGCATTGTATCTGTCCCAGGCATTAATACTATCTATGTACAGTATGCTCAGCACTCCGCGCAGGCAGCATTGTCTGTCCTGGCATTAATAATGTCTATGTAGAGTATGTACAGCACTGCGCGCAGGCAGCATTGTGTCTGTCCCGGCATTAATACAGTCTATGTACAGTATGCTCAGCACTGCACATGGGCAGCATTATGTCTGTCCCAGCATTAATACTGTCTGTGTACAGTATATACAGCACTGCGGTCGGGCAGCATCGTGTCTGTCCCGGCATTAATACTGTCTGTGTACAGTATGTTCAGCACTGCGCGCAGGCAGCATTGTATCTGTCCCAGCATTAAGAATGTCTATGTAGAGTATGTACAGCACTGCGCGCAGGCAGCATTGTATCTGTCCCGGCATTAATACGGTCTATGTACAGTATGCTTAGCACTGCACGCAGGCAGCATTGTGTCTGTCCCAGGCATTAATACTATCTATGTACAGTATGCTCAGCACTGCGCGCTGGCAGCATTGTATCTGTCCCAGGCATTAATACTATCTATGTACAGTATGCTCAGCACTCCGCGCAGGCAGCATTGTCTGTCCTGGCATTAATAATGTCTATGTAGAGTATGTACAGCACTGCGCGCAGGCAGCATTGTGTCTGTCCCGGCATTAATACAGTCTATGTACAGTATGCTCAGCACTGCACATGGGCAGCATTATGTCTGTCCCAGCATTAATACTGTCTGTGTACAGTATATACAGCACTGCGGTCGGGCAGCATCGTGTCTGTCCCGGCATTAATACTGTCTGTGTACAGTATGTTCAGCACTGCGCGCAGGCAGCATTGTATCTGTCCCAGCATTAAGAATGTCTATGTAGAGTATGTACAGCACTGCGCGCAGGCAGCATTGTATCTGTCCCGGCATTAATACGGTCTATGTACAGTATGCTTAGCACTGCACGCAGGCAGCATTGTGTCTGTCCCGGCATTAATACTGTCTATGTACAGTATGCTCAGCACTGCACGCAGGCAGCATTGTGTCTGTCCCGGCATTAATACTGTCTATGTACAGTATGCTCAGCACTGTGCGCAGGCAGCATTGTGTCTGTCCCGGCATTACTACTGTCTATGTACAGTATGCTCAGCACTGTGCGCAGGCAGCATTGTGTCTGTCCCGGCATTAATACTATCTATGTACAGTATGCTCAGCACTCCGCGCAGGCAGCATTGTGTCTGTCCTGGCATTAATAATGTCTATGTAGAGTATGTACAGCACTGCGCGCAGGCAGCATTGTGTCTGTCCCTGCATTAATACGGTCTATGTACAGTATGCTCAGCACTGTGCGCAGGCAGCATTGTGTCTGTCCCTGCATTAATACGGTCTATGTACAGTATGCTCAGCACTGCGCGCAGGCAGCATTGTGTCTGTCACGGCATTAATACGGTCTATGTACAGTATGCTCAGCACTCCGCGCAGGCAGCATTGTGTCTGTCCCGGCATTAATACGGTCTATGTACTGTATGCTCAGCACTGCGGTCGGGCAGCATTGTGTCTGTCCCGGCATTAATACTGTCTGTGTACAGTATGTTCAGCACTGCGCGCAGGCAGCATTGTATCTGTCCCAGCATTAAGAATGTCTATGTAGAGTATGTACAGCACTGCGCGCAGGCAGCATTGTATCTGTCCCGGCATTAATACGGTCTATGTACAGTATGCTTAGCACTGCACGCAGGCAGCATTGTGTCTGTCCCGGCATTAATACTGTCTATGTACAGTATGCTCAGCACTGCACGCAGGCAGCATTGTGTCTGTCCCGGCATTAATACTGTCTATGTACAGTATGCTCAGCACTGTGCGCAGGCAGCATTGTGTCTGTCCCGGCATTACTACTGTCTATGTACAGTATGCTCAGCACTGTGCGCAGGCAGCATTGTGTCTGTCCCGGCATTAATACTATCTATGTACAGTATGCTCAGCACTCCGCGCAGGCAGCATTGTGTCTGTCCTGGCATTAATAATGTCTATGTAGAGTATGTACAGCACTGCGCGCAGGCAGCATTGTGTCTGTCCCTGCATTAATACGGTCTATGTACAGTATGCTCAGCACTGTGCGCAGGCAGCATTGTGTCTGTCCCTGCATTAATACGGTCTATGTACAGTATGCTCAGCACTGCGCGCAGGCAGCATTGTGTCTGTCACGGCATTAATACGGTCTATGTACAGTATGCTCAGCACTCCGCGCAGGCAGCATTGTGTCTGTCCCGGCATTAATACGGTCTATGTACTGTATGCTCAGCACTGCGGTCGGGCAGCATTGTGTCTGTCCCGGCATTAATACTGTCTATGTACAGTATGCTCAGCACTGCACGCAGGCAGCATTGTGTCTGTCCCGGCATTAATACTGTCTATGTACAGTATGCTCAGCACTGCACGCAGGCAGCATTGTGTCTGTCCCGGCATTAATACTGTCTATGTACAGTATGCTCAGCACTGTGCGCAGGCAGCATTGTGTCTGTCCCGGCATTAATACTGTCTATGTACAGTATGCTCAGCACTGTGCGCAGGCAGCATTGTGTCTGTCCCGGCATTAATACTATCTATGTACAGTATGCTCAGCACTGCGCGCAGGCAGCATTGTGTCTGTCCCGGCATTAATACTATCTATGTACAGTATGCTCAGCACTCCGCGCAGGCAGCATTGTGTCTGTCCCGGCATTAATACTGTCTATGTACAGTATGCTCAGCGCCGTGCGCAGGCAGCATTGTGTCTGTCCTGGCATTAATACGGTCTATGTACAGTATGCTCAGCACTGTGCACAGGCAGCATTGTGTCTGTCTGGCATTAATACTGTTTATGTACAGTATGCTCAGCACTGCACGCAGGCAGCATTGTGTCTGTCCCAGGCATTAATACTATCTATGTACAGTATGCTCAGCACTGCGCGCAGGCAGCATTGTATCTGTCCCAGGCATTAATACTATCTATGTACAGTATGCTCAGCACTCCGCGCAGGCAGTATTGTGTCTGTCCTGGAATTAATAATGTCTATGTAGAGTATGTACAGCACTGCGCGCAGGCAGCATTGTGTCTGTCCCGGCATTAATACAGTCTATGTACAGTATGCTCAGCACTGCACATGGGAAGCATTATGTCTGTCCCAGCATTAATACTGTCTGTGCACAGTATATACAGCACTGCGGTCGGGCAGCATCGTGTCTGTCCTGGCATTAATACTGTCTGTGTACAGTATGTTCAGCACTGCGCGCAGGCAGCATTGTGTCTGTCCCAGCATTAATAATGTCTATGTAGAGTATGTACAGCACTGCACGCAGGCAGCATTGTATCTGCCCTGACATTAATACGGTCTATGTACAGTATGCTCAGCACTGCACGCAGGCAGCATTGTGTCTGTCCCGGCATTAATACTGTCTATGTACAGTATGCTCAGCACTGCACGCAGGCAGCATTGTGTCTGTCCCGGCATTAATACTGTCTATGTACAGTATGCTCAGCACTGTGCGCAGGCAGCATTGTGTCTGTCCCGGCATTAATACTGTCTATGTACAGTATGCTCAGCACTGTGCGCAGGCAGCATTGTGTCTGTCCCGGCATTAATACTATCTATGTACTGTATGCTCAGCACTGCGGTCGGGCAGCATTGTGTCTGTCCCGGCATTAATACTGTCTATGTACAGTATGCTCAGCACTGCACGCAGGCAGCATTGTGTCTGTCCCGGCATTAATACTGTCTATGTACAGTATGCTCAGCACTGCACGCAGGCAGCATTGTGTCTGTCCCGGCATTAATACTGTCTATGTACAGTATGCTCAGCACTGTGCGCAGGCAGCATTGTGTCTGTCCCGGCATTAATACTGTCTATGTACAGTATGCTCAGCACTGTGCGCAGGCAGCATTGTGTCTGTCCCGGCATTAATACTATCTATGTACAGTATGCTCAGCACTGCGCGCAGGCAGCATTGTGTCTGTCCCGGCATTAATACTATCTATGTACAGTATGCTCAGCACTCCGCGCAGGCAGCATTGTGTCTGTCCCGGCATTAATACTATCTATGTACAGTATGCTCAGCACTGCACGCAGGCAGCATTGTGTCTGTCCCAGGCATTAATACTATCTATGTACAGTATGCTCAGCACTGCGCGCAGGCATTGTGTCTGTCCCAGGCATTAATACTATCTATGTACAGTATGCTCAGCACTCCGCGCAGGCAGCATTGTGTCTGTCCTGGCATTAATAATGTCTATGTAGAGTATGTACAGCACTGCGCGCAGGCAGCATTGTGTCTGTCCCTGCATTAATACGGTCTATGTACAGTATGCTCAGCACTGCGCGCAGGCAGCATTGTGTCTGTAACGGCATTAATACTATCTATGTACAGTATGCTCAGCACTCCGCGCAGGCAGCATTGTGTCTGTCCCGGCATTAATACGGTCTATGTACAGTATGCTCAGCACTGCGGTCGGGCAGCATTGTGTCTGTCCCGGCATTAATACTGTCTATGTACAGTATGCTCAGCACTGCACGCAGGCAGCATTGTGTCTGTCCCGGCATTAATACTGTCTATGTACAGTATGCTCAGCACTGCACGCAGGCAGCATTGTGTCTGTCCCGGCATTAATACTGTCTAGGTACAGTATGCTCAGCACTGTGCGCAGGCAGCATTGTGTCTGTCCCGGCATTAATACTGTCTATGTACAGTATGCTCAGCACTGTGCGCAGGCAGCATTGTGTCTGTCCCGGTGTTCTGACGAATTACTCGAGCAAATTCTCCTGCGCAATCGCAGGAGAATTTGCTCACTGCGCATGCGCAGAAAGTTACAGCTGATAACTCAGCTGTAACTTTATGTCCACCGCGCATGCGCGAGCTAACCAACCCACATCCCGCCCCCCGCACACCCCTTCTCACCAGCTGATCGGACAGCAGCGGTACACAGCGCATGCGCGCGGCTATCAAGCCGTGTGGGAATGCGCTGTGTCCGTGGCTGGATTCAAACAAAACGCTGGTAAGTAACACGGGGGGGGGGGGGGGGACATAAGGAGCCAACAGAGAGGTTAGCACCCTGGTGAGGGCTGCCTCATCTTGATAGGAGTTGTGATCCTCCTGCTGCATAATACAGCAGGAGGATCACAACTCCCATGAAGATGAGGCAGCCCTCACCAGGGTGCTTACCTCTCTGTTGGCTCCTTATGTCCCCCCCCCCCCCCCCCGTGTTACTTACCAGCGTTTTGTTTGAATCCAGCCACGGACACAGCGCATTCCCACACGGCTTGATAGCCGCGCGCATGCGCTGTGTACCGCCGCTGTCCGATCAGCTGGTGAGAAGGGGTGTGCGGGGGGCGGGATGTGGGTTGGTTAGCTCGCGCATGCGCGGTGGACATAAAGTTACAGCTGAGTTATCAGCTGTAACTTTCTGCGCATGCGCAGTGAGCAAATTCTCCTGCGATTGCGCAGGAGAATTTGCTCGACTAATTCGTCAGAACACCGGCATTAATACGGTCTATGTACAGCAGGGCTTGACAAATTTAATTTGATTTTAGGAGCCAGAAATTTTTTTTAGGAGCCAGACAATCACGCAAACATAAACGCAATTCATAAACACACACGACTACTTCACCTATATACAAACACACCTACTTTACATATACACATATATCCATACACCTCACACACACCTACTTTACATATACCCATATATACAAACACCTCACACACACCTACTTTACATATACCCATATATCCAAACACCTCACACACACCTACTTTACATATACCCATATATACAAACACCTCACACACACCTACTTTACATATACACATATATACAAACCTCACACACACCTACTTTACATATACACATATATACAAACACCTCACACACACCTACTTTACATATACACATATATACAAACACCTCACACACACCTACTTTATATATACACATATATACAAACCTCACACACACACACCTACTTTACATATACCCATATATACAAACACCTCACACACACCTACTTTACATATACCCATATATCCAAACACCTCACACACACCTACTTTACATATACACATGTATACAAACACCTCACACACACACCTACTTTACATATACACATGTATACAAACACCTCACACACACACCTACTTTACATATACACATATATCCAAACACCTCACACACACACCTACTTTACATATACACATACACCTCACACACACACCTACTTTACATATACACATATATACATACACCTCACACACACACCTACTTTACATATACACATATATACATACACCTCACACACACACCTACTTTACATATACACATATATACATACACCTCACACACACACCTACTTTACATATACACATATATACATACACCTCACACACACCTACTTTACATATACACATATATCCAAACACCTCTCACACACCTACTTTACAATACCTACAAACACACACCCACCTCACACAGTATTTTCTTGGGGGTTTCTTCTTGATGTGTCCCTTTCATGCTGCAGCTGCACTCCGTTGGTCGGCGTGCTGAGTGCCAAGATGTCACGTGACGACATCCGGCACTCAGACACGCGTTGCGCGAGGGGGCGGAGCTTGAAGTCTGTGCTATCTGCACAGACTTTACCCCCTCGCGCTGCGGAAAAATCGGATGGCAGCGGCAAGGGGACCATGAGGCTGGCAGCACCCAGGCGCCAGGTCTAATTTCCTGGTCGCCATGGCGACCTGGCGCCTGGGGTTTGTCGAGCCCTGATGTACAGTATGCTCAGCACTCCGCGCAGGCAGCATTGTGTCTGTCCCGGCATTAATACGGTCTATGTACAGTATGCTCAGCACTGCGGTCTGGCAGCATTGTGTCTGTCCCGGCATTAATACTGTCTATGTACAGTATGCTCAGCACTGCACGCAGGCAGCATTGTGTCTGTCCCGGCATTAATACTGTCTATGTACAGTATGCTCAGCACTGTGCACAGGCAGCATTGTGTCTGTCTGGCATGAATACTGTTTATGTACAGTATGCTCAGCACTGCACGCAGGCAGCATTGTGTCTGTCCCAGGCATTAATACTATCTATGTACAGTATGCTCAGCACTGCGCGCAGGCAGCATTGTGTCTGTCCCTGCATTAATACGGTCTATGTACAGTATTCTCAGCACTGTGCGCAGGCAGCATTGTGTCTGTCCCTGCATTAATACGGTCTATGTACAGTATGCTCAGCACTGCGCGCAGGCAGCATTGTGTCTGTCCCGGCATTAATACGGTCTATTTACAGTATGCTCAGCACTGCGCGCAGGCAGCATTGTGTCTGTCCCGGCATTAATACGGTCTATGTACAGTATGCTCAGCACTGCGCGCAGGCAGCATTGTGTCTGTCCTGGCATTAATAATGTCTATGTAGAGTATGTACAGCACTGCGCGCAGGCAGCATTGTGTCTGTCCCTGCATTAATACGGTCTATGTACAGTATGCTCAGCACTGCGCGCAGGCAGCATTGTGTCTGTCCCGGCATTAATACGGTCTATGTACAGTATGCTCAGCACTGCGCGCAGGCAGCATTGTGTCTGTCCCGGCATTAATACGGTCTATGTACAGTATGCTCAGCACTCCGCGCAGGCAGCATTGTGTCTGTCCCGGCATTAATACGGTCTATGTACAGTATGCTCAGCACTGCGGTCGGGCAGCATTGTGTCTGTCCCGGCATTAATACTGTCTATGTACAGTATGCTCAGCACTGCACATGAGCAGCATTGTGTCTGTCCCGGCATTAATACCGTCTATGTACAGTATGCTCAGCACTGCGCGCAGACAGCATTGTGTCTGTCCCGGGCATTAATACTGTCTATGTACAGTATGCTCAGCACTGTGCGCAGGCAGCATTGTGTCTGTCCTGGCATTAATACTGTTTATGTACAGTATGCTCAGCACTGTGCACAGGCAGCATTGTGTCTGTCCCGGTATTAATACAGTCCATGTACAGTATGCTCAGCACTGTGCACAGGCAGCATTGTGTCTGTCCCAGCATTAATAATGTCTATGTAGAGTATGCTCAGCACTGCACGCAGGCAGCATTGTGTCTGTCCCGGCATTAATACAGTCTATGTACAGTATGCTCAGCACTGCACATGGGCAGCATTATGTCTGTCCCAGCATTAATACTGTCTGTGTACAGTATATACAGCACTGCGGTCAGGCAGCATCGTGTCTGTCCTGGCATTAATACTGTCTGTGTACAGTATGCTCAGCACTGCGCGCAGGCAGCATTGTGTCTGTCCCAGCATTAATAATGTCTATGTAGAGTATGCTCAGCACTGCGCGCAGGCAGCATTGTGTCTGTCCCGGCATTAATATGGTCTATGTACAGTATGCACAGCACTGTACACAGGCTGCATTGTCTCTGTCCTCCATCTTCACACTATGTATGAGCAAAGCACTACATCTTTAGCTTACACAACTTATATCACTGTTACATGTTGTGTCCATGTTACAGCCCTAGGGAACACACTGGTGCTCAGTAGATAAACATGTTTAATAATTGCTGTGTTCAATGCTAGCTCCGGGAATAAACATGGCCAGAATGGCTCCTTGTCTGAGAGCAGGAAAGATGAGAATCAGACAAAGGGAAGCTGACTGGCATCATCAGTCTGGGCGCCAATGCCCAACTCATGCTCCACATATGTCATTGTTTATTTTTCCTCTTATGTATACTGTCAGTGACCCAGGACTTATCTCTGCAATCTCTCTACACATCCTCTGTATCACTGAATATCACATTGCTGGGGGAATAGAAACACTGTGATATTTAGCAAAGGAAACTGCATTAAAGAGCAACCAAACTTTATTTTCCACTTGTGCTTCTAATGTTTATTCATAAATCAGTTGCCCTTAGACTGAGGATAAAATGGTATGTACTTATGACCATACATCCCAATTTATCGTCTGAATGGTGGCAACTGCCATGCCTCCCTGGGAATCAGGCAGCCTGGACTGTCTGGCAGAGAAAGACCCTTGTTTATGCATGGGATCATTAAAAAGGCCCCTTAACTAGGTCTCCTCTGCTGATCATATACAAAAAGAGAGGATCTTTCTCTGAGGATCCCTAGAAAAATCACACCACAATCAGACAAGTGGGGCCAGCCTCCTCACCTGCTGTGTATTAGACACAGCTGACAGTAAACTTGCATATATCTACTAAGATACATACTAGGTTTACTCCGAATATGCAGGACATCATTTTTAACACTTTCAAGGGTTAAAAAACGTTTAATTGTCCTTTCACACCTTCGTGACAATAGACAAATCAGGTACATAGAGGGGCAACGATTTAAAATTAATATCAGGAAGTATTACTTTACTGAGAGGGTAGTAGATGTATGGAATAGTCTTCCAGCAGAAGTGGTAGAGGTAAACACAGTCAAGGATTTTAAGCATGCGTGGGATAGACACAAGGCTATCCTAGCTATAAGACCGGGAATGGGGGACTAATAAAAGTACTCCAAAAAAATTGGGCAGACTAGATGGACCGAATGCTTCTTATCTGCCGAAACATTCTACAGAAAACATGTCACTAAGTGACAATGGACGTAACTGGTTCGTCCAACAGTGACTCCCGCATAGACAGTTATCAACGGTCGCTGCCTATGCCTAGCGGGCGTTGCTATGATGCCTCATTATCGAGGCATCATGCAACACCATAATTTGGCCCCCCCCCGGCACCATAATCTGTCCACGCAGCGATTGCGAGGGCTCCAATATGGGGCTGCCCTGTAGTCATCAACATCCCAGTCAAAAGTCAAACTAACGTAGCCAAAGTAAAGGACGATATTCCACTTGGGAATACGCTGTGCAGTCACTATAGACTCTGGTAAACTGAAGAGAACAAACAAGGTAGGTATCGGAGGATGGATGCCGATGCAATAAAATTCGGATAGCTGGAATCATTGCAAAAGTAGAAACTGTATTGTAGACCACAGCTGCAAATGGTGAGAGATCACCTCCCCCGGCAAACAGACCGCATTGCCTTACGCGGTTTAATCGACCATTACCGTTATCTTTGTGAAGATGAAATTGGAATCAAAACCACTTGTTGGTACTGTTACTGTATGCATTTTCAATAATATATATATATATAATTCTGTTAAAGTGCGAAGTAAGAACTAGAGTGCCTTGTAAAAGTTTTCACCCCCCTTGAGTTTTTACCTATTTTGTAACATTACAGCCTTAAGTTCAGTGTTTTTTTAGTTCACAAAAAAAAGTGACTAGCGCTTTACGTGAAAAGAAATTAGTCTAAAGAAAGTGCAGCAAACACAAGTGCCACTCAATAGTGAAAACGTGAAGATATATGAGTGTTGCGCAATAGAACATAATACTTATCTAGACAGTAGTTTCTCCAGAGTTACATCAAAAAAAAAAAAAACCATTCTCAATGAAGATATAAAAGAAAGGAAGAAATAAACAAAAGTACAATGTGAAGACCTGTAAGTACAGGATAAATTAATAATTCCCCCAAAGGAAATATACTCACACTTTACAGAGCCAAATATACCGGCTCTGGGTGTGAGAAGCAAGTGGACTATAAGTCCTATAACCCTCCAGATCTTTAGGGCTCCTCTCTGCTCATTCACACAGGGGATGATGTTCTTGTTTAGTATACAGAAGGAGGCGATGGAGTGTAGGTAGATATCCAAACGATATAAATACTTTAATAGCCCCTTAAATATCTTTGGAGGCTTTAAAAACGGATTATAAACAACATACTTGTACTGAAGCAACAATACAGTAATGATGATTCCACCGTTATAGAAGTCCAGTTTTTGTACCGACCAGCGTATCCAGACAAAAACCGGAGGTAAACAATTCTCTGTTGAGCTTCCGGATTTCACGGGCAAACAGAGTCTCTAGCGTGGACGTCACAATCTGCGACGCGTTTCGCCCAATCCGGGCTTCATCAGGGCAGTGTTTTATTAATCTGAATTTTATGTGATGGATCAGAGCACAATAGTCTAAGTTGGAGAATTGAAATGAGAAAAATATATACATAAAACTATTTTTTAGAAATAGAAAACAGAAAATTGGCATGTGTGTATGTATCATCCCCTTTGTTATGAAGCCCATAACAAGCTCTGGTGCAACTAATTACCTTCAGAAGTCACATAATTAGTGAGATGATGTCCCCCTGTGTGCAATCTAAGTGTCACATGATCTGTCATTACATATACACACCTTTTCTGAAAGGCCCCAGAGGCTGCAACACCTAAGCAAGAGGCACCACTAACCAAACACTGCCATGAAGACCAAGGAACTCTCCAAACAAGTATGGGACAATGTTGATGAGAAGTACAAGTCAGGGTTAGGTTATAAAAAAATATCCAAATCTTTGATGATCCCCAGGAGCACCATCAAATCTATAATAACAAAATGGAAAGAACATGGCACAACAGCAAACCTGCCAAGAGAAGGCCACCCAGCCGTACGCTCCATAGAGTTGGGCTTTATGGCAGAGTGGCCAGAAGAAAGCCATTACTTTCAGCCAAAAACAAAATGGCACGTTCTGAGTTTGGGAAAAGGCATGTGGGAGACTCCCAAAATGTATGGAGGAAGGTGCTCTAGTCTGATGAGACTAAAACTGAACTTTTCGGCCATCATGAAAACGCTATGTCTGGCGCAAACCCAACACATCACATCACCCAAAGAACACCATCCCCACAGTGAAACATGGTGGTGGCAGCATCATGCTGTGGGAAGTTGAGGGAAAGATGGATGGTGCTAAATACAGGGATATTCTTGAGCAAACCCTGTACCACTCTGTGCGTGATTTGAGGCTAGGACGGAGGTTCACCTTCCAGCAGGACAATGACCCCAAATACGTTGCTAAAGCAACACTTGAGTGGTTTAAGGGGAAACATGTAAATGTGTTGGAATGGCATAGTCAGAGCCCAGACCTCAATCCAATAGAAAATCCGTGGTCAGACTTAAAGATTGCTGTTCACAAGAGCAAACCATCCAATCTGAAGGAGCTGGAGCAGTTTTGCAAGGGGGAATGGACAAAAATCCCAGTGGTAAGATGTGGCAAGCTCATAGAGACTTATCCAAAGCGACTTGGAGCTGTGATTTAGTCCTATTGGAGCTGTTTTGTCCTATTTGTCGTTTGTTTCACAATAAGAAAAAAAAAACATATTCAAAGTTGTGGACATGTTCTGTAAATTAAATAATGCAAATCCTCAAACAACCCATGTTAATTCCAGGTTGTGAGGCAACAAAACACGAAAAATGCCAAGGGCGTGAATACTTTTGCAAGGCACTATATATCTGGTGTGTATATAAAATAAGTGTATGTTTTTGTTTTTAACGGATTTAATTTATTTGTATATCTTATATGTATCACTTTAACACTGCACAGTATTATGGGAGTAGGTTTGTAAGAGCGGATATCCGCCCAAAACACTTGAGCCTATGACAAAGTGTGGTGATTGGGCGCGAACGGGCAAAGCTATGCGGTCTGTTTGCCGGGGGAGGTGATCTCACATTGTTTGCCATTGTGGTCTACAATAAATTTTCTACTTTTGCAACAATTCCAGCTATCTGAATTTTATTGCATCAGTCATCCATCCTCCAATACCTACCTTAAAATTAGGATTACATTTAAGAGACTGTGAGGGCAGAGGGGCAATTGTTTATCTGTCCCTGTACCTTATCTGTCAGTATATCTGTCTATCAGTCTCTGTACCTTATCTGTCAGTATATCTGTCTATCAGTCTCTATACCTTATCTGTCAGTATATCTGTCTATCAGTCTCTGTACCTTATCTGTCAGTATATCTGTCTATCAGTCTCTGTACCTTATCTGTCAGTATATCTGTCTATCAGTCTCTGTACCTTATCTGTCAGTATATCTGTCTATCAGTCTCTGTACCTTATCTGTCAGTATATCTGTCTATCAGTCTCTGTACCTTATCTGTCAGTATATCTGTCTATCAGTCTCTGTACCTTATCTGTCAGTATATCTGTCTATCAGTCTCTGTACCTTATCTGTCAGTATATCTGTCTATCAGCCTCTGTACCTTATCTGTCAGTATATCTGTCTATCAGCCTCTGTACCTTACCTGTCAGTATATCTGTCTATCCGTCTCTGTATCTTATCTGTCAGTATATCTGTCTATCAATCTCTGTATCTTATCTGTCAGTATATCTGTCTATCAATCTCTGTACCTTATCTGTCAGTATATCTGTCTATCAATCTCTGTACCTTATCTGTCAGTATATCTGTCTATCAGTCTCTGTACCTTATCTGTCAGTATATCTGTCTATCAGTCTCTGTACCTTATCTGTCAGTATATCTGTCTATCAGTCGCTGTACCTTATCTGTCAGTATATATGTCTATCAGTCTCTGTACCTTATCTGTCAGTATATCTGTCTATCAGTCTCTGTACCTTATCTGTCAGTATATCTGTCTATCAGTCTCTGTACCTTATCTGTCAGTATATCTGTCTATCAGTCTCTGTACCTTATCTGTCAGTATATCCGTCTATCAGTCTCTGTACCTTATCTGTCAGTATATCTGTCTATCAGTCTCTGTACCTTATCTGTCAGTATATCTGTCTATCAATCTCTGTACCTTATCTGTCAGTATATCTGTCTATCAGTCTCTGTACCTTATCTGTCAGTATATCTGTCTATCAGTCTCTGTACCTTATCTGTCAGTATATCTGTCTATCAGTCTCTGTACCTTATCTGTCAGTATATCTGTCTATCAATCTCTGTACCTTATCTGTCAGTATATCTGTCTATCAATCTCTGTATCTTATCTGTCAGTATATCTGTCTATCAGTCTCTGTACCTTATCTGTCAGTATATCTGTCTATCAGTCTCTGTACCTTATCTGTCAGTATATCTGTCTATCAGTCTCTGTACCTTATCTGTCAGTATATCTGTCTATCAGTCTCTGTACCTTATCTGTCAGTATATCTGTCTAACAATCTCTGTACCTTATCTGTCAGTATATCTGTCAATCAGTCTCTGTACCTTATCTGTCAGTATATCTGTCTATCAGTCTCTGTATCTTTTCTGTCAACATATCTGTCTATCAATCTCTGTACCTTATCTGTCAGTATATCTGTCTATCAGTCTCTGTATCTTATCTGTCAGTATATCTGTCTATCAATCTCTGTACCTTATCTGTCAGTATATCTGTCTATCAATCTCTGTACCTTATCTGTCAGTATATCTGTCTATCAATCTCTGTACCTTATCTGTCAGTATATCTGTCTATCAATCTCTGTACCTTATCTGTCAGTATATCTGTCTATCAGTCTCTGTACCTTATCTGTCAGTATATCTGTCTATCAATCTCTGCACCTTATCTGTCAGTATATCTGTCTATCAGTCTCTGTACCTTATCTGTCAGTATATCTGTCTATCAGTCTCTGTACGTTATCTGTCAGTATATCTGTCTATCAGTCTCTGTACCTTATCTGTCAGTATATCTGTCTATCAGTCTCTGTACCTTATCTGTCAGTATATCTGTCTATCAGTCTCTGTACCTTATCTGTCAGTATATCTGTCTATCAATCTCTGCACCTTATCTGTCAGTATATCTGTCTATCAGTCTCTGTACCTTATCTGTCAGTATATCTCTCTATCAGTCTCTGTATCTTATCTGTCTATCAGTCTCTGTACCTTATCTGTCCGTTTATATGTCTATCAATCTCTGTATCTTATCTGTCAGTATATCTGTCTATCAGTCTCTGTACCTTATCTGTCAGTATATCTGTCTATCAGTCTCTGTACCTTATCTGTCAGTATATCTGTCTATCAGTCTCTGTACCTTATCTGTCAGTATATCTGTCTGTCTATCAATCTCTGTACCTTATCTGTCAGTATATCTGTCTATCAGTCTCTGTGCCTTATCTGTCAGTATATCTGTCTGTCTATCAATCTCTGTACCTTATCTGTCAGTATATCTGTCTATCAGTCTCTGTACCTTATCTGTCAGTATATCTGTCTATCAGTCACTGTACCTTATCTGTCAGTATATCTGTCTATCAATCTCTGCACCTTATCTGTCAGTATATCTGTCTATCAATCTCTGCACCTTATCTGTCAGTATATCTGTCTATCAATCTCTGTACCTTATCTGTCAGTATATCTGTCTATCAATCTCTGTACCTTATCTGTCAGTATATCTGTCTATCAATCTCTGTACCTTATCTGTCAGTATATCTGTCTATCAATCTCTGTACCTTATCTGTCAGTATATCTGTCTATCAGTCTCTATACCTTATCTGTCAGTATATCTGTCTATCAATCTCTGTACCTTACCTGTCAGTATATCTGTCTATCAGTCTCTGTACCTTATCTGTCAGTATATCTGTCTATCAATCTCTGTACCTTATCTGTCAGTATATCTCTCTATCAGTCTCTGTACCTTATCTGTCAGTATATCTGTCTATCAGTCTCTGTACCTTATCTGTCAGTATATCTGTCTATCAATCTCTGTACCTTATCTGTCAGTATATCTGTCTATCAGTCTCTGTACCTTATCTGTCAGTATATCTGTCTATCAGTCTCTGTACCTTATCTGTCAGTATATCTGTCTATCAATCTCTGTACCTTATCTGTCAGTATATCTGTCTATCAGTCTCTGTACCTTATCTGTCAGTATATCTGTCTATCAATCTCTGTACCTTATCTGTCACTATATCTGTCTATCAGTCTCTGTACCTTATCTGTCAGTATATCTGTCTATCAATCTCTGTACCTTATCTGTCAGTATATCTGTCTATCAATCTCTGTACCTTATCTGTCAGTATATCTGTCTATCAATCTCTGTACCTTATCTGTCAGTATATCTGTCTATCAGTCTCTGTACCTTATCTGTCAGTATATCTGTCTATCAGTCTCTGTACCTTATCTGTCAGTATATCTGTCTATCAGTCTCTGTACCTTATCTGTCATAATATCTGTCTATCAGTCTCTGCACCTTATCTGTCAGTATATCTGTCTATCAATCTCTGTACCTTATCTGTCAGTATATCTCTCTATCAGTCTCTGTACCTTATCTGTCAGTATATCTGTCTATCAATCTCTGTATCTTATCTGTCAGTATATCTGTCTATCAATCTCTGTACCTTATCTGTCAGTATATCTGTCTATCAGTCTCTGTACCTTATCTGTCAGTATATCTGTCTATCAATCTCTGCACCTTATCTGTCAGTATATCTGTCTATCAGTCTCTGTACCTTATATGTCAGTATATCTGTCTATCAATCTCTGTACCTTATCTGTCAGTATATCTGTCTATCAATCTCTGTACCTTATCTGTCAGTATATCTCTCTATCAGTCTCTGTACCTTATCTGTCAGTATATCTGTCTATCAATCTCTGTACCTTATCTGTCAGTATATCTGTCTATCAGTCTCTGTACCTTATCTGTCAGTATATCTGTCTATCAATCTCTGTACCTTATCTGTCAGTATATCTGTCTATCAATCTCTGTACCTTATCTGTCAGTATATCTGTCTATCAGTCTCTGTACCTTATCTGTCAGTATATCTGTCTATCAGTCTCTGTACCTTATCTGTCAGTATATCTGTCTATCAGTCTCTGTACCTTATCTGTCAGTATATCTGTCTATCAATCTCTGTACCTTATCTGTCAGTATATCTGTCTATCAGTCTCTGTACCTTATCTGTCAGTATATCTGTCTATCAATCTCTGTACCTTATCTGTCAGTATATCTGTCTATCAGTCTCTGTACCTTATCTGTCAGTATATCTGTCTATCAATCTCTGTACCTTATCTGTCAGTATATCTGTCTATCAATCTCTGTATCTTATCTGTCAGTATATCTGTCTATCAATCTCTGTACCTTATCTGTCAGTATATCTGTCTATCAATCTCTGTACCTTATCTGTCAGTATATCTGTCTATCAGTCTCTGTACCTTATCTGTCAGTATATCTGTCTATCAGTCTCTGTACCTTATCTGTCAGTATATCTGTCTATCAGTCTCTGTACCTGATCTGTCAGTATATCTGTCTATCAGTCTCTGTACCTTACCTGTCAGTATATCTGTCTATCAGTCTCTGTACCTTATCTGTCAGTATATCTGTCTATCAATCTCTGTACCTTATCTGTCAGTATATCTGTCTATCAATCTCTGTACATTATCTGTCAGTATATCTGTATATCACTCTCTGTACCTTATCTGTCAGTATATCTGTCTATCAATCTCTGTACCTAATCTGTCAGTATATCTGTCTATCAATCTCTGTACCTTATCTGTCAGTATATCTGTCTATCAGTCTCTGTACCTTATCTGTCAGTATATCTGTCTATCAGTCTCTGTACCTTATCTGTCAGTATATCTGTCTATCAATCTCTGTACCTTATCTGTCAGTATATCTGTCTATCAATCTCTGTACCTTATCTGTCAGTATATCTGTCTATCAATCTCTGTACCTTATCTGTCAGTATATCTGTCTATCAGTCTCTGTATCTTATCTGTCAGTATATCTGTCTATCAATCTCTGTACCTTATCTGTCAGTATATCTGTCTATCAGTCTCTGTACCTTATCTGTCAGTATATCTGTCTATCAGTCTCTGTACCTTATCTGTCAGTATATCTGTCTATCAGTCTCTGTAGCTTATCTGTCAGTATATCTGTCTATCAATCTCTGTACCTTATCTGTCAGTATATCTGTCTATCAATCTCTGTACATTATCTGTCAGTATATCTGTATATCACTCTCTGTACCTTATCTGTCAGTATATCTGTCTATCAATCTCTGTACCTAATCTGTCAGTATATCTGTCTATCAATCTCTGTACCTTATCTGTCAGTATATCTGTCTATCAGTCTCTGTACCTTATCTGTCAGTATATCTGTCTATCAGTCTCTGTACCTTATCTGTCAGTATATCTGTCTATCAGTCTCTGTATCTTATCTGTCAGTATATCTATCAATCTCTGCACCTTATCTGTCAGTATATCTGTCTATCAATCTCTGTACCTTATCTGTCAGTATATCTGTCTATCAGTCTCTGTATCTTATCTGTCAGTATATCTGTCTATCAATCTCTGTACCTTATCTGTCAGTATATCTGTCTATCAATCTCTTTACTGTATGTCAGCATATCTGACTGTCTGTGTGTCTATCGTTGCACCTTGTCTGTCATTATATCCATACCTCCCCCAAGGGTGTCTGTCCCAGTGAGCTCTACCTTTCTCTCGCTTTTGGGGACAGATGCCCAGTTTGGTGGGAATATCTTGTCTGGAACATAGATAATGCCTACTGTGACAGTGCGATAGTGCTGACACTTGACCTTCCAAGCTCAGTCCCGATTCGCCAGGAGGAACTGTTGGGAGGTATGGTTTATCTGTGTCTGTAAGAGTATGTGTCTTGTTTGTTTCTCTGTCTGTCAGTCTCTATACCTTGTCTGTCTGTCAGTCAGAATATTACCCCAGTGATTGTATTAATCTACAAGATATTACCTCAGTGATTGTATTAATCTATAGGATATTACCTCAGTGATTGTATTAATCTATAGGATATTATCTCAGTGATTGTATTAATCTACAAGATATTACCTCAGTGATTGTATTAATCTATAGGATATTATCTCAGTGATTGTATTAATCTATAAGATATTACCTCAGTGATTGTATTAATCTATAGGATATTACCTCAGTGATTGTATTAATCTATAGGATATTACCTCAGTGATTGTAATAATCTATAGGATATTACCTCAGTGATTGTATTAATCTATAGGATATTACCTCAGTGATTGTATTAATCTATGGGATATTACCCCAGTGATTGTATTAATCTATAGGATATTACCTCAGTGATTGTATTAATCTACAAGATATTACCTCAGTGATTGTATTAATCTATAAGATATTACCTCAGTGATTGTATTAATCTATGGGATATTACCCCAGTGATTGTATTAATCTATAGGATATTACCTCAGTGATTGTATTAATCTACAAGATATTACCTCAGTGATTGTATTAATCTATAAGATATTACCTCAGTGATTGTATTAATCTATAGGATATAACCTCAGTGATTGTATTAATCTATAGGATATTACCTCAGTGATTGTATTAATCTATAGGATATTACCTCAGTGATTGTATTAATCTACAAGCTATTACCTCAGTGATTGTATTAATCTACAAGCTATTACCTCAGTGATTGTATTAATCTACAAGATATTACCTCAGTGATTGTATTAATCTATGGGATATTACCTCAGTGATTGTATTAATCTATAGGGTATTACCTCAGTGATTGTATTAATCTATGGGATATTACCTCAGTGATTGTATTAATCTACAAGATATTACCTCAGTGATTGTATTAATCTATAGGATATTACCTCAGTGATTGTATTAATCTATAGGATATTACCTCAGTGATAGTATTAATCTATAGGATATTACCTCAGTGATTGTATTAATCTATGGGATATTACCTCAGTGATTGTATTAATCTATAGGATATTACCTCAGTGATGGTATTAATCTACAAGATATTACCTCAGTGATTGTATTAATCTATAGGATATTACCTCAGTGATTGTATTAATCTACAAGATATTACCTCAGTGATTGTATTAATCTACAAGATATTACCTCAGTGATTGTATTAATCTACAAGATATTACCTCAGTGATTGTATTAATCTACAAGATATTACCTCAGTGATTGTATTAATCTACAAGCTATTACCTCAGTGATTGTATTAATCTACAAGCTATTACCTCAGTGATTGTATTAATCTACAAGCTATTACCTCAGTGATTGTATTAATCTATGGGATATTACCTCAGTGATTGTATTAATCTATAGGATATAACCTCAGTGATTGCATTAATCTATAGGATATTACCTCAGTGATTGTATTAATCTACAAGATATTACCTCAGTGATTGTATTAATCTATAGGATATTACCTCAGTGATTGTATTAATCTACAAGATATTACCTCAGTGATTGTATTAATCGATAGGATATTACCTCAGTGATTGTATTAATCTACAAGCTATTACCTCAGTGATTGTATTAATCTACAAGCTATTACCTCAGTGATTGTATTAATCTATAGGATATTACCTCAGTGATTGTATTAATCTATGGGATATTACCTCAGTGATTGTATTAATCTATAGGATATTACCTCAGTGATTGTATTAATCTACAAGATATTACCTCAGTGATTGTATTAATCTACAAGATATTACCTCAGTGATTGTATTAATCTATAGGATATTACCTCAGTGATTGCATTAATCTATAGGATATTACCTCAGTGATTGTATTAATCTATAGGATATTACCTCAGTGATTGTATTAATCTACAAGATATTACCTCAGTGATTGTATTAATCTATAGGATATTATCTCAGTGATTGTATTAATCTACAAGATATTACCTCAGTGATTGTATTAATCTACAGGATATTACCTCAGTGATTGCATTAATCTATAGGATATTACCTCAGTGATTGTATTAATCTATAGGATATTACCTCAGTGATTGTATTAATCTATAGGATATTACCTCAGTGATTGCATTAATCTATAGGATATTACCTCAGTGATTGTATTAATCTATAGGATATTACCTCAGTGATTGTATTAATCTACAAGATATTACCTCAGTGATTGTATTAATCTATAGGATATTATCTCAGTGATTGTATTAATCTACAAGATATTACCTCAGTGATTGTATTCATCTACAATATATTACCTCAGTGATGATAGTAATCTATAGGGTATTACTGCAGTGATGATAGTAATCTATGGGGTATTACCTCAGTGATTGCATTAATCTATAGGATATTACCCCAGTGATTGTATTAATCTATAAGATATTACCTCAGTGGTTGTATTCATCTACAAGATATTACCTCAGTGATTGTATTAATCTACAAGATATTACCTCAGTGATTATAGTAATCTATAAAGTTTTACCTCAGTGATTATAGTAATCTATAGGATGTTACCTCAGTGACTGTATTAATCTACAAGATATTACCTCAGTGATTTCCATTAATCAATAGGATATTACCCCAGTGATTAAAGTAATCTATAGGGTATTACTGCAGTGATGATAGTAATCTATGGGGTATTACCTCAGTGATTGCATTAATCTATAGGATATTACCCCAGTGATGGTATTAATCTATAGGATATTACCCCAGTGATGGTATTAATCTATAGGATATTACCCCAGTGATGGTATTAATCTATAGGATATTACCTCAGTGATTGTATTAGTCTACAAGATATAACCTCAGTAATTGTATTAATGTACAAGATATTACCTCAGTGATTGCATTAATCTATAGGATATTACCTCAGTGATAGTATTAATCTACAAGATATTACCTCAGTGATTGTATTAATCTATAGGATATTACCTCAGTGATAGTATTAATCTACAAGATATTACCTCAGTCATTGTATTAATCTATGGGATATTACCTCAGTGATTGTATTAATCTACGAGCTATTACCTCAGTGATTTCATTAATCTACAACATATTACCTCAGTGATTGTATTAATCTATAGCACGGGCGTCCAACGTGCGGCCCGCCGGCCAGAGTGGTGCGGCCCGCCTGAGAGTGGCAGCGGTAGCCGCACCTCTCACCCGCTCCAGCAAAGTGCGCACCGGGATGTCACCGACACCCGGTGCTCCAACCCAGTCAGTGCGCGAGGGGACAGTGCATTCTCCTCTCACGCAGGGGAGAAAGCTCCGCCCCTAGCACTCCGGCCCCCGTTGGAGCACCGGGTGTCAGTGACATCCGGGTGCTCAGATGAAGAATGGGACCTCCACAGATGGGACAATCACCCTCCCTGCAGATACAGGTAAACGAGCAGGGAGGGGGAACAAACCATCTAACATGCTGGGGGGGGGGGGGGGAGCAATGTCTATGTGCGTGTGGAAATGAGACAGTGTGTGAATGTGTGTGTGTGGAAGTGTGACAGTGTGTGAATGTGAAAGTGGGACTGTGTGTGAATGTGTGTGGAAGTGGGACTATGTATGAATGTGTGTGGAAGTGGGACTGTGTGTGAATGTGTGTGGAAGTGGGACTGTGTGTGAATGTGTGTGGAAGTGGGACTGTGTGTGAATGTTTGTGGAAGTGGGACTAATGTGTGTGGAAGTGGGACTAATGTGTGTGGAAGTGGGACTATGTATGAATGTGTGTGGAAGTGGGACTGTGTGTGAATGTGTGTGGAAGTCGGACTAATGTGTGTGGAAGTGGGACTGTGTGTGAATGTGTGTGGAAGTGGGACTGTGTGTGGAAGTGGGACTATGTATGAATGTGTGTGGAAGTGGGACTATGTATGAATGTGTGTGGAAGTGGGACTGTGTGTTAATGTGTGTGGAAGTGGGACTATGTATGAATGTGTGTGGAAGTGGGACTGTGTGTGGAAGTGGGACTATGTATGAATGTGTGTGGAAGTGGGACTGTGTGTGAATGTGTGTGGAAGTGGGACTGTGTGTGAATGTGTGTGGAAGTGGGACTAATGTGTGTGGAAGTGGGACTATGTGTGAATGTGTGTGGACGTGGTACTGCCTATTTGTGTATTCACATGTAAATTTGTGTGCATTGAATGTGAGTTTTTTTATTGCTGCTGTCTTACTGGGGAATCTGTGATACACTCACACTACATACATACATACATTTACTTTCAAGGAAACATGAATGCGGCCCACGCACAAATAGATTTACGGTGAAGTGGCCCACTGCAAAACAAACTTGGACACCCCGGATCTATAGGATATTATCTCAGTGATTGTATTAATCTACAAGATATTACCCCAGGGATTGTATTAATCTATAGGATATTACCTCAGTGATTGCATTAATCGACAAGATATTACCTCGGTGATTGTATTAATCTATAGGATATTACCTCAGTGATTGTATTAATCTATAGGATATAACCTCAGTGATTGTATTAATCTATAGGATATAACCTCAGTGATTGTATTAATCTATAGGATATTACCTCAGTGATTGTATTAATCTACAAGCTATTACCTCAGTGATTGTATTAATGCACAAGCTATTACCTCAGTGATTGTATTAATCTATGGGATATTACCTCAGTGATTGTATTAATCTATAGGATATAACCTCAGTGATTGTATTAATCTATAGGATATAACCTCAGTGATTGCATTAATCTACAAGATATTACTTCGGTGATTGTATTAATCTATAGGATATTACCTCAGTGATTGTATTAATCTATAGGATATAACCTCAGTGATTGTATTAATCTATAGGATATAACCTCAGTGATTGCATTAATCTACAAGATATTACCTCGGTGATTGTATTAATCTATAGGATATTACCTCAGTGATTGTATTAATCTATAGGATATAACCTCAGTGATCGTATTAATCTATAGGATATTACCTCAGTGATTGCATTAATCTATAGGATATTACCTCAGTAATTGCATTAATCTATAGGATATTACCTCAGTGATTGCATTAATCTATAGGATATTACCTCAGTGATTGCATTAATCTACAAGATATTACCTCAGTGATTGTATTAATCTATAGGATATTAACTCAGTGATTGTACTAATCTATAGGATATAACCTCAGTGATAGTATTAATCAATAGGATATTACCTCAGTGATTGCATTAATCTACAAGCTATTACCTCAGTGATTGTATTAATCTACAAGATATTACCTCAGTGATTGTATTAATCTATAGGATATTACCTCAGTGATTGTATTAATCTATAGGATATTACCCCAGTGATTGTATTAATCTATAGGATATTACCTCAGTGATGGTATTAATCTACAAGATATTACCTCAGTGATTGTATTAATCTACAAGCTATTACCTCAGTGATTGTATTAATCTACAAGCTATTACCTCCGTGATTGTATTAATCTACAAGCTATTACCTCAGTGATTGTATTAATCTACAAGCTATTACCTCAGTGATTGTATTAATCTACAAGCTATTACCTCAGTGATTGTATTAATCTACAAGCTATTACCTCAGTGATTGTATTAATCTACAAGCTATTACCTCAGTGATTGTATTAATCTACAAGATATTACCTCAGTGATTGTATTAATCTATAGGATATTACCTCAGTGGTTGTATTAATCTACAGGATATTACCTCAGTGATTGTATTAATCTACAAGATATTACCTCAGTGATTGTATTAATCTATAGGATATTACCTCAGTGGTTGTATTAATCTATAGGATATTACCTCAGTGATTGTATTAATCTATAGGATATTACCCCAGTGATTGTATTAATCTACAAGCTATTACCTCAGTAATTGTATTAATCTACAAGATATTACCTCAGTGATTGTATTAATCTACAAGATATTACCTCAGTGATTGTATTAATCTACAATCTATTACCTCAGTGATTGTATTAATCTATAGGATATTACCCCAGTGATTGTATTAATCTATAGGATATTACCCCAGTGATTGTATTAATCTACAAGCTATTACCTCAGTGATTGTATTAATCTACAAGATATTACCTCAGTGATTGTATTAATCTACAAGCTATTACCTCAGTGATTGTATTAATCTATAGGATATTACCTCAGTGATTGTATTAATCTATAGGATATTACCCCAGTGATTGTATTAATCTATAGGATATTACCCCGGTGATTGTATTAATCTATAGGATATTACCCCAGTGATGGTATTAATCTACAAGATATTACCTCAGTGATTGTATTAATCTACAAGCTATTACCTCAGTGATTGTATTAATCTATAGGATATTACCTCAGTGATTGTATTAATCTACAAGATATTACCACAGTGATTGTATTAATCTATAGGGTATTACCTCAGTGATTGTATTAATCTACAAGCTATTACCTCAGTGATTGTATTAATCTACAAGCTATTACCTCAGTGATTGTATTAATCTATAGGATATTACCTCAGTGATTGTATTAATCTACAAGCTATTACCTCAGTGATTGTATTAATCTACAAGCTATTACCTCAGTGATTGTATTAATCTACAAGCTATTACCTCAGTGATTGTATTAATCTACAAGCTATTACCTCAGTGATTGTATTAATCTACAAGCTATTACCTCAGTGATTGTATTAATCTATAGGATATTACCTCAGTGATTGTATTAATCTACAAACTATTACCTCAGTGATTGTATTAATCTACAAGCTATAACCTCAGTGATTGTTTTAATCTATAGGATATTACCTCAGTGATTGTATTAATCTATGGGATATTACCTCAGTGATTGTATTAATCTATAGGATATTACCTCAGTGATTGTATTAATCTACAAGATATTACCTCAGTGATTGTATTAATCTACAAGATATTACCTCAGTGATTGTATTAATCTATAGGATATTACCTCAGTGATTGCATTAATCTATAGGATATTACCTCAGTGATTGTATTAATCTACAAGATATTACCTCAGTGATTGTATTAATCTATAGGATATTATCTCAGTGATTGTATTAATCTACAAGGTATTACCTCAGTGATTGTATTAATCTACAGGATATTACCTCAGTGATTGCATTAATCTATAGGATATTACCTCAGTGATTGTATTAATCTATTGGATATTACCTCAGTGATTGTATTAATCTATAGGATATTACCTCAGTGATTGCATTAATCTATAGGATATTACCTCAGTGATTGTATTAATCTATAGGATATTACCTCAGTGATTGTATTAATCTACAAGATATTACCTCAGTGATTGTATTAATCTATAGGATATTATCTCAGTGATTGTATTAATCTACAAGATATTACCTCAGTGATTGTATTCATCTACAATATATTACCTCAGTGATGATAGTAATCTATAGGGTATTACTGCAGTGATGATAGTAATCTATGGGGTATTACCTCAGTGATTGCATTAATCTATAGGATATTACCCCAGTGATTGTATTAATCTATAAGATATTACCTCAGTGGTTGTATTCATCTACAAGATATTACCTCAGTGATTGTATTAATCTACAAGATATTACCTCAGTGATTATAGTAATCTATAAAGTTTTACCTCAGTGATTATAGTAATCTATAGGATGTTACCTCAGTGACTGTATTAATCTACAAGATATTACCTCAGTGATTTCCATTAATCAATAGGATATTACCCCAGTGATTAAAGTAATCTATAGGGTATTACTGCAGTGATGATAGTAATCTATGGGGTATTACCTCAGTGATTGCATTAATCTATAGGATATTACCCCAGTGATGGTATTAATCTATAGGATATTACCCCAGTGATGGTATTAATCTATAGGATATTACCCCAGTGATGGTATTAATCTATAGGATATTACCTCAGTGATTGTATTAGTCTACAAGATATAACCTCAGTAATTGTATTAATGTACAAGATATTACCTCAGTGATTGCATTAATCTATAGGATATTACCTCAGTGATAGTATTAATCTACAAGATATTACCTCAGTCATTGTATTAATCTATAGGATATTACCCCAGTCATTGTATTAATCTACGAGCTATTACCTCAGTGATTTCATTAATCTACAACATATTACCTCAGTGATTGTATTAATCTATAGCACGGGCGTCCAACGTGCGGCCCGCCGGCCAGAGTGGTGCGGCCCGCCTGAGAGTGGCAGCGGTAGCCGCACCTCTCACCCGCTCCAGCAAAGTGCGCACCGGGATGTCACCGACACCCGGTGCTCCAACCCAGTCAGTGCGCGAGGGGACAGTGCATTCTCCTCTCACGCAGGGGAGAAAGCTCTGCCCCTAGCACTCCGGCCCCCGTTGGAGCACCGGGTGTCAGTGACATCCGGGTGCTCAGATGAAGAATGGGACCTCCACAGATGGGACAATCACCCTCCCTGCAGATACAGGTAAACGAGCAGGGAGGGGGAACAAACCATCTAACATGCTGGGGGGGGGGGGAGCAATGTCTATGTGCGTGTGGAAATGAGACAGTGTGTGAATGTGTGTGTGTGGAAGTGTGACAGTGTGTGAATGTGAAAGTGGGACTGTGTGTGAATGTGTGTGGAAGTGGGACTATGTATGAATGTGTGTGGAAGTGGGACTGTGTGTGAATGTGTGTGGAAGTGGGACTGTGTGTGAATGTGTGTGGAAGTGGGACTGTGTGTGAATGTTTGTGGAAGTGGGACTAATGTGTGTGGAAGTGGGACTAATGTGTGTGGAAATGGGACTATGTATGAATGTGTGTGGAAGTGGGACTGTGTGTGAATGTGTGTGGAAGTCGGACTAATGTGTGTGGAAGTGGGACTGTGTGTGAATGTGTGTGGAAGTGGGACTGTGTGTGGAAGTGGGACTATGTATGAATGTGTGTGGAAGTGGGACTATGTATGAATGTGTGTGGAAGTGGGACTGTGTGTTAATGTGTGTGGAAGTGGGACTATGTATGAATGTGTGTGGAAGTGGGACTGTGTGTGGAAGTGGGACTATGTATGAATGTGTGTGGAAGTGGGACTGTGTGTGAATGTGTGTGGAAGTGGGACTGTGTGTGAATGTGTGTGGAAGTGGGACTAATGTGTGTGGAAGTGGGACTATGTGTGAATGTGTGTGGACGTGGTACTGCCTATTTGTGTATTCACATGTAAATTTGTGTGCATTGAATGTGAGTTTTTTTATTGCTGCTGTCTTACTGGGGAATCTGTGATACACTCACACTACATACATACATACATTTACTTTCAAGGAAACATGAATGCGGCCCACGCACAAATAGATTTACGGTGAAGTGGCCCACTGCAAAACAAACTTGGACACCCCGGATCTATAGGATATTATCTCAGTGATTGTATTAATCTACAAGATATTACCCCAGGGATTGTATTAATCTATAGGATATTACCTCAGTGATTGCATTAATCGACAAGATATTACCTCGGTGATTGTATTAATCTATAGGATATTACCTCAGTGATTGTATTAATCTATAGGATATAACCTCAGTGATTGTATTAATCTATAGGATATAACCTCAGTGATTGTATTAATCTATAGGATATTACCTCAGTGATTGTATTAATCTACAAGCTATTACCTCAGTGATTGTATTAATGCACAAGCTATTACCTCAGTGATTGTATTAATCTATGGGATATTACCTCAGTGATTGTATTAATCTACAAGCTATTACCTCAGTGATTGTATTAATCTATAGGATATTACCCCAGTGATTGTATTAATCTATAGGATATTACCCCAGTGATTGTATTAATCTATAGGATATTACCCCAGTGATTGTATTAATCTACAAGCTATTACCTCAGTGATTGTATTAATCTACAAGATATTACCTCAGTGATTGTATTAATCTACAAGATATTACCTCAGTGATTGTATTAATCTACAAGATATTACCTCAGTGATTGTATTAATCTACAAGATATTACCTCAGTGATTGTATTAATCTACAAGCTATTACCTCAGTGATTGTATTAATCTATAGGATATTACCTCAGTGATTGCATTAATCTATAGGATATTACCTCAGTGATTGTATTAATCTACAAGCTATTACCTCAGTGATTGTATTAATCTATAGGATATTACCTCAGTGATTGTAATAATCTATAGGATATTACCCCAGTGATTGTATTAATCTATAGGATATTACCCCAGTGATGGTATTAATCTACAAGATATTACCTCAGTGATTGTATTAATCTACAAGCTATTACCTCAGTGATTGTATTAATCTATAGGATATTACCTCAGTGATTGTATTAATCTACAAGATATTACCACAGTGATTGTATTAATCTATAGGTTATTACCTCAGTGATTGTATTAATCTACAAGCTATTACCTATATTACCTCAGTGATTGTATTAATCTACAAGCTATTACCTCAGTGATTGTATTAATCTACAAGCTATTACCTCAGTGATTGTATTAATCTATAGGATATTACCTCAGTGATTGTATTAATCTATGGGATATTACCTCAGTGATTGTATTAATCTACAAGCTATTACCTCAGTGATTGTATTAATCTACAAGATATTACCTCAGTGATTGTATTAATCTATGGGATATTACCTCAGTGATTGTATTAATCTATGGGATATTACCTCAGTGATTGCATTAATCTATAGGATATAACCTCAGTAATTGTATTAATCTATAGGATATTACCTCAGTGATTGTATTAATCTATAGGATATTACCTCAGTGATTGTATTAATCTACAAGATATTACCTCAGTGATTGTATTAATCTATAGGATATTACCGCAGTGATTGTATTAATCTACAAGATATTACCTCAGTGATTGTATTAATCTATAGGATATTACCTCAGTGATTGCATTAATCTATAGGATATTACCTCAGTGATTGTATTAATCTACAAGCTATTACCTCAGTGATTGTATTAATCTACAAGCTATTACCTCAGTGATTGTATTAATCTATAGGATATTACCTCAGTGATTGTATTAATCTACAAGCTATTACCTCAGTGATTGTATTAATGCACAAGCTATTACCTCAGTGATTGTATTAATCTATGGGATATTACCTCAGTGATTGTATTAATCTACAAGCTATTACCTCAGTGATTGTATTAATGCACAAGATATTACCTCAGTGATTGTATTAATCTATGGGATATTACCTCAGTCATTGTATTAATCTATAGGATATTACCTCAGTGATTTCATTAATCTATAGGATATAACCTCAGTGATTGTATTAATCTATGGGATATTACCTCAGTCATTGTATTAATCTATAGGATATTACCTCAGTGATTTCATTAATCTATAGGATATTACCTCAGTGATTGTATTAATCTATGGGATATTACCTCAGTCATTGTATTAATCTATAGGATATTACCTCAGTGATTTCATTAATCTATAGGATATTACCTCAGTGATTGTATTAATCTATGGGATATTACCTCAGTGATTGTATTAATCTATGGGATATTACCTCAGTGATTGTATTAATCTACAAACTATTACCTCAGTGATTGTATTAATGCACAAGATATTACCTCAGTGATTGTATTAATCTATGGGATATTACCTCAGTCATTGTATTAATCTATAGGATATTACCTCAGTGATTTCATTAATCTATAGGATATTACCTCAGTGATTTCATTAATCTACAAGATATTACCTCAGTGATTGTATTAATCTATGGGATATTACCTCAGTGATTGTATTAATCTATGGGATATTACCTCAGTGATTGCATTAATCTATAGGATATAACCTCAGTAATTGTATTAATCTATAGGATATTACCTCAGTGATTGTATTAATCTACAAGATATTACCTCAGTGATTGTATTAATCTATAGGATATTACCTCAGTGATTGTATTAATCTACAAGATATTACCTCAGTGATTGTATTAATCTATAGGATATTACCTCAGTGATTGTATTAATCTATAGGATATAACCTCAGTAATTGTATTAATCTATAGGATATTACCTCAGTGATTGTATTAATCTATAGGATATAACCTCAGTAATTGTATTAATCTATAGGATATTACCTCAGTGATTGTATTAATCTATAGGATATTACCTCAGTGATTGTATTAATCTATAGGATATTACCTCAGTGATTGTATTAATCTACAAGATATTACCTCAGTGATTGTATTAATGCACAAGCTATTACCTCAGTGATTGTATTAATCCAGGGGTCCTCAAACTTTTTAAACAGGGGGCCAGTTCACTGTCCCTCATACCGTTGGAGGGCCGGACTATAGTAAAAACAAAAACTATGAACAAATTCCTATGCACACTGCATATATCTTATTTTGAAGTGAAGAAACAAAACGGGAACAAATACAATATTTAAAATGAAGTAAAGTTAAATCAACAAACTTACCAGTATTTCAATGGGAATAGTGTGCCAGTCAGATGCCCAGGGATATTATGCCAGTCAGAGTCCAATAATATTATGCCATTCAGAGCACAGTAATATTATGCCAGTCAGAGCCCAGTAATATTGTGCCAGTCAGATGCCCAGGAATATTATGCCAGTCAGATGCCCAGGAATATTATGCCAGTCAGAGCCCAGGAATATTATGCCATTCAGATGCCCAGGAATATTATGCCATTCAGATGCCCAGGAATATTATGCCAGTCAGATGCCCAGGAATATTATGCCAGTCAGATGCCCAGGAATATTATGCCAGTCAGATGCCCAGGAATATTATGCCATTCAGATGCCCAGGAATAGTGTGCCATTCAGATGCCCAGGAATATTATGCCATTCAGATGCCCAGGAATATTATGCCATTCAGATGCCCAGGAATAGAGTGCCAGTAAGAGCCCAGGAATATTATGCCAGTCAGAGCCCAAGAAAATTATGCCAGTCAGAGCCCAAGAAAATTATGCCAGTCAGATGCCCAGGAATAGTGTGCCAGTCAGATGCCCAGGAATAGTGTGCCAGTCAGATGCCCAGGAATAGTGTGCCAGTCAGATGCCCAGGAATATTATGCCAGTCAGATGCCCAGGAATATTATGCCAGTCAGATGCCCAGGAATATTATGCCAGTCAGAGCCCAGGAATATAATGCCATTCAGATGCCCAGGAATATTATGCCATTCAGATGCCCAGGAATAGTGTGCCATTCAGATGCCCAGGAATATTATGCCATTCAGATGCCCAGGAATATTATGCCATTCAGATGCCCAGGTATAGTGTGCCAGTCAGATGCCAAGGAATATTATGCCATTCAGATGCCCAGGAATAGAGTGCCAGTAAGAGCCCAGGAATATTATGCCAGTCAGATGCCCAGGAATAGTGTGCCTCTCAGATGCCCAGGAATATTATGCCATTCATATGTCCAGGAATATTATGCCATTCACATGCCCAGGAATAGTGTGCCAATCAGATGCCCAGTAATAGTATGCCAGTCAGATGACCAGGAATATTATGCCAGTAAGAGCCCAGGAATATTATCCCAGTCAGATGCCCAGGAATATTATGCCATTCATATGTCCAGGAATATTATGCCATTCACATGCCCAGGAATAGTGTGCCAGTCAGATGCCCAGTAATAGTATGCCAGTCAGATGACCAGGAATATTATGCCAGTAAGAGCCCAGGAATATTATCCCAGTCAGATGCCCAGGAATAGAGTGCCAGTAAGAGCCCAGTAATATTATGCCAGTCAGATGCCCAGGATTATTATGCCAGTCACAGCCCAAGAAAATTATGCCAGTCAGATGCCCAGGAATATTATCCCAGTCAGATGCCCAGGAATATTATGCCATTCATATGTCCAGGAATATTATGCCATTCAGATGCCCAGGAATAGTGTGCCAGTCAGATGCCCAGTAATAGTATGCCAGTCAGATGACCAGGAATATTATGCCATTCAGATGCCCAGGAATATTATGCCAGTCAGATGCCCAGGAATATTATGCCAGTCAGATGCCCAGGAATATTATGCCAGTAAGAGCCCAGGAATATTATCCCAGTCAGATGCCCAGGAATAGAGTGCCAGTAAGAGCCCAGTAATATTATGCCAGTCAGATGCCCAGGATTATTATGCCAGTCACAGCCCAAGAAAATTATGCCAGTCAGATGCCCAGGAATATTATCCCAGTCAGATGCCCAGGAATAGTACAGTGCTCGTTATACCTCCCTCCTCCCCCTCCTTCCCCATCACTTACCTCCAGCTGCTGTGTCCCCGGGCCGGACGTCTCGCGCATTGTTCCCTCCTCCCTGCACGGAGGAGGGAAACAGTTACCGGGTCCGGATGTGACGAAACGTCACATCCGGTCGCGGGGATTTTTTTTTTTTTCGTTTTCCTGCAGCCGCATCTTCTGCGGCTGCAAGGAAAAAAAAAAAAAAAGGTCATCAGCGGGGAGCGGGGGGTGCCGGCAGCACCCCCCGCGGGCCGGACAAATGTGCTCGGCGGGCCGCATGTGGCCCGCGGGCCGTAGTTTGAGGACCCCTGTATTAATCTATAGGATATAACCTCAGTAATTGTATTAATCTATAGGATATTACCTCAGTGATTGTATTAATCTAAAGGATATTACCTCAGTGATTGTATTAATCTACAAGATATTACCTCAGTGATTGTATTAATGCACAAACTATTACCTCAGTGATTGTATTAATCTATAGGATATTACCTCAGTGATTTCATTAATCTATAGGATATTACCTCAGTGATTGTATTAATCTATGGGATATTACCTCAGTCATTGTATTAATCTATAGGATATTACCTCAGTGATTTCATTAATCTATAGGATATTACCTCAGTGATTGTATTAATCTATGGGATATTACCTCAGTGATTGTATTAATCTATGGGATATTACCTCAGTGATTGTATTAATCTACAAACTATTACCTCAGTGATTGTATTAATGCACAAGATATTACCTCAGTGATTGTATTAATCTATAGGATATTACCTCAGTGATTTCATTAATCTACAAGATATTACCTCAGTGATTTCATTAATCTACAAGATATTACCTCAGTGATTGTATTAATCTATGGGATATTACCTCAGTGATTGCATTAATCTATAGGATATAACCTCAGTAATTGTATTAATCTATAGGATATTACCTCAGTGATTGTATTAATCTACAAGATATTACCTCAGTGATTGTATTAATCTATAGGATATTACCTCAGTGATTGTATTAATCTACAAGATATTACCTCAGTGATTGTATTAATCTATAGGATATTACCTCAGTGATTGTATTAATCTATAGGATATAACCTCAGTAATTGTATTAATCTATAGGATATTACCTCAGTGATTGTATTAATCTATAGGATATTACCTCAGTGATTGTATTAATCTACAAGATATTACCTCAGTGATTGTATTAATGCACAAGCTATTACCTCAGTGATTGTATTAATCTATAGGATATAACCTCAGTAATTGTATTAATCTATAGGATATTACCTCAGTGATTGTATTAATCTAAAGGATATTACCTCAGTGATTGTATTAATCTACAAGATATTACCTCAGTGATTGTATTAATGCACAAGCTATTACCTCAGTGATTGTATTAATCTATGGGATATTACCTCAGTGATTGTATTAATCTACAAGCTATTACCTCAGTGATTGTATTCATCTATAGGATATTACCTCAGTGATTGTATTAATCTACAAACTATTACCTCAGTGATTGTATTAATGCACAAGATATTACCTCAGTGATTGTATTAATCTATGGGATATTACCTCAGTCATTGTATTAATCTATAGGATATTACCTCAGTGATTTCATTAATCTATAGGATATTACCTCAGTGATTTCATTAATCTACAAGATATTACCTCAGTGATTGTATTAATCTATGGGATATTACCTCAGTGATTGTATTAATCTATGGGATATTACCTCAGTGATTGCATTAATCTATAGGATATAACCTCAGTAATTGTATTAATCTACAAGCTATTACCTCAGTGATTGTATTAATCTACAAGCTATTACCTCAGTGATTGTATTAATCTATAGGATATTACCTCAGTGATTGTATTAATCTACAAGCTATTACCTCAGTGATTGTATTAATGCACAAGCTATTACCTCAGTGATTGTATTAATCTATGGGATATTACCTCAGTGATTGTATTAATCTACAAGCTATCACCTCAGTGATTGTATTCATCTATAGGATATTACCTCAGTGATTGTATTAATCTACAAACTATTACCTCAGTGATTGTATTAATGCACAAGATATTACCTCAGTGATCGTATTAATCTATGGGATATTACCTCAGTCATTGTATTACTCTATAGGATATTACCTCAGTGATTTCATTAATCTATAGGATATTACCTCAGTGATTTCATTAATCTACAAGATATTACCTCAGTGATTGCATTAATCTATAGGATATAACCTCAGTAATTGTATTAATCTATAGGATATAACCTCAGTAATTGTATTAATCTACAAGATATTACCTCAGTGATTGTATTAATCTATAGGATATTACCTCAGTGATTGTATTAATCTACAAGATATTACCTCAGTGATTGTATTAATCTATGGGATATTACCTCAGTGATTGTATTAATCTACAAGCTATTACCTCAGTGATTGTATTCATCTATAGGATATTACCTCAGTGATTGTATTAATCTACAAACTATTACCTCAGTGATTGTATTAATGCACAAGATATTACCTCAGTGATTGTATTAATCTATGGGATATTACCTCAGTCATTGTATTAATCTATAGGATATTACCTCAGTGATTTCATTAATCTATAGGATATTACCTCAGTGATTTCATTAATCTACAAGATATTACCTCAGTGATTGTATTAATCTATGGGATATTACCTCAGTGATTGTATAAATCTATAGGATATAACCTCAGTAATTGTATTAATCTATAGGATATTACCTCAGTGATTGTATTAATCTACAAGATATTACCTCAGTGATTGTATTAATCTATAGGATATTACCTCAGTGATTGTATTAATCTACAAGATATTACCTCAGTGATTGTATTAATCTATAGGATATTACCTCAGTGATTGTATTAATCTACAAGATATTACCTCAGTGATTGTATTAATCTATGGGATATTACCTCAGTGATTGTATTAATCTATAGGATATTACCTCAGTGATTGTATTAATCTACAAGATATTACCTCAGTGATTGTATTAATCTATAGGATATTACCTCAGTGATTGTATTAATCTATGGGATATTACCTCAGTGATTGTATTAATCTACAAGCTATTACCTCAGTGATTGTATTAATCTATAGGATATTACCTCAGTGATTGCATTAATCTACAAGCTATTACCTCAGTGATTGTATTAATCTACAAGCTATTACCTCAGTGATTGTATTAATCTACAAGATATTACCTCAGTGATTGTATTAATCTACAAGCTATTACCTCAGTGATTGTATTAATCTACAAGCTATTACCTCAGTGATTGTATTAATCTATAAGATATTACCTCAGTGATTGTATTAATCTACAAGCTATTACCTCAGTGATTGTATTAATCTACAAGATATTACCTCAGTGATTGTATTAATCTATAGGATATTACCTCAGTGATTGTATTAATCTACAAGCTATTACCTCAGTGATTGTATTAATCTATAGGATATTACCTCAGTGATTGTATTAATCTACAAGCTATTACCTCAGTGATTGTATTAATCTACAAGATATTACCTCAGTGATTGTATTAATCTACAAGCTATTACCTCAGTGATTGTATTAATCTACAAGATATTACCTCAGTGATTGTATTAATCTATAGGATATTACCTCAGTGATTGCATTAATCTATAAGATATTACCTCAGTGATTGCATTAATCTATAAGATATTACCTCAGTGATTGTATTAATCTACAAGCTATTACCTCAGTGATTGTATTAATCTATAGGATATTACCTCAGTGATTGCATTAATCTATGGGATATTACCTCAGTGATTGTATTAATCTACAAACTATTACCTCAGTGATTGTATTAATCTATAAGATATTACCTCAGTGATTGTATTAATCTACAAGCTATTACCTCAGTGATTGTATTAATCTATAAGATATTACCTCAGTGATTGTATTAATCTACAAGCTATTACCTCAGTGATTGTATTAATCTATGGGATATTACCTCAGTGATTGTATTAATCTATAGGATATTACCTCAGTGATTGTATTAATCTATAGGATATTACCTCAGTGATTGTATTAATCTACAAGATATTACCTCAGTGATTGTATTAATCTACAAGATATTACCTCAGTGATTGTATTAATCTATAGGATATAACCTCAGTGATTGTATTAATCTATAGGATATTACCTCAGTGATTGTATTAATCTACAAACTATTACCTCAGTGATTGTATTAATCTATAGGATATAACCTCAGTGATTGTATTAATCTATGGGATATTACCTCAGTGATTGTATTAATCTATAGGATATTACCTCAGTGATTGTATTAATCTATAGGATATTACCTCAGTGATTGTATTAATCTACAAGATATTATCTCAGTGATTGCATTAATCTATAGGATATTACCTCAGTGATTGTATTAATCTACAAGCTATTACCTCAGTGATTGTATTAATCTATAGGATATTACCTCAGTGATTGTATTAATCTATAGGATATTATCTCAGTGATTGTATTAATCTACAAGATATTACCTCAGTGATTGTATTAATCTATAGGATATTACCTCAGTGATTGTATTAATCTACAAGATATTACCTCAGTGATTGTATTAATCTATGGGATATTACCTCAGTGATTGTATTAATCTACAAGCTATTACCTCAGTGATTGTATTCATCTATAGGATATTACCTCAGTGATTGTATTAATCTACAAACTATTACCTCAGTGATTGTATTAATGCACAAGATATTACCTCAGTGATTGTATTAATCTATGGGATATTACCTCAGTCATTGTATTAATCTATAGGATATTACCTCAGTGATTTCATTAATCTATAGGATATTACCTCAGTGATTTCATTAATCTACAAGATATTACCTCAGAGATTGTATTAATCTATAGGATATTACCTCAGTATTTATAGTAATCTATAGGATATGACAGTGATTGTACTACTCTATAGGATATTACCTCAGTAATTGTATTAATCTATAAGGTATTACCTCAGCGATCATAGTAATCTATAGGGTATTACCTCAGCGATCATAGTGATCTATAGGGTATTACCCCATTGATTGTATTAATCTACAAGATATTACCTTAGTGATTCATCTATAGAGTATTACCTCAGTGATAATATTAATCTATAGATGTGCCGATAGCTCAGTAAGAGTCAGCTGGCCATCCCACTTTGGGTAATGTTAAATCACAGACCTGTAGGTGACACTGATCTATTGGTGACTGTCTTCCATGTTACGATACAAAATGGCGGACGGCCGTTAAGTCATTGGATGCGGGAGACAGGACTTCACGGCACGTCAAGTATTTCGTTTAATATCTTCTAATTGGTGACCAGAGCCTAGAGCCGGCATTCTATTGGCTGAGACTGCAACATGGTCACGCCCTCTCATACGTTTTAAGATGGAAAGTTGAGGCGGGAAGGAGCGTGGCGGTCTGTACGGAGGCGGGAAGGAGAGTGAAGGTCAGTGCGGAGGCGGGAAGGAGAGTGACGATCAGTGCGGAGGCGGGAAGGAGAGTGAAGGTCTGTGCGGAGGCTGGATTGAGAGTGACGGTCTGTGCGAAGGAGGGAAGGAGAGTGACGGTCAGTGCGGAGGCGGGAAGGAGAGTGACGGTCAGTGCGGAGGCGGGAAGGAGAGTGACGGTCAGTGCGGAGGCGGGAAGGAGAGTGACGGTCAGTGCGGAGGCGGGAAGGAGAGTGACGGTCTGTACGGAGGTGGGAAGGAGAGTGACGGTCAGTGCGGAGGTGGGAAGGAGAGTGACGGTCAGTGCGGAGGTGGGAAGGAGAGTGACGGTCAGTGCGGAGGCGGGAAGGAGAGTGACGGTCAGTGCGGAGGCGGGAAGGAGAGTGACGGTCAGTGCGGAGGCGGGAAGGAGAGTGACGGTCAGCGCGGAGGCTGGATTGAGAGTGACGGTCTGCACGGAGGTGGGAAGGAGAGTGACGGTCAGCGCGGAGGCTGGATTGAGAGTGACGGTCTGTGCGGAGGCGGGAAGGAGAGTGACGGTCAGTGCGGAGGCGGGAAGGAGAGTGACGGTCAGAGCGGAGGTGGGAAGGAGAGTGACGGTCAGTGCGGAGGCGGGAAGGAGAGTGACGGTCAGTGCGGAGGCGGGAAGGAGAGTGACGGTCAGCGCGGAGGCGGGAAGGAGAGTGACGGTCAGTGCGGAGGCGGGAAGGAGAGTGACGGTCAGCGCGGAGGCTGGATTGAGAGTGACGGTCTGTGCGGAGGCGGGAAGGAGAGTGACGGTCAGTGCGGACGAAAGGTTAGTTATATAATGTGTGTTCATGTTAAAGTCTGTGTAAAAGCTCAGGCTTTATGCCTGGAATGAGTTTATATATAAATATAGCCATAATAAATATAACCCTATTGCTGGCTTCTAATGTCTCTGATTAAACCAAAACTGTATGACAGTAACTGACCCCCGTGTCTATATAAATATACTGTATATAACATGACTCCTCAAACTTGGAATATTAGGGAAAACGTTTTACTAGTAACTGTTAATTAACAAATAAACAGTTTTCTTCACATTTAATAAAATTATGATTAAAACAATGCATGTCTTTTATTTCCTTTTGTTTGTCAATATACCGCAGTGCTTGACAATGTAAACACAGACTTGCCAGTGCACCCCATGAGTTCCGATGCGTCCCCACACCTGCCAGTGCACCCCCAGACTTTCCGATGCGTCCCCACACCTGCCAGTGTACCCCCAGACTTTCCGATGCGTCCCCACACCTGCCAGTGTACCCCCAGACTTTCCGATGCGTCCCTACACCTGCCAGTGCACCCCCAGACTTTCCGATGCGTCCCCACACCTGCCAGTGCACCCCCTATTTACGATGCATCTTCACACCTGCCAGTGTACCCCCAGACTTTCAAATGCATCCTCACACCTGCCAGTGCACCCCCTATTTCAGCTGCATCCTCACACCTGCCAGTGTACCCCCAGACTTTCCAATGTGTCTTCACTCTTGCCAGTGCACCCCAGACTTTCAAATGCGTCATCACACCTGCCAGTGCACCCCCTATTTCCGATGCATCCTCACACCTGCCAGTGTACCCCCAGACTTGCCAGTGCACTCCCAAACTTTCCGATGCATCCTCACACCTGCCAGTGCACCCCCAGACTTTCCAATGCATCGTCACACTTGCCAGTGTACCCCCAGACTTTTCAATGCATCTTCACACTTGCCAGTGCACCCCCTGACTTTCCGATGCATCCCATCACCAGCCAGTGCACCCCCAGACTTTCCGATGCATCCCCACACCTGCCAGTGCACCCCCTGACTTTCCGATTCGTCTTCACACCTGCCAGTGCACCCCCTGACTTTCCGATTCGTCTTCACACCTACCAGTGCACCCCCTGACTTTCCGATGCGTCCTCACACCTGCCAGTGCACCCCCAGACTTTAAATGCTATCGTTTTAATAAGATGATATTTACCATTTAATAAATAGTACACTTTAAACATCATCTTGGAAAATATATTTATTATTTAACACAAAATAAAGATAAATATATAGAAATATTTACAATTTTTTAACTTAATATTAAATATAAACTCTCTTGACATTGTGTTTTTCAGTTGCGATAGAAATTCTATAAAATTGTTCGTAGTCCTATAAAACCATTCATTCCATGAAAGTCTTTGCAGCTGGCTGGAGTGGTGAAGGTAGGGGGTCCGCTGGAAGGTTCAGTAGTTCATACCTCTTACTTGCAGACTGCGATTATGAGAAGTTTATATTTCCCTCTTAAAAAATTTGTGTAAACAGAGAAGAATTGCTTTAAAGTGCGGATAGAACGGGTCTTCTCGTCCGACTGTGGAATGATTGTCTCAACCTAGAAATGAACACAAATGAAGGAAATGAACACAACTGTAACCAAATGATCCAGAGATATGCAGAAAGGCAGGCTCCTCTTTCATCTAGAGACATACCTGCCAATATTCCAATGGGCACCCACAGGACTTTATTGGGTGTGGTCCAAGAAAAGGGTGTGTCAATTACACATACATGTGCAGTGACATGATTAGAATGAGTGAACATAGCCAGGCTGTTTTTCTGTTTTTGACATCCCCCAAAAAAACATCACAATGGAGATATTTATTGGGAGGCTGTGATGGGGCTCCGTAGATGATACTGTAACAGTGTATAGTATTTATTGCTCCTACATAAATGTAATGGTGCTATCAAATACAATATATGCATTTAAAAATTGTCAGGATATTTCTTTTTTTTTTTTTAAAAGCAGAACACACGGGGCTATTAAAAAGAGAATAAGCATTAATAATAGAGCTTATTGATCCAAGGAGAAATCTGATTGCCTTTCCAAGTCAAGAAAGAATTGTTCCACCTACGTAGCATATGACAGGGCACCTATGCACTGCGACACAGGCCCTATACCAGTTACAGTGTTTAATATTTGCATCATAAAAATAATATAAAAACTCGAGATAGTGTAGTAATGAAATGCTCTCTACAGAAAGTCCCGGGGTTACAAGTAAATGATCCAGGATTGCATCTCACCTGGAGATTATGGCTCTTCAGTATGTTTACCACGTTTCTTGAAACCCCCACAAATTTTTCGACCGGTTGCTTTAATTTGGAGTCGGAGATGAGATTGAGGATATTTGGAACGGCCTCTGTGAAAAGGTTAAGTCCCCTCCAAACGATGGCTGCCTTCTGCGACATCTGTGGGGAGAAAAATACAAACTTCAGATGGATTTTGTTATTCTAGCCAGCATAACGGCTATTCTCTAATGGGTTGGAGACTCTCTCCTGGTTTTAATGACCACCTAATGTAGATGATTATTCCCACGAACTCCCATAAAGAATATTTCTTGGAATTGTCCTGACTGTTTGAATTCAGTTATAAGTATGTCACATAGAGTCTATGACTGCTCCATCCTGTCTGAAAGATCAGCTCAGTGAGTGGTTTGTATTTACTGTCAGGTTGGGATAGACCTCAGACAGTCTGTTCATAACGATGTGGCCCTGATTAAAGAATATTTGTGTCTATCTTTTGGCCTTTGAAGCTGTGACGTCCTTCCCTTTCCTGTAACACTGTCATCAGAGGATGTATAGACGCTAGGCAGTGATTTCTCCGTGGGAATTAACTCCCAACTCACCAGAAAACCAAACCTCAGAGCACAAAATAATAATACTGCTCCCTGTTCTTCTCATGAGATGATCACTTGTCAGATGTGACCTTCCTGCTATGTATATTACCAATAAAGTATAAACCAACTTATCTACACATTTGTTTACCTTCTTGATAGAAAATAATAGAAACAAATTAGCAATATTGGATAATTCACTGAGGGTTTCATTTGTTTGTTCTGTTATGCGATGTATAGACACTTTCGATTGTAATGGAGAAAAACATGATATACAATTTAAAAAAATGAACACGACTACTCAAACTGAGCTAGTATGTCTACATCTGCTTTAACAATATCTACAAAAAAATTGTTGATATGAAGATCTCAGTAATTGTAAATTTCCTCTGTTATGCTGTAAGGAATATATATATATATATATATATATATATATATATATATATATATATATATATATATTTTGTTTCTGTATATCTACATCTTTAGTATGTTGTATAACTGATGTGGAAAGTATGAGACAGTGGCAGAATAGTTTGCAAATGAAAATCAAGATAAATGAATCAACCACCAGTATTGTATGTATGAAATACCAACTAGTAGGGAAGAAGTCACATAAATTCCCAGTTAAATATCAAGCATGGAAAAGCGGTTAAGCCTGCAGCAGAGAATCCTTGCTAATAAAAGATGGGCCGATTATAAAGAATAAAAAAAAACTCAGGAGTTAGTGCTGCATCTTCTAAGTGACGGCTTTATAAAGTGGCACTCCTGTCTGACTAAATCTATCACGCATGAAAAAGTATAACAAACGATCTCCGTGTCAACCCACCTATGTACGTACAAATGGGGCTGTTTACTGAAGATGAATTGCAAAGAGTTGTGAATGGAGATTATAAATGTAAGGCCAAAGTAGCCGACTTGGAAAACTTCTCCCATTCAGCTGCATTGGATACTTTTTCCAACTCGGCTCCTTCCAATTCTTTTTTTCAGGAATTAAGCCCTGAATGTAAAGCCCTGATGTATACAGTGATTTGCACCAGAGAAAGTCCAGTGCACCAGTTCATCCAGAATAAAACAGTTGTGACCATTTTCTGTATGTTTCTAACCCATTTAGATGTCTTTTACATATCAAGCAGGGGAAAAGCAAAACTCTAACTAAAGGAAACATGTTATTAGACATAAAACAGCGCCATTATTTATACAGAACTCCCATAACCCTTTAAATCAGATAACCCAAATGGTAAATGTTATAGTGCTAAAATGACATGCATGAAACACATATTGTAATATGTACATTGCAGCTTCTATCCAAAAGTCTTCACTGTGAGATGCATGTTAGCGCGAAGCAACTGCTCATGTGTGCTTGGTATGTTACTTTCCTGTATTGACTAGCCAGCAGCACACGTGTAGCATGGTCAGTTAATCTGCTCATGTGTGCTTGGTATGTTACTTTCCTGTATTGACTACCCAGCAGCACACGTGTAGGATGGTCAGTTAATCTGCTCATGTGTGCTTGGAATGTTACTTTCCTGTATTGACTAGCCAGCAGCACACGTGTAGGATGGTCAGTTAATCTGCTCATGTGTGCTTGGTATGTTACTTTCCTGTATTGACTAGCCAGCAGCACACGTGTAGGATGGTCAGTTAATCTGCTCATGTGTGCTTGGTATGTTACTTTCCTGTATTGACTAGCCAGCAGCACACGTGTAGGATGGTCAGTTAATCTGCTCATGTGTGCTTGGTATGTTACTTTCCTGTATTGACTAGCCAGCAGCACACGTGTAGCATGGTCAGTTAATCTGCTCATGTGTGCTTGGTATGTTACTTTCCTGTATTGACTAGCCAGCAGCACACGTGTAGCATGGTCAGTTAATCTGCTCATGTGTGCTTGGTATGTTACTTTCCTGTATTGACTAGCCAGCAGCACACGTGTAGGATGGTCAGTTAATCTGCTCATGTGTGCTTGGTATGTTACTTTCCTGTATTGACTAGCCAGCAGCACACGTGTAGCATGGTCAGTTAATCTGCTCATGTGTGCTTGGAATGTTACTTTCCTGTATTGACTAGCCAGCAGCACACATGTAGCATGGTCAGTTAATCTGCTCATGTGTGCTTGGTATGTTACTTTCCTGTATTGACTAGCCAGCAGCACACGTGTAGCATGGTCAGTTAATCTGCTCATGTGTGCTTGGTATGTTACTTTCCTGTATTGACTAGCCAGCAGCACATGTGTAGGATGGTTGGTTAATCTGCCCATGTGCATTATTTTGACACATTAGTAGATTCTCCTCATGCCAGAAGTCCCAAATCAAAACTGTCCACACAAACCCCACTCCTAGCAGCCACGTGCCAGACATTGCTACGGCCATTCAAAAACCCAGGAGCTTCATTTAAGAATATAATGTACTATGTAATGCTAATACTGTATATTAGTGTATTACCTATCTTCAGAGAATACTGACATTTGTCCAAAGAGCTAGCTAATTATATGTGTGTAGAACGTCTGTCCTGTATACAGTGGTATGTCTATACATACATGTATTTATATCCTGTGTACAGTAATGTGTCTATACATACATGTAGTTCTGTCCTGTGTACTGTAATGTGTTTATACATACATGTAATCTTGTCCTGTGTACAGTAATGTGTTTATACATACATGTAATCTTGTCCTGTGCACAGCTGTGTGTCTATACGTACATGTTATCTTGTCTGTGTACAGTGGTGTGTCTATGCATACATGAAATCTTGTCCTGTGTACAGTGGCGTGTCTATGCATACATGAAATCTTGTTCTGTGTACAGTGGTGTGTCTGTACGTACATGTAATTCTGCCCTGTGTACAGTGGTGTGTCTGTACGTACATGTAATTCTGCACCTGTGTACAGTGGTGTGTCTGTACGTACATGTAATTCTGCACCTGTGTACAGTGGTGTGTCTATACGTACATGTAATCTGTCCTGTGTACAGTGGTGTGTCTATACATACATGTCATCTTGTCCTGTGTACAGTGGGGTGTCTATACGTATAGGTAATTCTGCCCTGTGTACAGTGGTGTGTCTATACATACATGTAATCTTGTCCTGTGTACAGTGGGGTGTCTATACGTATAGGTAATTCTGCCCTGTGTACAGTGGTGTGTCTATACGTATAGGTAATTCTGCCCTGTGTACAGTGGTGTGTCTATACGTATAGGTAATTCTGCCCTGTGTACAGTGGTGTGTCTATACGTATAGGTAATTCTGCCCTGTGTACAGTGGTGTGTCTATACATACATACATGTAATCTTGTCCTGTGTACAGTGGGGTGTCTATACGTATAGGTAATTCTGCCCTGTGTACAGTGGTGTGTCTATACGTATAGGTAATTCGGCCCTGTGTACAGTGGTGTGTCTATACATACATACATACATGTAATCTTGTCCTGTGTACAGTGGGGTGTCTATACGTATAGGTAATTCTGCCCTGTGTACAGTGGTGTGTCTATACGTATAGGTAATTCTGCCCTGTGTACAGTGGTGTGTCTATACATACATACATGTAATCTTGTCCTGTGTACAGTGGGGTGTCTATACGTATAGGTAATTCTGCCCTGTGTACAGTGGTGTGTCTATACATACATGTCATCTTGTCCTGTGTACAGTGGTGTGTCTATACGTACATGTAATCTGTCCTGTGTACAGTGGTGTGTCTATACGTACATGTAATCTGTCCTGTGTACAGTGGTGTGTCTGTACGTACATGTAATCTGTCCTGTGTACAGTGGTGTGTCTGTACGTACATGTAATCTGTCCTGTGTACAGTGGTGTGTCTGTACGTACATGTAATCTGTCCTGTGTACAGTGGTGTGTCTGTACGTACATGTAATCTGTCCTGTGTACAGTGGTGTGTCTGTACGTACATGTAATCTGTCCTGTGTACAGTGGTGTGTCTGTACGTACATGTAATCTGTCCTGTGTACAGTGGTGTGTCTGTACGTACATGTAATCTGTCCTGTGTACAGTGGTGTGTCTGTACGTACATGTAATCTGTCCTGTGTACAGTGGTGTGTCTGTACGTACATGTAATCTGTCCTGTGTACAGTGGTGTGTCTGTACGTACATGTAATCTGTCCTGTGTACAGTGGTGTGTCTGTACGTACATGTAATCTTGTCCTGTGTACAGTGGTGTGTCTATACGTACATGTAATTCTGCCCTGTGTACAGTGGGGTGTCTATACGTACATGTAATTCTGTCCTGTGTACAGTGGGGTGTCTATACATACATGTAATCTTGTCCTGTGTACAGTGGGGTGTCTATACATACATGTAATCTTGTCCATTCTGCTTGGTTAAGTTTCGTTTCGGGGACTGTGACATCTTCTGGAAAATCACATAGAACATTACAGGAATCCTATATGAGAGAATAAGCAGGACCTGTAATAACTGCCTGAATTACACAGATCCTCTAAACAAGATCAACTAGAAAAAGCATCATCATGTTTCATAAATAAATAACGGTTTGGATTTTATAAATCGAAGAATGACTTCTGTACACCCAGATCCTGTAACAGTCCCTATAGGATATGAGGGAGGATCCTATACACCCAGACACAGATCGTGTAACAGTCCCTATAGGATATGAGGGGAGGATCCTATACACCCAGACACAGATCCTGTAACAGTCCCTATAGGATATGAGGGAGTATCCTGTACACCCAGATCCTGTAACAGTCCCTATAGGATATGAGGGGAGGATCCTATACACCCAGACACAGATCCTGTAACAGTCCCTATAGGATGTGAGGGGAGGATCCTATACACCCAGACACAGATCCTGTAACAGTCCCTATAGGATATGAGGGAGTATCCTGTACACCCAGATCCTGTAACAGTCCCTATAGGATATGAGGGAGGATCCTATACACCCAGACACAGATCCTGTAACAGTCCCTATAGGATATGAGGGGAGGATCCTATACACCCAGACACAGATCCTGTAACAGTCCCTATAGGATATGAGGGAGGATCCTATACACCCAGACACAGATCTTCTAACAGTCCCTATAGGATATTATGGAGGATCCTATACACCCAGACACAGATCCTGTAACAGTCCCTATAGGATATGAGGGAGGATCCTATACACCCAGACACAGATCCCGTAACAGTCCCTATAGGAAATGAGGGAGGATCCTATACACCCAGACACAGATCCTGTAACATTCCCTATAGGATACGAGGGAGGATCCTATACACCCAGACACGGATCCTGTAACAGTCCCTATAGGATATGAGGGAGGATCCTATACACCCAGACACAGATCCTGTAACATTCCCTATAGGATATGAGGGAGGATCCTATACACCTCTAACAGTCCCTATAGTATAAATAGGATATGAGGGAGGATCCTGCACTCCCAGACACAGATCCTGTAACAGTCCCTATTGGATATGAGGGAGGATCCTATACACCCAGACACAGATCCTGTAACAGTCCCTATAGGATATGAGGGAGGATCCTATACACCCAGACACAGATCCTGTAACAGTCCCTATTGGATATGAGGGAGGATCCTATACACCCAGACACAGATCCTGTAACAGTCCCTATAGGATATGAGGGAGGATCCTATACACCCAGACACAGATCCTGTAACAGTCCCTATAGGATATGAGGGAGGATCCTGTAGACACAGATCCTGTAACAGTCCCAACTGGATATGAGGGAGGATCCTATACACCCAGACACAGATCCTGTAACAGTCCCTATAGTATAAATAGTATGTGAGGGGGGTTCCTATACACCCAGACACAAATCCTGTAACAGTCTCTAAAGTATATAAAGGATATAAGGGCAGATCCTATTCACCCAGACACAGATCCTGTAACAGTCCCTATAGTATAAATAGGATATATGTTTGAGGATACTATACACCCAGACATAGACCCTATAACAGTCCCAATATTATAAATGAGACATAGACTCTGCAACAGTCACTATAGTATAAATAGGATATGAAGGAGGATCCTATACACCCACACACAGACATTACAACAGTATAAATGAGATATATGAGGGAAGCTCCAATACACCCAGACACAGGCCCTGTAACAGTCCCTATACGATCCTCCCTCAGATACAGACACAGACCGTGCAACAGTTCCTATATTATGAATAGGATATATGATTGAGGATCCTATTCACCCAGACATAGACTCTGCAAAAGTCACTATAGTAAAAATATGATATGAGGGAGGATCCTATACACCCAGAAACAGACATTACAACAGTCCCTAGAGTATAAATGAGATATATGTTTCTATATGAGGGAAGCTCCAATACACCCAGACACAGTCCCTTTAGTATAAATGAGAAATACGAGGAAAGCTCTTATACACCAAGATACAAACCCAATAACAGTCCAAATAGTATACATTGGATATATGAGAGAGGCTCCTATATACCCAGACAAAGCCCCAATAGTATAAATGTCTGTGTATATATAATTCTCCCTCATATAGCCCATTTATACTATTGGGGCTTTGTCTGGGTGTATAGGATCATCTCTCATATCCCATTTATACTATATGGACTGATATACGGTCTGTGTCTGTGTATATATAATTCTCCCTCATATAGCCCACAGACCGTATATCAGTCCCTATAGTATAAATGGGATATATGAGGGAGGATCCTATACACCCAGACACAGACCCTGTAACAGTCCCTATAGTATAAATGGGATATATGAGGGAGGATCCTATACACCCAGACACAGATTCTGTAACAGTCCGTTTAGTATAAATGTGATATTTGAGGGAGGGTGCTTTACACCCAGACACAGATCCTGTAACATTCCCTATAGTATAAATGGGATATATGAGGGAGGGTCCTATACACCCAGACTATATAACAATGTCTATAGTATAAAAAAAGGATATATGGGGGAAGATCCCATACACCCAGACAGACCCTATAACAGTCCTTTAATATATATGGGATATATGAAGGAAGGCCCTATTGACACAGACCCTGTAACAATCCCTATAGTATAAATGCTATATATGTGAGGGAAGATCCTATATACCCAGACACAGACCCTCTACCAGTCCCTATAGTATACAAGGGATATGTGTGAGGATCCTATATACCCAGACATAGAACGTATAACAGTCAATATAGTTTAAATGGGATATATGAAGAAGGATCTTATACGTCTAGACAGATTGTATTGCAGTCTTATATTATGAAAGGAGTGTATAAGAGAAGCATGTGTACACAGAGCCACAGACACCATAGTGAATATAGGGTATATGTGTGAGGCTCCTATTCACCAAAGTAAGGACCCTATAATTTCTTATGTACCGAGACACAAACCCTATAACAGTGGTATAGTATAAATGGGATAAATGAGTTGGGATATTATACCAAAACATAGGCCCATAATAATATATGGAATAAATTGATATATAAGGGAGTCACCTATGTCATCAGACACACATTCTAAATGATTTGTCATGTAAACTGTAATCAAGACATATAACAAATTGAAAACTCAGTCACTCAGCTATACAACACATACAAACCAAAGCATTCGTTGGTGGAGATGATTTGAACTACAATGCACACTTTAAAGCAGATGATACCTTAAGCAGAAGACTCCACTGACGCATTTAAATCATTTTTTGTTTGTTTTTCAGGTGATAGCGTCCCTTTAAGTAAATGAGTTGGCTGTTCAGAAGAAACCTATTCAGCACACTAATGAATTTCTAACTATATTTATGGCAGTTTAATCACACGTTACTGTGAGTTTTATTGCAGTGGCCCTCTTCTATATAGTATCACACCCAGCACTTTAAAAAGGCGCACCAATTGATGTTAAAAAGTACTGAGGATGTCAAAGACTTTGACTGATCTAACCCGTTTCCTATAACCGCTTATTAACCCAGGACACTCACCATTGTGTTTGCTATTTCCATGACTTCACCAATGTACTTGTCCAGGACTCGGCTGTCACAAATTTTCTGGCTGGGGGCGCACGTAACAAGCCACACTTTAACGAAGAACATTAATATTAGGATAAGAAAACCTGTAATATAAATGCAGAAAGACACCTTAGTGATTACTTCATGTCAAGCAATATATTCTTCCTTCTCTCATGGTTTCATCATTCCGATTTCACTGCATTGTGTTTGAAATGAGCCTCAAGCACGGACTTGACTTATTCTTTCACTAACTTCTCACGCACAACTAGACCACTTTAAAAGTGCTGAGTGTAGAAGACCTTGATCTTCATCTGACTTCCACCACTACAACTCATGTTAAGTTTCGTCCTTTGCCAATAAAACTGGCCTTTTTTAAACTAGTGGAAAGTATCGAAAGAATCAGAATTTGTGGGTTTGATCACAGACAGAACTTCTATTTTTGAGAAATATAGTCTATTCCATGAGAGAACTTTCTAAGAAATTAAAGCTCCCGTGCAATGCTGTGTACTACTCCCTCCCATTGATACATATTATCTGTCTGTACTTGTCAAAGTACAGATAGACAATCACACAGAGCTATAGTTTACACAACATCAATTGTAAACGCCAATTATATTCCCGGGTTGGCAAACAAAAGTTCAACTCAGGGCCTACATTTTTCAAACCCATTTTGGCAGTTGACCACAAGTATGTATTAAGGCAAATCTGAAGCATATGATGCTGGCTGTTACACTATAGAATATAGCTACAGAATTGTCTCCGTTTGTCTTCAATGTTTATAGCCGTATGTTCCAGCTAGGGATCTAGGTAAGATCTAGAACGATGTAATTCCTCATTATCTCTACAACTGAACACTGTGCTCTAGTTATTGTGTGTTCTAGGAGGTTTTATTCTTACCCTTGCTCTGTGCAAGAGGAATCTGCTATACAAAAATGGATACATAGACTCCGCAATCTCAGTGATATAGTAATAATAATACTAGTGCTGTCCAATCAATATAACCTAGTAAAGGTAATAAGTCCATTTACAGGTCACACAAGAGTTGCATTTCATCCACAAACTTTACAGAGAGACCAACCAGGGGGGGCAATGATTCATACTCGTGAGGAAGTGAGCCTGATAAGAGTGCATGTAGAGCATCCTTTCTGTAAACAGAGAATGATTAATGTGCTCGTTCCAGAATTCCCAGAAGCCACCCACCGGACCACAGAGGCAGACCTAACATTTGACATATCAAAGAAGGACACTTTCTTTGAGGTGGCGTGACTGGGTGAGCATTCCCAGCCACTACTAGATGAGTTCATGGTCTGTTAATGTGAAAAGTAAATGTTAAGTTGCAGATTTCCATTGTATTTCTGTATACTGCAACATGAAGCACTATTCCGGGTACTTCTGGCCACACAATAAAAGATACATTTTTCGTAATAATTTTCAGTAATTTTTCACTCCTTCATGTTTATTTTTTTTTTATGGTGTATACAAAGGATGAAGCAACTGGTTATATAATATATTTATACTAATTTATTGCACTTGGCCTATTTATACCTATTAATATAATTACACTCCTTTTTGGAGCAAAGAAGCTGTATTGCTGTGGAACTCTGATACACACACGTTAATGTGAATTTTAATACTGTGGAGCTCTAGAATACACTCATGTACACCACTCTGTATTGTACGTTTTATTGCTGTGGAGCTCTAGAATACACTCATGTACACCACTCTGTATTGTACGTTTTATTGCTGAGGAGCTCTAGAATACACTCATGTACACCACCCTGTATTGTATGTTTTATTGCTGTGGAGCTCTAGAATACACTCATGTACACCACCCTGTATTGTACGTTTTAATGCTGAGGAGCTCTAGAATACACTCATGTACACCACCCTGTATTGTACGTTTTAATGCTGTGGAGCTCTAGAATACACATGTACACCACTCTGTATTGTATGTTTTATTGCTGTGGAGCTCTAGAATACACTCATGTACACCACCCTGTATTGTACGTTTTATTGCTGTGGAGCTCTAGAATACACTCATGTACACCACTCTGTATTGTACGTTTTAATGCTGTGGAGCTCTAGAATACACTCATGTACACCACTCTGTATTGTATGTTTTATTGCTGTGGAGCTCTAGAATACACATGTACACCACCCTGTATTGTATGATTTATTGCTGTGGAGCTCTAGAATACACATGTACACCACCCTGTATTGTATGATTTATTGCTGTGGAGCTCTAGAATACACTCATGTACACCACCCTGTATTGTATGTTTTATTGCTGTGGAGCTCTAGAATACACTCATGTACACCACTCTGTATTGTATGTTTTATTGCTGTGGAGCTCTAGTATACACTCATGTACACCACTCTGTATTGTATGATTTATTGCTGTGGAGCTCTAGAATACACTCATGTACACCACCCTGTATTGTACGTTTTATTGCTGTGGAGCTCTAGAATACACTCATGTACACCACCCTGTATTGTACATTTTAATGCTGTGGAGCTCTAGAATATACTCATGTACACCACCCTGTATTGTACGTTTTAATGCTGAGGAGCTCTAGAATACACTCCTGTACACCACCCTGTATTGTATGATTTATTGCTGTGGAGCTCTAGAATACACTCATGTACACCACCCTGTATTGTACATTTTAATGCTGTGGAGCTCTAGAATACACTCATGTACACCACTCTGTATTGTATGTTTTATTGCTGTGGAGCTCTAGAATACACTCATGTACACCACTCTGTATTGTATGTTTTATTGCTGTGGAGCTCTAGAATACACTCATGTACACCACTCTGTATTGTATGTTTTATTGCTGTGGAGCTCTAGAATACACTCATGTACACCACCCTGTATTGTATGTTTTATTGCTGTGGAGCTCTAGAATACACTCATGTACACCACTCTGTATTGTATGATTTATTGCTGTGGAGCTCTAGAATACACATGTACACCACCCTGTATTGTATGTTTTATTGCTGTGGAGCTCTAGAATACACTCATGTACACCACTCTGTATTGTATGATTTAATGCTGAGGAGCTCTAGAATACACTCATGTACACTACCCTGTATTGTATGTTTTATTGCTGTGGAGCTCTAGAATACACTCATGTACACCACCCTGTATTGTATGTTTTATTGCTGTGGAGCTCTAGAATACACATGTAAGTGGTGGGGGTCATAACTCCAGCCTCCCTAGTAGAGGACCCTCTTGTGTGGAGCACAACTCTTCAGACATACACAGGACAGTTGACAACTATGCACATTACTGTGATTTTAAAGTGTTTCACTTTGAAGAAGCCTTCCTGTGGGCTCAATGTGCTCCTGTGTGAGGGGTTAATGTGCATTGCTTCCCAGACCTGTTGCCTGTATTTACTTTGGCACAGGGAGCTAGCTCTGCCACCTTTTGGCCTTTCCGGAAATCTGACCTGTTCAGCATTAATCCAGAGTGCAGCTGGGTGTGTACACTACTTCTTTCTTCCTCCTCATTATAATGGAAGACCTTACACTAATTACTGAATCACCCCAGACACCTACACTCGCTGATTCTTTGCTCCCATTGGACACACTCACACTCACTGGACAGTGTCCAAAGTAAGGGGCGCTTACAAGTGACTGTGCCAATACACATGGGCATAGGATGCACAAGCAGTCTGGGCTGTTTATGGTTCAGCATTTCACTAGTGAAAGTGACCAGCAAAACTACTGTTTTTGTAGATTTTAAAGCTTTTGGAGCATCCTAGCGTCACAAAGGGGTTAAATGGAGTCCAGGAGAAATGGGATTATTTCAAAATTCAATTATTGAAGGCACAAGAAATTTGCAGTAGGCATGTCAATGCAAAAAATGTAAAAAAACAACAACCACCGTGGTACTCTACAGAAGTGGGCAAAAGAGTAAATAAAATGTAATTATAAAAAAGCCAAGCGGCAGAGATATAAGATAGGCAGAAAGAGGCAAAACAAGTTCTAAGCGCTTCCAAAACACAAACAGAGAAAATAGCCCAGTCAGTAAAAAAAGGGGATAAAACATGTTTTAGAGACATCAATAAAAGGTATTAGCAGAATGCATGGTTGTATAGGGAGAGGTATTAGCAGTAGGAAGAGGGAAGTGCTCATGCCATTGTACAGAGCACTGGTGAGACCTCACTTGGAGTATTGTACAGAGCGCTGGTGAGACCTCACTTGGAGTATTGTACAGAGCACTGGTGAGACCTCACTTGGAGTATTGTACAGAGCGCTGGTGAGACCTCACTTGGAGTATTGTACAGAGCGCTGCTGAGACCTCACTTGGAGTATTGTACAGAGCACTGGTGAGACCTCACTTGGAGTATTGTACAGAGCGCTGGTGAGACCTCACTTGGAGTATTGTACAGAGCGCTGGTGAGACCTCACTTGGAGTATTGTACAGAGCACTGGTGAGACCTCACTTGGAGTATTGTACAGAGCACTGGTGAGACCTCACTTGGAGTATTGTACAGAGCGCTGGTGAGACCTCACTTGGAGTATTGTACGCAGTACTGGAGACCGTATCTCCAGAAGGATATTGATACTTTGGAGAGAGTTCAGAGAAGGGCTACTAAACTGGTTCATGGGTTGAAGGATAAAACTTACCAGGAAAGGTTAAAGCATCTTAATATGTATAGCTTGGAGGAAAGACGTAACAGGGGGGATATGATAGAAACATTTATATACATAAAGGGAATTAACACAGGAAAGGAAGAGAGTATATTTAAAAGAAGAAAAACTACCACAACTAGAGGACATATTACTTTTAAATCGTTGCCCCTCTAATTTAAGACTATCAGGAAGTATTACTTTACTGAGAGGGTAGTGGATGTATGGAATAGTCTTCCAGTAGAAGTGGTAGAGGTTAATACAGTGAAGGAGTTTAAGCATGCGTGGGATAGACACAAGGCTATCCTAGATATAAGATAAGGTCAGGGACTAATGAAAGTATTACTTTAGTGAGAGGGTAGTTGATTCATGGAATAGTCTTCCAGTAGAAGTGATAGAGGGTAATACAGTGAGGGAGTTTAAGCATGCGTGGGATGGGTATAAGGCTATCCTAGATATAAGATAAGGCCAGGGACTAATGAAAGTATTACATTACTGAGAGGGTAGTGGATGCATGGAATAGTCTTCCAGTAGAAGTGGTAGAGGTTAATACAGTGAAGGAGTTTAAGCATGCATGGGATAGGTATAAGGCTATCCTAGATATAAGATAAGGCCAGGGACTAATGAAAGTATTACTTTACTGAGAGGGTAGTGGATGTATGGAAAAGTCTTCCAGTAGAAGTGGTAGAGGTTAATACAGTGAAGGAGTTTAAGCATGCATGGGATAGGTATAAGGCTATCCTAGATATAAGATAAGGTCAGGGACTAATGAAAGTATTACATTACTGAGAGGGTAGTGGATGTATGGAATAGTCTTCCAGTGGAAGTGGTAGAAGTTAATACAGTGAAGGAGTTTAAGCATGCATGGGATAGGTATAAGGCTATCCTAGATATAAGATAAGGCCAGGGACTAATGAAAGTATTACATTACTGAGAGGGTAGTGGGTGCATGGAATAGTCTTCCAGTAGAAGTGGTAGAGGTTAATACAGTGAAGGAGTTTAAGCATGCGTGGGATAGGTATAAGGCTATCCTAGATATAAGATAAGGTCAGGGACTAATGAAAGTATTACTTTACTGAGAGGGTAGTGGATGTATGGAATAGTCTTCCAGTAGAAGTGGTAGAGGTTAATACAGTGAAGGAGTTTAAGCATGCGTGGGATAGACACAAGGCTATCCTAGATATAAGATAAGGTCAGGGACTAATGAAAGTATTACTTTAGTGAGAGGGTAGTTGATGCATGGAATAGTCTTCCAGTAGAAGTGGTAGAGGGTAATACAGTGAGGGAGTTTAAGCATGCGTGGGATGGGTATAAGGCTATCCTAGATATAAGATAAGGCCAGGGACTAATGAAAGTATTACATTACTGAGAGGGTAGTGGATGCATGGAATAGTCTTCCAGTAGAAGTGGTAGAGGTTAATACAGTGAAGGAGTTTAAGCATGCATGGGATAGGTATAAGGCTATCCTAGATATAAGATAAGGCCAGGGACTAATGAAAGTATTACATTACTGAGAGGGTAGTGGATGCATGGAATAGTCTTCCAGCAGAAGTGGTAGAGGTTAATACAGTGAAGGAGTTTAAGCATGCATGGGATAGGTATAAGGCTATCCTAGATATAAGATAAGGCCAGGGACTAATGAAAGTATTACATTACTGAGAGGGTAGTGGATGTATGGAATAGTCTTCCAGTGGAAGTGGTAGAAGTTAATACAGTGAAGGAGTTTAAGCATGCATGGGATAGGTATAAGGCTATCCTAGATATAAGATAAGGCCAGGGACTAATGAAAGTATTACATTACTGAGAGGGTAGTGGGTGCATGGAATAGTCTTCCAGTAGAAGTGGTAGAGGTTAATACAGTGAAGGAGTTTAAGCATGCGTGGGATAGGTATAAGGCTATCCTAGATATAAGATAAGGTCAGGGACTAATGAAAGTATTACTTTACTGAGAGGGTAGTGGATGTATGGAATAGTCTTCCAGTAGAAGTGGTAGAGGTTAATACATTGAAGGAGTTTAAGCATGCGTGGGATAGGTATAAGGCTATCCTAGATATAAGATAAGGTCAGGGACTAATGAAAGTATTACTTTACTGAGAGGGTAGTGGATGTATGGAATAGTATTCCAGTAGAAGTGGTAGAGGTTAATACAGTGAAGGAGTTTAAGCATGCATGGGATAGGTATAAGGCTATCCTACATATAAGATAAGGTCAGGGACTAATGAAAGTATTACTTTACTGAGAGGGTAGTGGATGTATGGAATAGTCTTCCAGTAGAAGTGGTAGAGGTTAATACAGTGAAGGTGTTTAAGCATGCGTGGGATAGGTATAAGGCTATCCTAGATATAAGATAAGGTCAGGGACTAATGATAGTATTACATTACTGAGAGGGTAGTGGATGTATGGAATAGTCTTCCAGTATAAGTGGTAGAGGTTAATACAGTGAAGGAGTTTAAGCATGCGTGGGATAGGTATAAGGCTATCCTAGATATAAGATAAGGCCAGGGACTAATGAAAGTATTACATTACTGAGAGGGTAGTGGATGTATGGAATAGTCTTCCAGTGGAAGTGGTAGAAGTTAATACAGTGAAGGAGTTTAAGCATGCATGGGATAGGTATAAGGCTATCCTAGATATAAGATAAGGCCAGGGACTAATGAAAGTATTACATTACTGAGAGGGTAGTGGATGTATGGAATAGTCTTCCAGTAGAAGTGGTAGAGGTTAATACAGTGATGGAGTTTAAGCATGCATGGGATAGGTATAAAGCTATCCTAGATATAAGATAAGGCCAGGGACTAATGAAAGTATTACATTACTGAGAGGGTAGTGGGTGCATGGAATAGTCTTCCAGTAGAAGTGGTAGAGGTTAATACAGTGATGGAGTTTAAGCATGCATGGGATAGGTATAAGGCTATCCTAGATATAAGATAAGGCCAGGGACTAATGAAAGTATTACATTACTGAGAGGGTAGTGGGTGCATGGAATAGTCTTCCAGTAGAAGTGGTAGAGGTTAATACAGTGAAGGAGTTTAAGCATGCGTGGGATAGGTATAAGGCTTTCCTAGATATAAGATAAGGTCAGGGACTAATGAAAGTATTACTTTACTGAGAGGGTAGTGGATGTATGGAATAGTATTCCAGTAGAAGTGGTAGAGGTTAATACAGTGAAGGTGTTTAAGCATGCATGGGATAGGTATAAGGCTATCCTAGATATAAGATAAGGCAAGGGACTAATGAAAGTATTACTTTACTGAGAGGGTAGTGGATGTATGGAATAGTCTTCCAGTATAAGTGGTAGAGGTTAATACAGTGAAGGAGTTTAAGCATGCATGGGATAGGTATAAGGCTATCCTAGATATAAGATAAGGTCAGGGACTAATGAAAGTATTACTTTACTGAGAGGGTAGTGGATGTATGGAATAGTATTCCAGTAGAAGTGGTAGAGGTTAATACAGTGAAGGTGTTTAAGCATGCATGGGATAGGTATAAGGCTATCCTAGATATAAGATAAGGCCAGGGACTAATGAAAGTATTACATTACTGAGAGGGTAGTGGATGTATGGAATAGTCTTCCAGTGGAAGTGGTAGAAGTTAATACAGTGAAGGAGTTTAAGCATGCATGGGATAGGTATAAGGCTATCCTAGATATAAGATAAGGTCAGGGACTAATGATAGTATTACATTACTGAGAGGGTAGTGGATGTATGGAATAGTCTTCCAGTATAAGTGGTAGAGGTTAATACAGTGAAGGAGTTTAAGCATGCATGGGATAGGTATAAGGCTATCCTAGATATAAGATAAGGCCAGGGACTAATGAAAGTATTACATTACTGAGAGGGTAGTGGATGTATGGAATAGTCTTCCAGTAGAAGTGGTAGAGGTTAATACAGTGATGGAGTTTAAGCATGCATGGGATAGGTATAAAGCTATCCTAGATATAAGATAAGGCCAGGGACTAATGAAAGTATTACATTACTGAGAGGGTAGTGGGTGCATGGAATAGTCTTCCAGTAGAAGTGGTAGAGGTTAATACAGTGATGGAGTTTAAGCATGCATGGGATAGGTATAAGGCTATCCTAGATATAAGATAAGGCCAGGGACTAATGAAAGTATTACATTACTGAGAGGGTAGTGGGTGCATGGAATAGTCTTCCAGTAGAAGTGGTAGAGGTTAATACAGTGAAGGAGTTTAAGCATGCGTGGGATAGGTATAAGGCTATCCTAGATATAAGATAAGGTCAGGGACTAATGAAAGTATTACTTTACTGAGAGGGTAGTGGATGTATGGAATAGTATTCCAGTAGAAGTGGTAGAGGTTAATACAGTGAAGGTGTTTAAGCATGCATGGGATAGGTATAAGGCTATCCTAGATATAAGATAAGGCAAGGGACTAATGAAAGTATTACTTTACTGAGAGGGTAGTGGATGTATGGAATAGTCTTCCAGTATAAGTGGTAGAGGTTAATACAGTGAAGGAGTTTAAGCATGCATGGGATAGGTATAAGGCTATCCTACATATAAGATAAGGTCAGGGACTAATGAAAGTATTACTTTACTGAGAGGGTAGTGGATGTATGGAATAGTCTTCCAGTAGAAGTGGTAGAGGTTAATACAGTGAAGGTGTTTAAGCATGCATGGAATAGGTATAAGGCCATCCTAGATATAAGATAAGGTCAGGGACTAATGATAGTATTACATTACTGAGAGGGTAGTGGATGTATGGAATAGTCTTCCAGTATAAGTGGTAGAGGTTAATACAGTGAAGGAGTTTAAGCATGCGTGGGATAGGTATAAGGCTATCCTAGATATAAGATAAGGCCAGGGACTAATGAAAGTATTACATTACTGAGAGGGTAGTGGATGTATGGAATAGTCTTCCAGTGGAAGTGGTAGAAGTTAATACAGTGAAGGAGTTTAAGCATGCATGGGATAGGTATAAGGCTATCCTAGATATAAGATAAGGCCAGGGACTAATGAAAGTATTACATTACTGAGAGGGTAGTGGATGTATGGAATAGTCTTCCAGTAGAAGTGGTAGAGGTTAATTCAGTGATGGAGTTTAAGCATGCATGGGATAGGTATAAAGCTATCCTAGATATAAGATAAGGCCAGGGACTAATGAAAGTATTACATTACTGAGAGGGTAGTGGGTGCATGGAATAGTCTTCCAGTAGAAGTGGTAGAGGTTAATACAGTGAAGGAGTTTAAGCATGCGTGGGATAGGTATAAGGCTATCCTAGATATAAGATAAGGTCAGGGACTAATGAAAGTATTACTTTACTGAGAGGGTAGTGGATGTATGAAATAGTATTCCAGTAGAAGTGGTAGAGGTTAATACAGTGAAGGTGTTTAAGCATGCATGGGATAGGTATAAGGCTATCCTAGATATAAGATAAGGCAAGGGACTAATGAAAGTATTACTTTACTGAGAGGGTAGTGGATGTATGGAATAGTCTTCCAGTAGACGTGGTAGAGGTTAATACAGTGAGGGAGTTTAAGCATGCATAGGATAGGTATAAGGCTATCCTAGATATAAGATAAGGTCAGGGACTAATGAAAGTATTACTTTACTGAGAGGGTAGTGGATGTATGGAATAGTCTTCCAGTATAAGTGGTAGAGGTTAATACAGTGAAGGAGTTTAATAAGCATGCATAGGATAGGTATAAGGCTATCCTACATATAAGATAAGGTCATGGACTAATGAAAGTATTACTTTACTGAGAGGGTAGTGGATGTATGGAATAGTCTTCCAGTATAAGTGGTAGAGGTTAATACAGTGAAGGAGTTTAAGCATGCATGGGATAGGTATAAGGCTATCCTACATATAAGATATGGTCAGGGACTAATGAAAGTATTACTTTACTGAGAGGGTAGTGGATGTATGGAATAGTCTTCCAGTAGAAGTGGTAGAGGTTAATACAGTGAAGGTGTTTAAGCATGCATGGGATAGGTATAAGGCCATCCTAGATATAAGATAAGGTCAGGGACTAATGATAGTATTACATTACTGAGAGGGTAGTGGATGTATGGAATAGTCTTCCAGTATAAGTGGTAGAGGTTAATACAGTGAAGGAGTTTAAGCATGCGTGGGATAGGTATAAGGCTATCCTAGATATAAGATAAGGCCAGGGACTAATGAAAGTATGAGAGGGTAGTGGATGTATGGAATAGTCTTCCAGTAGAAGTGGTAGAGGTTAATACAGTGAAGGAGTTTAAGCATGCGTGGGATAGGTATAATGCTATCCTAGATATAAGATAAGGCCAGGGACTAATGAAAGTATTACTGTACTGAGAGGGTAGTGGATGTATGGAATAGTCTTCCAGTAGAAGTGGTAGAGGTTAATACAGTGAAGGAGTTTAAGCATGCATGGGATAGGTATAAGGCTATCCTAGATATAAGATAAGGTCATGGACTAATGAAAGTATTACATTACTGAGAGGGTAGTGGATCCATGGAATAGTCTTCCAGTAGAAGTGGTAGAGGTTAATACAGTGAGGGAGTTTAAGCATGCATGGGATAGGTATAAGGCTATCCTACATATAAGATAAGGTCAGGACTTATGAATGTATTCAGTTTTTTTTATTTTACATGTATAAATTACAGTGGTAACAAGGCGTTTCTTGCACACGTTTTATTGTGTTATTAAAAGGAACTACACCCAAACACAAGTAATGGTTTAGAGTTCTCAGAGGCTGATGATCTGGAAAGGAACGTTGCCGTTTTTTTAACATCTATTGGATTGCTTGAGCAGAGAGACCTGTTATCCTCAGAGAACATGCACTAAGATGATCTGATTCATCTCCTAACAATATTTATCCAAAACACTGAAACTAGCGGACAGATTTACATTTTATACACTGCTGTTCAAAGGTTTGGGGTCAGTTAGAAATATCTTCTTATTCCATGAAAACTATCATCTAGTGACTTGCGAAATGAATAGGAAACACAGGATGTTGAATAATGATTTAGCCAGTGTTATTGGTTATATAATCAACGCAACAGTTTTCAGCTATATACTGTGTGTGTGTATTTGCATTTATATAGCAGAGAGAGTGACAGAGAGAGAGAGAGTGACAGAGAGAGAGTGACAGAGAGAGAGTGACAGAGAGAGTGAGAGTGACCGAGAGAGTGACAGTGACCGAGAGAGAGAGAGTGACAGAGAGAGAGAGAGTGACAGAGAGAGAGAGAGTACAAAAGCTTTGTATTTGAAAGCAATTAGTAAATCTGATCTGGGGCACCAGTAATTGTTTCCCAGCTCGTTATGGGTTTAGCAGGGAACTTTGATTTAATAAGGTACCTCCGAGGTAGCACCAACCAAAGTCAAGAAGAAAAAGTTTGCCACACTCGCTTGTTTGATGTGTGTAATTAAATGTACACATGCTTACTGGCACATGTCCATAAAAATCCCCTGCAATAACATGCTGTAATAAAGGGTACGCCTAGGTCCTCTCAATTATGTATTTCTCATATCCTTACCTTTTTTTGTTTCTCATAGAGACCTATAATGTAAACTACCATTCAGAGGGCTGGGGGTCACTTGCAAAGTCCTTTGTTTTTTTTAAAGAAAAGCTACTTTTGCCCATTAAAGTAACATCAAATGGATGAGAAATGAAAACTAACCATTGTTAATGTTGTAAATGACTATTGTAGCTGGAAACTGCTGAATTTTAATGGAATATATAAATTTAACATCAAGCTGAAATCTGTTGTGCGGATTGAATAAAACTTGTCTTCTTTAGAAGCTAAATCATTATTTGTAAACTTGTCAATGTCTTGAATGCGTTCCCTGCTTGTGAATATCAAGGCTTTTGAGCTAGAGAAACCAAAGCCAAATGATTAGAAGGACGGTGTTATATGTCTCTCTCTTGGATGTAAGGATAGAATGACTATGTGTGGGTGAGAAATGTTTTAACTCTAGTTAAATTTGGAAGAACCCAGAACAGTACAGAACATTTGATGGTCAAAACCATGTGTTCAGATTATAAAATTACTTGTGTGAGCAATCAGGTTCTTTGTTTGGATTTGACAACGGTTTCATGTCGCTCCATGCTGTTATAATCTGAATATACGCTTCTCATAATCATACTAATTTCCTCTTTCCTTTTTAGGCTTGTTCCTGTCAGTTTTTACCCAGCTCTCACATATTCATTTCATGTATTCATTTCATATATGTTTTCATGGAAAACAAGGCCATTTCTCTCCAACATTTTCTCTCCAACATTTGAACAGTCGTGTAAAATGTTAAGACACAAATCATATATTTACAAAATACACAAGGTGACAGTGCGCTATATGTGCTATAAAGTGACAATGTAATCAGTCTGCTGTGCAGGGAATACAGGATATATACCTTATATCTTAAAAACAATGAAAATGTTGGAACACTTAAAATCTGGAACATCAGCAAAGGGTCATAAATCCTGCTGGATCCTGAGGAAGCCCATTTAAACGGGCGAAACGCGTAGATCAAGCAACACTCATACGAGATTGGACCAGATCCTTGTTTAACATTGTTCCAGTTTTATGACCCTTTGCTGATGTTCCAGATTTTAAGTGTAAGGTATTTTTTGCACTTTGTATTAAATTACACTTTTTACTACTAACACCATCTCTTGTTCCTTGGAGGTTGATCATTGCATATCCCCTGTGGAGGTTGCATCGAACCAGGACAAGAAAACTGCCACTTACATTTATGTTTTGTCCCATGTCAAGGGACTATATGTGAGTGTCTTACATTTTCATTGTTTTTAAGATATAAGGTATATATCCTGTATTCCCTGCACAGCAGACTGATTACATTGTCACTTTATAGCACATATAGAGCACTGTCACCTTGTGTATTTTGTATATGTGTTTTACTGCAGTATTTTGGGATGCATGGAATAGCCTGCCAGCAGAAGTGGTAGACAAGTTGCAGCTTGTGCAAAAATTTCTCTAGCGCCACCTGCCTCATACCAGTTCTATTGACAAATCATATATTGTAAAATTAAGGGAATTTTATCGGCACATGCAGGTTTGGTGACTCTATACAGGCTGCATTGTGAGACATGTTTATAATCATAGAGGTAAATCTGGAAGTCTCAGGGACGTTTCACCCCTTAACGACAGTCGTGGCATTTTGTTCCATTTGGATGGAGTGACGGCCTGGAACATACTCCGCTAAAACAAGCGTTGGATGTGATTAATAATTGCAATCACCGCTCAGTCAGTGTTTCTGGAATGCCTCAATGTCGAGGCATCAAGCAAAACCAAATAACTCCATGGAGCCATTCTAAAAATCAATTAGTGGATCCCACCGAACTACGTTGCCTAGTTAACCGATTTGACTTCTACATACGGCAAAGCAGCTTGCAAACGTTACATGCGGCCAGTAAAAATGGCTTAGGTGGCCACCCTAAATGCTATTGCATTTAGGTGTTTCTGACTTGCCTCAATCAGAGGCAGCCTGAAACACCCCTTCCCCGATTTGCATAGGATGAGGGGACATGATTGCCAATGATTGACAATTGTCACTGGCCTATCACTTTAAGACCGCCCCGGCAGCCATTTTTGCGGCGATTGCGCTGTTCTAAAGGCAGCCTGTACATGTGTACTTGTTGCTCTCTTGGGACAGAGTGAGGGGAGAACTGGCATCTGTACACCCCGGGGGAAAAGCCACTTCACCATCCCACCTGATATCAGCAGATGTAGACATACAAGACAGATTAACGTACAGAGATTGATAGACAGAAAAGACAATGGATATAGAGACCGAAAGTATTACCATCTGGTGCATTAAAACGTGGTTCAGCCCATAGCGCAGGGGTGTCCAAGTTTGTTCTGCAGTGGGTCGCTTCACCGTAAATGTATTAGTGTGTGGGCCGCCTTCATGTTTCACTGAAAGAATATGTGACATCCAGGTGCACACTTTGTTGGAGCGGCCCACCGCTGGCCGCATGTGGGATGCCCGTGCCATAGAGAGATAAGAGAGCAATGTGGGGGGCAGCTGCCCTCCTGTCCCCCTTGCCAGCCCTCCCCGGTATAGAGCTGCCATCTCCTATAAATCGTTGGTCAGATTTCCCCTGATCTGAATGAAGACGGAGGGACCATGTCACACAAGTGTGTTCCCATTACGTAACATCCAGGGGTCAAGTCCTGGGAAAAAAAGTGTGGGAACTCACACAAAATCCACTGCGACCCCCCCCCCAAAAAAAATATATATATATATATATTTCACCGAAAATTCTGTGAATTTTGCCCCTCTATGCCAGGATTCTGCCACTCTATATGCCAGGATTTTGCCCCTCTATGTCAGGATTTTGTCCCTCTATATGCCAGGATTCTGCCTCTCTATATGCCAGGATTCTGCCCCTCTATATGCCAGGATTCTGCCCCTCTATGTGCCAGGATTTTGCCTCTCTATGTCAGGATTTTGCCCCTCTATTCCAGGATTCTTCCCCCCTCTATGCCAGGATTCTGCCCCTCTATATGCCAGGATTTTGCCCCTCTATATGCCAGGATTTTGCCCTATTCCAGAATTTTGCCCCTCTATATTCCAGGATTTTGTCCCTCTATGCCAGGATTTTGCCCCTCTATTCCAGGATTTTGACCCTCTATATGCCAGGATTTTGACCCTCTATGTCAGGATTTTGCCCGTCTATATGACAGGACTCTGCCCCTCTATTTGCCAGGATTTTTCCCCTCTATGCCAGGATTTTGCCCCTCTATATGACAGGACTCTGCCCCTCTTTTTGCCAGGATTTTGCCCCTCTATGTCAGGATTTTGCCCCTCTATGTCAGGATTCTGCCCCTCTCTTTGCCAGGATTCTGCCCCTCTCTTTGCCAGGATTCTGCCCCTCTATGTGCCAGGATTCTGCCCCTCTATGTGCCAGGATTCTGCCCCTCAATATTCCAGGATTTGCTCGTTTAATCCACCCTCCTCCCCCTTCCCCAGACAGTACTTACCTCCGGAGGAAGGAAGCTCCGGTCGTCACGTTTTTTTTTTGTAGGAAAAGGAGGGAAGATGCACGGAGGAGACGACCGGAGACAGAGAGCAACAAGGAGGTAAGTACTCACCATCTCCTTGGTGCTCCCTGTGTCTGTCCAGCTCCTCCGTGTAGTCTTCTTCCCTCCTGCACGTGTTGTCAAATCCGGTGGCAATGACAGGACGCTTTTTTTTATTTTTTCTCGGACCACATCTTGTGGACCACATGTAGTGGACGCATCTAGTGGACCACATCTAGTGGACGCATCTAGTGGACCACATCTAGTGGACGACATCTAGTGGACGCATCTAGTGGACGCATCTAGTGGACGCATCTAGTGGACCACATCTAGTGGACGCATCTAGTGGACGCATCTAGTGGACGCATCTAGTGGACGCATCTAGTGGACGCATCTAGTGGACGCATCTAGTGGACCACATCTAGTGGACGCATCTAGTGGACGCATCTAGTGGACGCATCTAGTGGACCACATCTAGTGGACGCATCTAGTGGACGCATCTAGTGGACGCATCTAGTGGACGCATCTAGTGGACGCATCTAGTGGACCACATCTAGTGGACGACATCTAGTGGACGCATCTAGTGGACGCATCTAGTGGACCACATCTAGTGGACGCATCTAGTGGACGCATCTAGTGGACGCATCTAGTGGACCACATCTAGTGGACGACATCTAGTGGACGCATCTAGTGGACCACATCTAGTGGACCACATCTAGTGGACGCATCTAGTGGACGCATCTAGTGGACGCATCTAGTGGACCACATCTAGTGGACGACATCTAGTGGACGCATCTAGTGGACCACATCTAGTGGACCACATCTAGTGGACGCATCTAGTGGACCACATCTAGTGGACGCATCTAGTGGACCACATCTAGTGGACCACATCTAGTGGACCACATCTAGTGGACCACATCTAGTGGACGCATCTAGTGGACGCATCTAGTGGACGACATCTAGTGGACCACATCTAGTGGACCACATCTAGTGGACGCATCTTGTGGACGCATCTTGTGGATGCATCTAGTGGACGCATCTAGTGGACGCATCTTGGGGATGCTGCTGCCGGGAAAAAAAAAAAAAATGAGGCAGCTGCCCTGGTCTTGCAGGAGCAAAGGGAACGGCGTTCCTGCCATGAAAAAAGTGCAGGAACGCTGTTCCCACGCGTTCCTGCAGGACTCGAACCCTGGTAACATCACTCATCCAGGCGTGATGTCACATGACAGGACTGATGAGTGCAATCAGATGGTGCACGGATCCGGCTCACTAGTACTGAGAGACCCTTGCTTTTAAATGGGATCAGCTAAGGTCTCCTTGACAGGACCGTCTGCCAGTCGGAGCAGAAACTATCTTGTACTATCAAAAGTACATACCAGTTTATCCCTGTACTATACTTTAATCTGTATGCCAGGGTAGTGCCTCATGGCACTTCAAAGGGTGCACCACATGTAGGGTGGGGGTAGGCAGTGGTTTATTTCCATTTTTGTTATCTATTTTATGGGGGGCTTTTGGGGCAGCCCCTGGCTCTGTTACTTATATTTGGGGAGCAGAGGAATTTCACAAGCCTTGGATTAGAACGAGAATAACTGGTGGGGAAGAGTGAGAGATTTGTTGTCAGATTTGTTTCTGTGTCTGCGTCCGCGGCTGTGGCTTTACATGGTGATCAGGGAGTATTGTTTGGGTATAAAAATCTATTGGAAGCTTTTCAAAGAGTGAAGAAGAGCCAACCATAGATTGAGAGAGCTGTGCAAGAAGGAAGTGCCTTCAGTACTGGAAAACTGCCGGGGGGGGGGGGGGGGGGTATTAAAAACAAGACATTCAGCTCGATCATCTCCAGGCTGGGAAAGTGGGGAAACGGGACATTACTTTTTTCCTCCAAAAAGTTGTATTTGATTAGTGCAGCATTAAAAATGATGTTTATTGGCGTCACGGTAAATGCTTACTAAATTCATTTAAAACCTAAAGCCTACAGGAACTTGGCTGCTATTCAAATGGACTGACGTGAGGTCAATCAATGTCACGTAATAAATATATAGATATGGTGGGAATTATATCCATCCTTGATATATCACGCCAAACCTTTCCCAAACAAATCAGTCCTCACTGCACATCAATGATCACAAGCTACAGGGATATTAATCCTGACTAGGAGAGTGCCTACAGCCATGCTGAACTGAATACAGGGGGCATCAGTGACCCCTGTCCTTTTATTAAACAAAAACCTACTACAACTGTACAACCAGCAAAGCTCCATATTATGATAAATGTGGTCAGATCAGTGATTCTCCTTTCTCCTCCCACCCCCTCAACAGTTCAGGATTTTGGGGTTACCTGGTTGGGTTTAATCTAAGTCAGTGGTCACCTAAATCGTGGACTTTTGTGGGGAAGGTGGTCTGAGGACTGGTAGTCTCTGGATTCCGAGGACGTCCTAGAGATGATTGTTGGCAAAGTATGTCTTTTTGCTGATGATACAAAGATTTGCAGCAGGGTTGATATTCATGGAGGGATAAGCCAAATGGCAAATGATTTAGCTAAACTAGAAAAATGGTCAGAGCAGTGGCAACTGACATTTAATGTGGACAAGTGCAAGATTATGCACCTTGGGTGTAAAAACCCAAAAGCAGAATATAGACTATTTGGTACAGTCCTAACCTCAACATCTGAGGAAAGGGATTTAGGAGTAATAATTTCAGACGACTTGAAGGTAGGTAGGCAATGCAATAGAGCAGCAGGAAATGCTAGCAGAATGCTTGGTTGTATAGGGAGAGGTATTAGCAGAATGCTTGGATGTATAGGGAGAGGTATTAGCAGAATGCTTGCTTGTATAGGGAGAGGTATTAGCAGTAGGAAGAGGGAAGTGCTCATGCCATTGTACAGAGCGCTGGTGAGACCTCACTTGGAGTATTGTACAGAGCACTAGTGAGACCTCACTTGGAGTATTGTACAGAGCACTGGTGAGACCTCACTTGGAGTATTGTACAGAGCACTGGTGAGACCTCACTTGGAGTATTGTACAGAGCGCTGGTGAGACCTCACTTGGAGTATTGTACGCAGTACTGGAGACCGTATCTCCAGAAGGATATTGATACTTTGGAGAGAGTTCAGAGAAGGGCTACTAAACTGGTTCATGGGTTGAAGGATAAAACTTACCAGGAAAGGTTAAAGCATCTTAACATGTATAGCTTGGAGGAAAGACGTAACAGGGGGGATATGATAGAAACATTTAAATACATAAAGGGAATCAACACAGTAAAGGAAGAGAGTATATTTAAAAGAAGAAAAACTACCACAACTAGAGGACATAGTCTTAAATTAGAGGGGCAACGATTAATAAGTAATATCAGGAAGTATTACTTTACTGAGAGGGTAGTGGACGTATGGAATAGCCTTCCAGCAGAAGTGGTAGAGGTAAATACAGTCAAGGATTTTAAGCATGCGTGGGATAGACACAAGGCTATCCTATCTATAAGACCGGGAACGGGGGACTAATAAAAGTACTAAAAAAAAAAATTGGGCAGACTAGATGGACCGAATGGTTCTTATCTGCCGACACATTTTATGTTTCTATGATACTTCCTGGGGATGTTACGATTACCCGATTGGATCTTCCTCGGAAGGATGAAGACCTGATTCTCACCCCATCGCACACAGAACCCACGGCTTGAGTACCGATGGTGCATTATGCCATCTCACAGCGGAATGAATCTGTACCTGACCTTATAAACTTATATGTAGAACTTCGAAGAAAGGTACATGAAGGTCTCACAGTAAAGTGTTGCAAACTCTCCAAGTGTCCTTTTAAAACACACTGGTCTAGATTCAGTCGGCCCTCTGCATGTCGTCACAGTGCATACATGTGGTGCGTGTGGGACATGCAGGAAACCCTGCTGTGCACAGAGAGGACATGTGGAGTGTGCAGCGTGCATGGAGCTGGGATACAGCGATGGGGTCAAGAAGAGGAAATGCTGTGATTACAGATGTCCACTGACAATTACTCAGCAATATTAGGAGAATCTGCAGCTTCCCCACGTGTTGACCTTGGTCATATAATATCCAGGCATTCCACATGCCACAGGGGACACGCCGCTCAAAATATCTTTTATAGGTAAAAGGGACAAAGAGACACAGGGGACACAGAGAGACAGAGAAATGGGACACACAGAGACAGACAGAGAAACAGGACACACAGAGACAGACAGAGAAACGGGACACACAGAGACAGACAGAGAAACGGGACAGACAGAGAAACGGGACACACAGAGACAGACAGAGAAACGGGACACACAGAGACAGACAGAGAAACAGGACACACAGAGAAATGGGACACAGAGACAGACAGAAACAGGACACACAGAGACAGTCAGAGAAACAGTACACAAAGAGACAGAGAAATGGGACACACAGAGACAGACAGAGAAACAGTACACAGAGAGAGACAGACAGAGCAACCGGACACACAGAGACAGACAGAGAACTGGGACACACATAGACAGAGAAACAGGACACACAGACAGACAGAAACGGGACACACAGAGACAGACAGAGCAATGGGACACACAGACAGAAATGGGACACACAGAGACCGAGAGAGAAACAGTACACAGAGACAGACAGAGAAACAGTACACAGAGACAGACAAACAGGACACAGAGAGACAGACAGAGAAACAGGACACACATAGACAGAGAAACAGGACACACAGAGACAGACAGAAATGGGACACACAGAGACAGAGAGAAATGGGACACACAGAGACAGAGAAACAGGACACACAGAGACAGACAGAAATGGGACACACAGAGACAGACAGAAATGGGACACAGAGAAACAGGACACAGAGACAGACAGAGAAACAGGACACAGAGAGACAGACAGAGAAATGTGACACACAGAGAAACGGGACAGACAGAGAAACAGGACAAACAGACAGAGAAATGGGACACACAGAGACCGACAGAGAAATGGGGCACAGAGAGACAGACAGAGAAACCAGACACACAGAGACAGATAGATACGGGACACAAACTGGGAAACAAGACAGAAAGAGATTACAGAATGCGGGAGAGGGATAATGAAAGTGAAATGTAATACGTTGCTCTATATAATGATACCGAGTATCTATACGCTGATAATGAACACGCTGCTCTGTATAATGATAGCGAGTATCTATACGCTGATAATGAACACGCCGCACTGTATAATGATACAGAGTATCTATACGCTGATAATGAACACGCCGCTCTGTATAATGATACTGAGTATCTATACGCTGATAATGAACACGCCGCGCTGTGTAATGATACAGAGTATCTATACCCTGATAATGAAAACGCCACTCTGTATAATGATACCGAGTATCTATACGCTGATAATGAACACACCGCTCTGTATAATGATACCGAGTATCTATACGCTGATAATGAACACACTGCTCTGTATAATGATACTGAGTATCTATACACTGACAATGAACACGCCGCTCTGTATAATGATACCGAGTATCTATACACTGATAATGAACACGCCGCTCTGTATAGTGATACCGAGTATCTATACGCTGATAATGAACACGCCGCTCTGTATAATGATACCGAGTATCTATACGCTGATAATGAACACGCCGCTCTGTATAATGATAACGAGTATCTATACGCTGATAATGAACACACCGCTCTGTATAATGATACCGAGTATCTATACGCTGATAATGAACACACTGCTCTGTATAATGATACTGAGTATCTATATACTGATAATGAACACGCCGCTCTGTATAATGATACCGAGTATCTATACGCTGATAATGAACACGCCGCTCTGTATAATGATACCGAGTATCTATACGCTGATAATGAACACGCCGCTCTGTATAATGATACCGAGTATCTATACGCTGATAATGAACACGCCGCTCTGTAAAATGATACCGAGTATCTAAACACTGATAATGAACACGCCGCTCTGTATAATGATACCGAGTATCTATACACTGATAATGAGCACGCCGCTCTGTATAATGATACCGAGTATCTATACGCTGATAATGAGCACGCCGCTCTGTATAATGATATCGAGTATCTATACGCTGATAATGAACACGCCGCTCTGTATAATGATATCGAGTATCTATACGCTGATAATGAACACGCCGCTCTGTATAATGATACCGAGTATCTATACACTGATAATGAACACGCCGCTCTGTATAATGATGCCGAGTATCTATACGCTGATAATGAACACGCCGCTCTGTATAATGATACCGAGTATCTATACGCTGATAATGAACACGCCGCTCTGTATTATAATACCGAGTATCTATACGCTGATAATGAACACGCCGCTCTGTATAATGATACCGAGTATCTATACGCTGATAATGAACACGCCGCACTGTATAATGATACCGAGTATCTATACACTGATAATGAACACGCTGCTCTATATAATGAGACCGAGTATCTATACGCTGATAATGAACACGCCGCTCTGTATAATGATGCCGAGTATCTATACACTGATAATGAAGCATATTACCCTTTCTGGGTGACTATATAACATGTGTAGGTTCTCTCTTTAAACTCCCTGGCATCACAGTAAATGTATATAGTGAAACTTCTCTAACAAGTGTTTGTAATGTGATAGTATTAAATGGGCTGTATATATAGAGGCCACAAACATAAACAAAATGCACAAACGCATCCCAAACTAACATGACTAATTATTACCTACCAGTCACACCCATATCAAATCTTCAGATATAGGGGATCTGCATTCTCCATCGCATCACACGCAGATTACATTAGTCCAAGAAGAAGGTGGAAAAATCCCATGAGTGGAGCAAAATCCTATCAGGATCCAGCAAATCCCTTGCTATGCAATGCTTATTTAAATCAAGCGTTGTTCTTTGGGTGTAAAGGACTTACATGAAGTTAGTGAGTCCAGGATTAGTTTGGAATGAGGAGATGGGACAGACAGACTAAGTTAATGTTTCACTCAGAGATTGGACTAGGAGAAGGGTTTGGAGTGTGGCTGCTGAATCCATATATCTCTGTGAGAGAGGAGGAAAGGGGGATTTCCTGAGGAAAGCGAAGGGGGGCAGAAAAACAAATTACTGAAGGAAGGAGACAATGCAGAATGGATCACGTCGACACCCCCCAGGGGTCTTTAATATAAGCAAATAGCAATATATAGAGAGACTGCATATACTCCCTTATCATGGTATTTCAACATTGTCCCAAGAGGTGTCAATTTCTATTTGATTTCTGAGCATGTGCCTTTTTTAGGAATAAAATGATTGTTCAGGAACTGATTAAAAAAAAAAAAAAAATTTTATATATTAAATAAATTCTTGGGAATTTTAAGTGTCTAAAAAAGCCTTATATTCCAAAAATAATCTACTACATATTTATATATAGAAAATATGATTACTGTGTGTAGTACGCAGCAGAAAGGAGGATCACAAAGTGCAATATCAGATACTTGTTTGGGATTCTATGCATTTTTACTCTGTATTCCACCTGTGAAAATAATAAGATAGAAAACGTAAACCTTTTTCATGTATATTAAAGTAAAATATTTATAAAAATCTAGGTATTCATTGAAATGTTGTGATCTGTCTTCTGAATATGTGTGGAATGAGAAGTAGGAGGAGTTAGTGTCAGATCTATTCAGGTAGCCGATCATACAGCTGTATGCGTGGAATGAGAAGTAGGAGGAGTTAATGTCAGATCTATTCAGGTAGCTGATCATACAGCTGTATACGTGGAATGAGAAGTAGGAGGAGTTAATGTCAGATCTATTCAGGTAGCTGATCATACAGCTGTATGCGTGGAATGAGAAGTAGGAGGAGTTAATGTCAGATCTATTCAGGTAGCCGATCATACAGCTGTATGCGTGGAATGAGAAGTAGGAGGAGTTAATGTCAGATCTATTCAGGTAGCTGATCATACAGCTGTATGCGTGGAATGAGAAGTAGGAGGAGTTAATGTCAGATCTATTCAGGTAGCTGATCATACAGCTGTATGCGTGGAATGATAAGTAGGAGGAGTTAATGTCAGATCTATTCAGGTAGCCGATCATACAGCTGTATGCATGGAATGAGAAGTAGGAGGAGTTAATGTCAGATCTATTCAGGTAGCTGATCATACAGCTGTATGCGTGGAATGGGTAGTAGGAGGAGTTAATGTCAGATCCATTCAGGTAGCCGATCATACAGCTGTATGCGTGGAATGAGAAGTAGGAGGAGTTAATGTCAGATCTATTCAGGTAGCCGATCATACAGCTGTATGTGTGGAATGAGAAGTAGGAGGAGTTAATGTCAGATCTCTTCAGGTAGCTGATCATACAGCTGTATGCGTGGAATGAGAAGTAGGAGGAGTTAATGTCAGATCTATTCAGGTAGCCGATCATACAGCTGTATGCGTGGAATGAGAAGTAGGAGGAGTTAATGTTAGATCTATTCAGGTAGCTGATCATACAGCTGTATGCGTGGAATGAGAAGTAGGAGGAGTTATATCAGATCTATTCAGGTAGCCGATCATACAGCTGTATGCGTGGAATGAGAAGTAGGAGGAGTTAGTGTCAGATCTATTCAGGTAGCTGATCATACAGCTGTATGCATGGAATGAGAAGTAGGAGGAGTTAATGTCAGATCTATTCAGGTAGCTGATCATACAGCTGTATGCGTGGAATGAGAAGTAGGAGGAGTTAATGTCAGATCTATTCAGGGAGCTGATCATACAGCTGTATGCGTGGAATGAGAAGTAGGAGGAGTTACTGTCAGATCTATTCAGGTAGCTGATCATACAGCTGTATGCGTGGAATGAGAAGTAGGAGGAGTTAATGTCAGATCTATTCAGGTAGCTGATCATACAGCTGTATGTGTGGAATGAGAAGTAGGAGGAGTTAATGTCAGATCTATTCAGGTAGCTGATCATACAGCTGTATGCGTGGAATGAGAAGTAGGAGGAGTTAATGTCAGATCTATTCAGGGAGCTGATCATACAGCTGTATGTGTGGAATGAGAAGTAGGAGGAGTTAATGTCAGATCTATTCAGGTAGCCGATCATACAGCTGTATGCGTGGAATGAGAAGTAGGAGGAGTTACTGTCAGATCTATTCAGGTAGCTGATCATACAGCTGTATGCGTGGAATGAGAAGTAGGAGGAGTTAATGTCAGATCTATTCAGGTAGCTGATCATACAGCTGTATGCGTGGAAAGAGAAGTAGGAGGAGTTAATGTCAGATCTATTCAGGTAGCCGATCATACAGCTGTATGTGTGGAATGAGAAGTAGGAGGAGTTAATGTCAGATCTATTCAGGTAGCTGATCATACAGCTGTATGTGTGGAATGAGAAGTAGGAGGAGTTAATGTCAGATCTATTCAGGTAGCTGATCATACAGCTATATGCGTGGAATGAGAAGTAGGAGGAGTTAATGTCAGATCTATTCAGGTAGCTGATCATACAGCTGTATGTGTGGAATGAGAAGTAGGAGGAGTTAATGTCAGATCTATTCAGGTAGCCGATCATACAGCTGTATGCGTGGAATGAGAAGTAGGAGGAGTTAATGTCAGATCTATTCAGGTAGCTGATCATACAGCTGTACGCGTGGAATGAGAAGTAGGAGGAGTTAATGTCAGATCTATTCAGGTAGCTGATCATACAGCTGTATGCGTGGAATGAGAAGTAGGAGGAGTTAATGTCAGATCTATTCAGGTAGCCGATCATACAGCTGTATGCGTGGAATGAGAAGTAGGAGGAGTTAATGTCAGATCTATTCAGGTAGCTGATCATACAGCTGTATGCGTGGAATGAGAAGTAGGAGGAGTTAGTGTCAGATCTATTCAGGTAGCTGATCATACAGCTGTATGCGTGGAATGAGAAGTAGGAGGAGTTAATGTCAGATCTATTCAGGTAGCTGATCATACAGCTGTATGCGTGGAATGAGAAGTAGGAGGAGTTAATGTCAGATCTATTCAGGTAGCCGATCATACAGCTGTATGCGTGGAATGAGAAGTAGGAGGAGTTAATGTCAGATCTATTCAGGTAGCTGATCATACAGCTGTATGCGTGGAATGAGAAGTAGGAGGAGTTAGTGTCAGATCTATTCAGGTAGCTGATCATACAGCTGTATGCGTGGAATGAGAAGTAGGAGGAGTTAATGTCAGATCTATTCAGGTAGCTGATCATACAGCTGTATGCGTGGAATGAGAAGTAGGAGGAGTTAATGTCAGATCTATTCAGGTAGCTGATCATACAGCTGTATGCGTGGAATGAGAAGTAGGAGGAGTTAGTGTCAGATCTATTCAGGTAGCTGATCATACAGCTGTACGCGTGGAATGAGAAGTAGGAGGAGTTAGTGTCAGATCTATTCAGGTAGCTGATCATACAGCTGTATGCGTGAAATGAGAAGTAGGAGGAGTTACTGTCAGATCTATTCAGGTAGCCGATCATACAGCTGTATGTGTGGAATGAGAAGTAGGAGGAGTTAATGTCAGATCTATTCAGGTAGCTGATCATACAGCTGTATGCGTGGAATGAGAAGTAGGAGGAGTTAGTGTCAGATCTATTCAGGTAGCTGATCATACAGCTGTATGCGTGGAATGAGAAGTAGGAGGAGTTAATGTCAGATCTATTCAGGCAGCCGATCATACAGCTGTATGCGTGGAATGAGAAGTAGGAGGAGTTAATGTCAGATCTATTCAGGTAGCTGATCATACAGCTGTACGCGTGGAATGAGAAGTAGGAGGAGTTAATGTCAGATCTATTCAGGTAGCTGATCATACAGCTGTATGCGTGGAATGAGAAGTAGGAGGAGTTAATGTCAGATCTATTCAGGTAGCTGATCATACAGCTGTATGCGTGGAATGAGAAGTAGGAGGAGTTAATGTCAGATCTATTCAGGTAGCCGATCATACAGCTGTATGTGTGGAATGAGAAGTAGGAGGAGTTAATGTCAGATCTATTCAGGTAGCTGATCATACAGCTGTATGCGTGGAATGAGAAGTAGGAGGAGTTAGTGTCAGATCTATTCAGGTAGCTGATCATACAGCTGTATGCGTGGAATGAGAAGTAGGAGGAGTTAATGTCAGATCTATTCAGGCAGCCGATCATACAGCTGTATGCGTGGAATGAGAAGTAGGAGGAGTTAATGTCAGATCTATTCAGGTAGCTGATCATACAGCTGTATGCGTGGAATGAGAAGTAGGAGGAGTTAATGTCAGATCTATTCAGGTAGCCGATCATACAGCTGTATGCATGGAATGAGAAGTAGGAGGAGTTAATGTCAGATCTATTCAGGCAGCCGATCATACAGCTGTATGCATGGAATGAGGAGTAGGAGGAGTTAATGTCAGATCTATTCAGGTAGCCGATCATACAGCTGTATGCGTGGAATGAGAAGTAGGAGGAGTTAATGTCAGATCTATTCAGGTAGCTGATCATACAGCTGTATGCGTGGAATGAGAAGTAGGAGGAGTTAATGTCAGATCTATTCAGGTAGCTGATCATACAGCTGTATGCGTGGAATGAGAAGTACGAGGAGTTAATGTCAGATCTATTCAGGTAGCTGATCATACAGCTGTATGCGTGGAATGAGGAGTAGGAGGAGTTAATGTCAGATCTATTCAGGTAGCTGATCATACAGCTGTATGCGTGGAATGAGAAGTAGGAGGAGTTAATGTCAGATCTATTCAGGTAGCTTATCATACAGCTGTATGCGTGGAATGAGAAGTAGGAGGAGTTAATGTCAGATCTATTCAGGTAGCTGATCATACAGCTGTATGCGTGGAATGAGAAGTAGGAGGAGTTAATGTCAGATCTATTCAGGTAGCCGATCATACAGCTGTATGCGTGGAATGAGAAGTAGGAGGAGTTAACGTCAGATCTATTCAGGTAGCTGATCATACAGCTGTATGCATGGAATGAGAAGTAGGAGGAGTTAATGTCAGATCTATTCAGGTAGCTGATCATACAGCTGTATGCGTGGAATGAGAAGTAGGAGGAGTTAATGTCAGATCTATTCAGGTAGCCGATCATACAGCTGTATGTGTGGAATGAGAAGTAGGAGGAGTTAATGTCAGATCTATTCAGGTAGCTGATCATACAGCTGTATGCGTGGAATGAGAAGTAGGAGGAGTTAGTGTCAGATCTATTCAGGTAGCTGATCATACAGCTGTATGCGTGGAATGAGAAGTAGGAGGAGTTAATGTCAGATCTATTCAGGCAGCCGATCATACAGCTGTATGCGTGGAATGAGAAGTAGGAGGAGTTAATGTCAGATCTATTCAGGTAGCTGATCATACAGCTGTACGCGTGGAATGAGAAGTAGGAGGAGTTAATGTCAGATCTATTCAGGTAGCTGATCATACAGCTGTATGCGTGGAATGAGAAGTAGGAGGAGTTAATGTCAGATCTATTCAGGTAGCTGATCATACAGCTGTATGCGTGGAATGAGAAGTAGGAGGAGTTAATGTCAGATCTATTCAGGTAGCTGATCATACAGCTGTATGCGTGGAATGAGAAGTAGGAGGAGTTAATGTCAGATCTATTCAGGTAGCTGATCATACAGCTGTATGCGTGGAATGAGAAGTAGGAGGAGTTAATGTCAGATCTATTCAGGTAGCCGATCATACAGCTGTATGCGTGGAATGAGAAGTAGGAGGAGTTAATGTCAGATCTATTCAGGTAGCTGATCATACAGCTGTATGCGTGGAATGAGAAGTAGGAGGAGTTAGTGTCAGATCTATTCAGGTAGCTGATCATACAGCTGTATGCGTGGAATGAGAAGTAGGAGGAGTTAATGTCAGATCTATTCAGGTAGCTGATCATACAGCTGTATGCGTGGAATGAGAAGTAGGAGGAGTTAATGTCAGATCTATTCAGGTAGCTGATCATACAGCTGTATGCGTGGAATGAGAAGTAGGAGGAGTTAGTGTCAGATCTATTCAGGTAGCTGATCATACAGCTGTACGCGTGGAATGAGAAGTAGGAGGAGTTAGTGTCAGATCTATTCAGGTAGCTGATCATACAGCTGTATGCGTGAAATGAGAAGTAGGAGGAGTTACTGTCAGATCTATTCAGGTAGCCGATCATACAGCTGTATGTGTGGAATGAGAAGTAGGAGGAGTTAATGTCAGATCTATTCAGGTAGCTGATCATACAGCTGTATGCGTGGAATGAGAAGTAGGAGGAGTTAGTGTCAGATCTATTCAGGTAGCTGATCATACAGCTGTATGCGTGGAATGAGAAGTAGGAGGAGTTAATGTCAGATCTATTCAGGCAGCCGATCATACAGCTGTATGCGTGGAATGAGAAGTAGGAGGAGTTAATGTCAGATCTATTCAGGTAGCTGATCATACAGCTGTACGCGTGGAATGAGAAGTAGGAGGAGTTAATGTCAGATCTATTCAGGTAGCTGATCATACAGCTGTATGCGTGGAATGAGAAGTAGGAGGAGTTAATGTCAGATCTATTCAGGTAGCTGATCATACAGCTGTATGCGTGGAATGAGAAGTAGGAGGAGTTAATGTCAGATCTATTCAGGTAGCCGATCATACAGCTGTATGTGTGGAATGAGAAGTAGGAGGAGTTAATGTCAGATCTATTCAGGTAGCTGATCATACAGCTGTATGCGTGGAATGAGAAGTAGGAGGAGTTAGTGTCAGATCTATTCAGGTAGCTGATCATACAGCTGTATGCGTGGAATGAGAAGTAGGAGGAGTTAATGTCAGATCTATTCAGGCAGCCGATCATACAGCTGTATGCGTGGAATGAGAAGTAGGAGGAGTTAATGTCAGATCTATTCAGGTAGCTGATCATACAGCTGTATGCGTGGAATGAGAAGTAGGAGGAGTTAATGTCAGATCTATTCAGGTAGCTGATCATACAGCTGTATGCGTGGAATGAGAAGTAGGAGGAGTTAATGTCAGATCTATTCAGGTAGCCGATCATACAGCTGTATGCGTGGAATGAGAAGTAGGAGGAGTTAATGTCAGATCTATTCAGGTAGCTGATCATACAGCTGTATGCGTGGAATGAGAAGTAGGAGGAGTTAGTGTCAGATCTATTCAGGTAGCTGATCATACAGCTGTATGCGTGGAATGAGAAGTAGGAGGAGTTAATGTCAGATCTATTCAGGTAGCTGATCATACAGCTGTATGCGTGGAATGAGAAGTAGGAGGAGTTAATGTCAGATCTATTCAGGTAGCTGATCATACAGCTGTATGCGTGGAATGAGAAGTAGGAGGAGTTAGTGTCAGATCTATTCAGGTAGCTGATCATACAGCTGTACGCGTGGAATGAGAAGTAGGAGGAGTTAGTGTCAGATCTATTCAGGTAGCTGATCATACAGCTGTATGCGTGAAATGAGAAGTAGGAGGAGTTACTGTCAGATCTATTCAGGTAGCCGATCATACAGCTGTATGCGTGGAATGAGAAGTAGGAGGAGTTAATGTCAGATCTATTCAGGTAGCCTATCATACAGCTGTATGCGTGGAATGAGAAGTAGGAGGAGTTAATGTCAGATCTATTCAGGTAGCCGATCATACAGCTGTATGCGTGGAATGAGAAGTAGGAGGAGTTAATGTCAGATCTATTCAGGTAGCCGATCATACAGCTGTATGCGTGGAATGAGAAGTAGGAGGAGTTAGTGTCAGATCTATTCAGGTAGCCGATCATACAGCTGTATGCGTGGAATGAGAAGTAGGAGGAGTTAATGTCAGATCTATTCAGGTAGCTGATCATACAGCTGTATGCGTGGAATGAGAAGTAGGAGGAGTTAATGTCAGATCTATTCAGGTAGCTGATCATACAGCTGTATGCGTGGAATGAGAAGTAGGAGGAGTTAATGTCAGATCTATTCAGGTAGCTGATCATACAGCTGTATGTGTGGAATGAGAAGTAGGAGGAGTTAATGTCAGATCTATTCAGGTAGCCGATCATACAGCTGTATGCGTGGAATGAGAAGTAGGAGGAGTTACTGTCAGATCTATTCAGGTAGCTGATCATACAGCTGTATGCGTGGAATGAGAAGTAGGAGGAGTTAATGTCAGATCTATTCAGGTAGCTGATCATACAGCTGTATGCGTGGAATGAGAAGTAGGAGGAGTTAATGTCAGATCTATTCAGGTAGCCGATCATACAGCCGTACGCGTGGAATGAGAAGTAGGAGGAGTTAATGTCAGATCTATTCAGGTAGCCGATCATACAGCTGTACGCGTGGAATGAGAAGTAGGAGGAGTTAATGTCAGATCTATTCAGGTAGCCGATCATACAGCTGTACGCGTGGAATGAGAAGTAGGAGGAGTTAATGTCAGATCTATTCAGGTAGCCGATCATACAGCTGTATGCGTGGAATGAGAGGTAGGAGGAGTTAATGTCAGATCTATTCAGGTAGCCGATCATACAGCTGTATGCATGGAATGAGAAGTAGGAGGAGTTAATGTCAGATCTATTCAGGTAGCCGATCGTACAGCTGTATGCGTGGAATGAGAAGTAGGAGGAGTTAACGTCAGATCTATTCAGGTAGCTGATCGTACAGCTGTATGCGTGGAATGAGAAGTAGGAGGAGTTAATGTCAGATCTATTCAGGTAGCCGATCATACAGCTGTATGTGTGGAATGAGAAGTAGGAGGAGTTAATGTCAGATCTATTCAGGTAGCCGATCATACAGCTGTATGTGTGGAATGAGAAGTAGGAGGAGTTAATGTCAGATCTATTCAGGTAGCCGATCATACAGCTGTATGCGTGGAATGAGAAGTAGGAGGAGTTAATGTCAGATCTATTCAGGTAGCCGATCATACAGCTGTATGCATGGAATGAGAAGTAGGAGGAGTTAATGTCAGATCTATTCAGGTAGCTGATCATACAGCTGTATGCGTGGAATGAGAAGTAGGAGGAGTTAATGTCAGATCTATTCAGTTAGCCGATCATACAGCTGTATGCGTGGAATGAGAAGTAGGAGGAGTTAATGTCAGATCTATTCAGGTAGCTGATCATACAGCTGTATGCGTGGAATGAGAAGTAGGAGGAGTTAATGTCAGATCTATTCAGGTAGCCGATCGTACAGCTGTATGCGTGGAATGAGAAGTAGGAGGAGTTAACGTCAGATCTATTCAGGTAGCTGATCGTACAGCTGTATGTGTGGAATGAGAAGTAGGAGGAGTTAATGTCAGATCTATTCAGGTAGCCGATCATACAGCTGTATGCGTGGAATGAGAAGTAGGAGGAGTTAATGTCAGATCTATTCAGGTAGCCGATCATACAGCTGAATGCATGGAATGAGAAGTAGGAGGAGTTAATGTCAGATCTATTCAGGTAGCTGATCATACAGCTGTATGCGTGGAATGGGTAGTAGGAGGAGTTAATGTCAGATCCATTCAGGTAGCCGATCATACAGCTGTACGCGTGGAATGAGAAGTAGGAGGAGTTAATGTCAGATCTATTCAGGTAGCTGATCATACAGCTGTATGCATGGAATGAGAAGTAGGAGGAGTTAATGTCAGATCTATTCAGGTAGCTGATCATACAGCTGTATGCGTGGAATGAGAAGTAGGAGGAGTTAATGTCAGATCTATTCAGGTAGCCGATCATACAGCTGTATGCGTGGAATGAGAAGTAGGAGGAGTTAATGTCAGATCTATTCAGGTAGCTGATCATACAGCTGTATGCGTGGAATGAGAAGTAGGAGGAGTTAGTGTCAGATCTATTCAGGTAGCCGATCATACAGCTGTATGCGTGGAATAGACAGGACTGAGAACTAGGGCATTATTGTGTTTGTCTGTTATTACATATATATTTTTTTTTTGTGTTCTGTAAGTGTGTTTTTCTTATATATTTTTTCCGTCTATTGATTTATTTTCTATTATTATTATATTTTCTTTTTCTGAGAGTGGTGTGGTGTATGATTTTAATATACCTTACCTGTCTCTATGTGTTTCTTTCATTTATCTTTAGGTGTATGTGTTTAAGCTATTCATCTACCAGTGTCTGTATTAGATCAATTTACCTTCTATTTTCAGGTACACTGGTATTTTATATATGTGTTTCCTCATTGTTTGGGGTACCTCATTAATGGTGGTTTTTTCGCCTTTTTTCATTTTAATATACTACAAAATAAAATTGTTGTTTTAAATGACTTTTTTCTCGTTGTCTTATATTTAATGTTCGGGTTATCCCCAGTTAGGTTCTATGTAGCTTTACTTTGTTTAAGAGTAAAGCAGCCCATCCTGAATAATTGTGCTTCAAGATAACTTATTTCCCTATCCACATTTGCTTGCAGGGCACTTGTCCTACTCTTGCCCACATTTTACTTCATTTTGCAGCCCTCTAGCCCTTTCCAGGACTTTTTTAGAGGCATTTTAGTGGCCAAAAGTTCAGAAAACTAGAAATTAGAGTTGAGCAGACACCTGTCCCCACCCATGAGTGGTGGGTGGGGACCCTAATAATAATAATGAGGGAGGGACCTAGTGTCCCCCCCTCGGTCCCCATCCATTGCCGCGGGTGGGCACCCTAATAATAATAATGAGGGGGGGACCTAGTGTCCATGAGCAGCGGGTGGGGACCACAAATAAAGTGACTAGGGGTGACCAGCCCCTAGTCACTTACCCCCCCAATAAAAAAAAATTCCTACCTACCCCCCCCTCACCCTAATAATAGTGAGGGTTTGGGCAATAAGCTAACCTGTAAAAAAAAAAAACTATTTCATACTTACCATTTGAGGTCTTCATTTTTCTTTCTTCAGCCCCCAAAAAAGGCCAAATAAAAAAACCATAATGCGCGCCGCAACTGTTAAAAAAAACAAAACCCGAGCACAAAAACCAAAAATAATCCACTGGTGGAAAATAAAAAATCCAACTTCGCCCATGGAGGGCCCCGTGCAGTTCTTTTGAATGTTCCCACTCTGTTTAAAATGGCTAGCACTCTGATTGGTTGGTTTGAAATCCAACCAATCAGAGTGCTCTGAGCTTAATTGCAGGGTGGGGGAAGGCTTTATAAGCCGTCCTTGCCTTGCAGAGCTCAGTCTGCACGGGGCCCCCCATGGGCGAAGTTGGACACGTGACCTGTCGGCACTTCCGTGTCACACTGCATGGGAAGCCAAACACTCAGCACGGAGGTTTCTCTGTGCTGCCTGTCCGGCTCCCCGTGCAGCTTTGCAGGCAGGTCGAGAAGGTGAGGGGGGATCTTCTGATCCTTTCTCACCTCTGTCTCTGCCTGCAAGCGTGTGTTTTTTTTTCTTTTTTTAAAGCGTTGTTTTTTTTTTTTTTTTTCTCCGGGGGATGGGGGGGACGGGGCAATTGCCCAACCCCCCCCCCCCCCCCCCCCCTGGATCCACCACTGACTTGGACCCATTCTCGTTAATATTTTTATTAGTGATATTACAGAAGGTCTTGTTGGTAAGGTATGTCTTTTTGCTAAAGATTTGCAGCAGGGTTGATATTCATGGAGGGATAAGCCAAATGGCAAATGATTTAGAAAAATGGTCAGAGCAGTGATAACTGACATTTAATGTGGAAAAGTGCAACCCAAGGGCCGAATATTAAAAATTGAGGTTGAAAAAATACCCTTTTTCCTATTCCATGTTTACAGCTGTTGATCCAATTCAAGGCAAAAAAAGCTAAATCTTATTTCAGTAATTTCCAATTCTGCCCTCAGTGGGGGATATATTCCTTCTTGACTCCAAATGGCAGTCAGATTTCTCCTGGATCAGCAAGCACTAAATACATATTATTCTATATACTAACATGCATAGCCCTCTATGCTCCCCGGCATTATATAAGGATCCAGTCACTCTTATAGCCATCTAAGGGATCTGCTAGATCTACTTCTTCAGGCAGTGGATTCCACATCTTTATTGTCCTTACTGATAAGAATCCTTTCCACTGGCGTAGACTAAATCTCCTTACTTCCAGTCTTTGCAGGTGATCTCTTGTCCTTTGTACTGTTCTGTTAACGATCAGGTCTTTAGCGTGTACAAATTTATTAGACTTTCTTCATAACTACATTTTTTCATTTCCTTTATTAGTTTTGTAGCCCTCCTCTGCAGTTCTAGTTCCATAATGATGTTTTTTTGTTGTTTTTTAGAAAAGTAGTCCAGAATTGTTCTGCACATTCAAGATGAGATCTTACCATGGACCTGTAAAGAATACTATCTTATTTCCGTGAGTCAATACTCCTTTTAATACACCCCAATATCTTATTGGCCTTTGCAGCTGGCACTGTGAACTACTGCTATTGTTTAAAATTACTCCCAAATATTTTTCATTAGCAGATTTCCCCTCTCCCTCTGGGAGATCATTAATTAACAAATTAAAAAGAAGAGGATCCAGGACAGATCCCTGCAGTACTCAGTTTATCATGTCTGTCCAATTTGAGAACTTCCCATTTACCACCACTCTTTGCATTCTCTCTTTCAGCCAGTTGCCACTCCAGTCTACACACAAACCTCTGGCCCTCAGCCTATTTCAGACAATTTGTACAGTAACCTTTTATGTGGCACTGTATCAAATGCCTTAGCAAAGTCTAAATATATCACATCCACTGCAGCACCCATATCTATATTTTTACTCACTTCTTCATAAAATGTAAATAAATTAGTTTGACAAGATCTGTCTTTCCCAAAGCCATGATGGCTCCTGCTAATGAGATTCCTGTTCAAAATGAATATATTCCCTTAGCAACCCTTCTAACGGTTTCCCCACCACAGATGTCAAGCTAATTGGTCTGTAATTGCCCGGCTTTGATCCCTTTTTTAAATAAATTTTGACAGGGTAATTATTTCAGAGGACTTAAAACGTAGACAGAAAATGTAATGGAGAAGAAGGAATTGCTAGCAGAATGCTTGGTTGTATAGGGAGAGGTATTGGCAGAATGCTTGGATGTATAGGGAGAGGTATTAACAGAATGCTTAGTTGTATAAAGAGGTATAAAGAGGTATTAGCAGAATGATTGGTTGCATAGGGAGAGGTATTAGCAGAATGATTGGTTGTATAGGGAGAGGTATTAGCAGAATGCTTGGTTGCACAGGGAGATATATTAGCAGAATGCTTGGTTGCATAGGGGGATATATTAGCAGAATGCTTGGTTGCATAGGGAGATATATTAGCAGAATGCTTGGTTGCATAGGGAGAGGTATTAGCAGAATGCTTGGTTGCATAGGGAGAGGTATTAGCAGAATGCTTGGTTGTATAGGGAGAGGTGTTAGCAGAATGCTTGGTTGTATAGGGAGAGGTATTAACAGAATGCTTAGTTGTATAAAGAGGTATTAGCAGAATGATTGGTTGCATAGGGAGAGGTATTAGCAGAATGATTGGTTGTATAGGGAGAGGTATTAGCAGAATGCTTGGTTGCACAGGGAGATATATTAGCAGAATGCTTGGTTGCATAGGGGGATATATTAGCAGAATGCTTGGTTGCATAGGGAGATATATTAGCAGAATGCTTGGTTGCATAGGGAGAGGTATTAGCAGAATGCTTGGTTGCATAGGGAGAGGTATTAGCAGAATGCTTGGTTGTATAGGGAGAAGTATTAGCAGAATGCTTGTTTGCATAGGGAGAGGTATTAGCAGAATGCTTGGTTGTATAGGGAGAAGTATCCTAGATATAAGATAAGGCCAGGGACTAATGAAAGTATTACATTACTGAGAGGGTAGTGGATGCATGGAATAGTCTTCCAGTAGAAGTGGTAGAGGTTAATACAGTGAAGGAGTTTAAGCATGCATGGGATAGGTATAAGGCTATCCTAGATATAAGATAAGGTCAGGGACTAATGAAAGTATTACATTACTGAGAGGGTAGTGGATGTATGGAATAGTCTTCCAGTAGAAGTGGTAGAGGTTAATACAGTGAAGGAGTTTAAGCATGCATGGGATAGGTATAAGGCTATCCTAGATATAAGATAAGGCAAGGGACTAATGAAAGTATTACTTTACTGAGTGGGTAGTGGATGTATGGAATAGTCTTCCAGTAGAAGTGGTATAGGTTAATACAGTGAAGGAGTTTAAGCATGCGTGGGATAGGTATAAGGCTATCCTAGATATAAGATAAGGCCAGGGACTAATGAAAGTATTACTTTACTGAGAGGGTAGTGGATGTATGGAATAGTCTTCCAGTAGAAGTGGTAGAGGTTAATACAGTGAAGGAGTTTAAGCATGCATGGGATAGGTATAAGGCTATCCTAGATATAAGATAAGGTCAGGGACTAATGAAAGTATTACTTTACTGAGAGGGTAGTGTATGTATGGAATAGTCTTCCAGTAGAAGTGGTATAGGTTAATACAGTGAAGGAGTTTAAGCATGCGTGGGATAGGTATAAGGCTATCCTAGATATAAGATAAGACCAGGGACTAATGAAAGTATTACTTTACTGAGAGGGTAGTGGATGTATGGAATAGTCTTCCAGTAGAAGTGGTAGAGGTTAATACAGTGAAGGAGTTTAAGCATGCATGGGATAGGTATAAGGCTATCCTAGATATAAGATAAGGTCAGGGACTAATGAAAGTATTACTTTACTGAGAGGTTAGTGGATGTATGGAATAGTCTTCCAGTAGAAGTGGTAGAGGTTAATACAGTGAAGGAGTTTAAGCATGCATGGGATAGGTATAAGGCTATCCTAGATATAAGATAAGGCCAGGGACTAATGAAAGTATTACATTACTGAGAGGGTAGTGGATGTATGGAATAGTCTTCCAGTAGAAGTGGTAGAGGTTAATACAGTGAAGGAGTTTAAGCATGCGTGGGATAGGTATAAGGCTATCCTAGATATAAGATAAGGCCAGGGACTAATGAAAGTATTACATTACTGAGAGGGTAGTGGATGTATGGAATAGTCTTCCAGTAGAAGTGGTAGAGGTTAATACAGTGAAGGAGTTTAAGCATGCGTGGGATAGGTATAAGGCTATCCTAGATATAAGATAAGGCCAGGGACTAATGAAAGTATTACTTTACTGAGAGGGTAGTGGATGTATGGAAAAGTCTTCCAGTAGAAGTGGTAGAGGTTAATACAGTGAAGGAGTTTAAGCATGCATGGGATAGGTATAAGGCTATCCTAGATATAAGATAAGGTCAGGGACTAATGGAAGTATTACATTACTGAGAGGGTAGTGGATGTATGGAATAGTCTTCCAGTAGAAGTGGTAGAGGTTAATACAGTGAAGGAGTTTAAGCATGCATGGGATAGGTATAAGGCTATCCTAGATATAAGATAAGGCCAGGGACTAATGAAAGTATTACATTACTGAGAGGGTAGTGGATGTATGGAATAGTCTTCCAGTAGAAGTGGTAGAGATTAATACAGTGAAGCAGTTTAAGCATGCATGGGATAGGTATAAGGCTATCCTAGATATAAGATAAGGTCAGGGACTAATGAAAGTATTACATTACTGAGAGGGTAGTGGATGCATGGAATAGTCTTCCAGTAGAAGTGGTAGAGGTTAATACAGTGAAGGAGTTTAAGCATGCATGGGATAGGTATAAGGCTATCCTAGATATAAGATAAGGCCAGGGACTAATGAAAGTATTACATTACTGAGAGGGTAGTGGATGTATGGAAAAGTCTTCCAGTAGAAGTGGTAGAGGTTAATACAGTGAAGGAGTTTAAGCATGCATGGGATAGGTATAAGGCTATCCTAGATATAAGATAAGGCCAGGGACTAATGAAAGTATTCAAAGTTTCTATTTTAGCCAGAAATTGATGACAAGGTCTGTGTTTCTATAAAAAATGGTAAACAGAGTGTGAGTGGACATATACAAACAGAGCTAGCTCTAGGCAGGTGCCCAGGGTGCATTGCACCCGAATCCCTGCTGAGGCATATCGGATAGGCCAAAGTGCAGGTGAGTTCTGGGCTGGAATAATGCAATATATGTAAGGCCATCATGACAAAGGTTCCCTGTCATTTCCCTCACCTGTCAGTTAAGCCAAGAGCCCAACAAGGGCACGGCAGGGGGGTGGCAATGAGTGGATAGAGGGGATTACCTTAGGCTATATATTGCAGGATTTACAGAAATGATTTCCTGTTTAAAGTAAAATGACAAGTTCCCTCCCTCCCATCCCTAGGTGACGAAGAAGGAAGTGGCGGCGGGGGTCCCCGAGGTTTGGCGCTTGTGCAGGGGGTTGGTCATCTGGGGTATGGCCAACCCGGTTGGGCAGTAGCTGTGGGAAGCTAGCTGCACGGGCTCCCCATGGGCTTGTCCCTGGGGAGTGAGGCATGGCTACTGTGCAAACAGGGACGTCAGTAGCCGTGAGTCATGTGGTACGCCTGCGCCAGATTCTCGGGGTCCTGATCCTAGATGGTCTAGGATAAGTTACACACTACCGCTAAGGTTCAGTAGTATTGTTTCATGTTGTTTATATTTATGGTTATTAAAGCATGTGTTGGTTGGTATATATGTATATGTATATAATGTTTGTATATATATATATAATTGTATATGCCCGGTTATTTATTTATTTATAAAGTTTTAACCATATTTGGTTTACAGTAATATTCGTTACTTATTTCAGCTATATTTTAGCTGTCAATTTATGTTGCATCATTTCAATAAAGACTGCGACCTTTCTAGCCACTCAGTTGTCTGTCTCTTTATTGGTGGGGGGAATGTATTATCAGGTATACCTTGGTCAAGTTGCTCACAATAGTAATAAGCAGCAAGACATAAACATGTGGCCCTCGCCATCTGAGAAATACATAACCCTTCATCCTTCCGAGCTAGATAAAATGAGTGCCATTTATTTGTTTAATTGGAACATCCCCAAGATGCTGGGCAGTAGTATCTCCAGGATGTACTCATCCAGTGTATATCTGGAAGTGCCCTTTCTGGTTAGATACTGTGTTAATATCATATATTGATCAGTTGTCCATCAGTATTACGTTTACTGGGATAAAACAAATCATCATTTTAACTAAAATCCTAATAATAATTAATTGGATTATTTACCAGTCATCGTGAACAATGATTGTCTCCTCATCCAGAATGGAAGCCTTTAATGAACCAAAACAAACGTTAAAAAACAGGGATCTGTTAAATGAACAGACAACTGTGCAAAACCCTAACCCTCAAACTATGGTCCATACTAACCCTTGGGTTAGGGTTAGAGAAAAAGAAAAATACTAATTTATGATAAAAACATAATAAGTTATTCTGTAGAGGACCAGTTACATGTTAGGTCTGGCAGTGGCCCTCTAGGGATATTTTATTTAAAACAAAGACTGTTAGTGGGGCCGGTGCTCTGCACGGACCCCCAGCAGTGGATATATTACCCATGCAGACGCAGGGTTGCAAGGATCTGTGCTTCCTACTGTAGACTCATTTTCTTATTATACTAAATACGATTTTGACTGGCTGAGCATGATAGGAAATGTGGTCTGCAAGCATTATATGTATTATATTATATGTTTCAAAGCTGCAATGACCGTATCCCAAAGTTGGCCTTGTACCAGCCACATAACACTACCATATATACATGTGGGGTACCACTATACTCAGGAGAGGATGTTGAACGTATAATGGGGTGTTGTTTGGCAAAAACAAAATTGTAACAACCCCTGGTAATTCATACTTGAAGTACAAATTGTGTGGGGGGGGGGGGGGGAAGCACACACACACACACACACACACAAAATGACAGGTATGAATGTTACAATGTCACTATCACTGATGTAAAGAAAAAAAAAACTGTTTTCAAATAGCAATGCACTACTAGTAACTTGCAAAAAAGAACTACAGAAAACATGTAAACATTGGGTATTGCTAAATTCAGGACAAATATTAGAATCTATTTAGCAGAATGTTTCCATTAGCGTTTTGTAAATGATTAAAATATGATTTCAAGAAATAGTTTGCATTTTTTTTTTTTTTTTACATTTTTCTCCCCATTTTATTTTTTTTAATAAATTACATGACCTGATTTAATATAATGGTATATAAAGAAAGCCCTTCTTATCCTTAAACAAACAAAAAAAAAATATACATATATTGTGTGGGTACAGTAAATGAGAGAGGGGAAAATTATAGCTAAACACAAACACCGCAGAAGTGTTAAAACAGCCACGTCCATTAACATACAACATGGCCAAAAGTCCAGTCATGAAGGGGTTAAAGATCGCGTACCCACTATCCAACAAACGTTTCAATCACTAAATGAAAAGGGGAAAGCGACACAAAAAGAATACAATTTCATCAACATTACACATCTACACACACCCATTATTTATACACTATCCAAGATACAACACAACCTCCCGGACATCCAATTATTTTCAGTGTTGGTTCACTATCAACTAATCCGAAAAACTATGTTATCCTATAACCTTTAGTTGAAGTACAAAAATCCTACTTGAAATATACCAATCATGTCCTCAATAAATTACAAAATGTACCCTGGTCACTGTCAGTTATACACTAACATGCAACATGACTTGAGCAGAGGCGTAACTAGAAACCACCGGGCCCCGGTGCCCCCCGACCCCACCATGCAACTCTATCCCAGAAACGCCACTTACATGCCTGCCAACTGTTCCGCTTTGTGCCTGGCCTTGTCTTATATCTAGGATAGCTAGATAGCTTCATTTATTAACCTCTCAGTAAAGTAATATTACTTTTCTGACCACAAAAAATAACATTAAAATATTTCCAGCCTTTTCAAAAGCTTGAGGTGGACCCCGAATATATGTATATAACTAGCTGCATGTATACTTATATGAACTTTTTAATATTATATTCAACTATTTTCATATGTAATGAAAATGTTAATGAAAAATAGTTAATTCTTATTTAGTTAGTTCTTATTTTTATTACGTTCCTCTGCACCCACATTGCCACTAAAGGTCTTAACACAGCTCTATACAGTACCCACAGCACTTGGCTTGTACTCCTATTGCACCCACACGATTTGGCATGCCACAGTGTATTTGCCAGTGTTATTTGCCCATTTGCAGTTATTTGCCAGTGTTATTTTGACCCCGAGCCCGCCAGCCGACCCTCCCCCCCCCTCCCCCGCGTCCTTACCTGTATGTTGCTCGTCAGCCGTGCTGCTTGCAGGAAATACAGCAACCGGATGTGACGTTTCCGGTGGCTGTGACGAGAAGCCGAGTCCAGATCCGATGGATACACCACCTGGTATATGCCACACTGCTTTTCAGCAAATATCTGTGCCGTTTTTTTATACTCTAATAAAACGTTAATGCACAGAAGTTCCTGGACTTTGTCTCACATCCTTTTGTTAAAATTTAGATTAACCAACAATTACTTTTGGTTTACTGTGGATTTGGTGCAGGATGAAGATCACTGCTTGTATAGTGCCCTGTGTGATTTGATGCAGGCATTCTGTATAAATCACATGTTTAATATCTGTCTCAAGCCCTCCCCAGTGATAACTCTGCATGGTTACTGCAGGTGCGGCAGCACTGATTATATAGACACTGAGCATATACAGTTTTGTTTCATTTAGTCACTTCCTGTACTGCTGGAATAGAATACATTGTTTGGACTGTACAATAGGCTCTTGTACACAGTAGGATCTCTTAACAGTGCAGCACATTGTCTGAAGACATCACTATAGAGACAGGATATTCCATTCATTTAAATGAAAGTATTCTCATTGGTTCCTGCAGGGAAAAAAAAAAAAAAAAAAAGGAATTAACTTTTACTCAGCTAGTGTGGGCAGTCCTGTCATCTTGCAAACCGCTGTAATTTTACAATTTCTCCTAGCTTAAGTATTTTTATATTTGAATCAATGTAAGACATGCATTTTAAAGTACTTTGAAAGCACATTTTAACGCACCTGAAATTAAATATAATGACAGGCAGAAAGGAAAACATAACAGGATTCATGGCAGAGCTGGGATACATGGCAGGAATACAAGGCTGGGCAGGAATACAAGGCAGGAATACAAGGCAGGAATACAAGGCTGGGCAGGAATACAAGGCAGGAATACAAGGCTGGGCAGGAATACAAGGCAGGAATACAAGGCAGGAATACAAGGCTGGGCAGGAATACAAGGCAGGAATACAAGGCAGGAATACAAGGCTGGGCAGGAATACAAGGCAGGAATAAGCTTCAATAAAAAACAAGAAGGCAAAGCAAGAGGGATACAGATATGTCTGGATCAACCTGCACAAGGGTGCATGTTACACATAATAATATGCATTAATATTTGGAAAATGCATTTGGGCAACAGACAATCAATCAAAAAATATGTATAGAAAATGTATAAAAACACAAATACAAAAAGCTATAACAAAATACATATATGGGGTATATTACAAATATTGGAAATATATTATAAAACATGGTTAGTGTGTTATAAAAATAGGGATATAAAAAAAAATCAGATATATTGAAATGTAAATATATTAAAAGCAATTTATGGGTCACAGGTGACGTAACCTTCTGTCACCGGGGCTCCTATAGAGGACCAGCAGACCATGGCCCTGGCAGGGGAGGGGGGATGGTGATCGGATATCCCAAGCAGTCCCAAGTAGGGTCTCACCGGGTCTGCCTGATTCTTGAATAAAAGGAAACATTGTGGCAGAATCGTCCCTTCTACTCCTAGATAATGTACTGTATGGGCATCGTGGCAGTGAAGCTGGGAAAAGGGTCAGATCATTGCTGGGTGTAGGATGTGTCCTATTTTGTTACAATAACTACTACATAATCATATTCCTAATTATATTCCTATATATGGTCATAACAGTGTAAGAATCCAATGTATTCCAAGACCCAATTAATTGGAGGACCTAGTGGACAACTATGCTTAGTTCCATCCCCCCCATTGTATAATAATGTCTGTATATAAGACTGTGTTGTTCAGAATAAAACTGAATTGACAAGGGAATTGCAAATTAAGACCATAATAGTGGAGTTGAATTGTAAAATACATTTGCTAGAAATTTGGTTAGCATCATTAAAAAAAAAATGTTTATTTCATGTAACATAATTCAACATATGCTTTATCTTTCTCTCTTATTATTTGTGGATGTGACATAGAGCACTCCAACAAAGTGTCTGTCCCTCTGTACAGAATACGCTGGCAATCTGGAATAATTACACTTCAGCACTGAGTGGTCCTCCATGGCAATCTGGAATAAGTGGTCCTCCATGGCAATCTGGAATAAGTGGTCCTCCATGGCAATCTGGAATAAGTGGTCCTCCATGGCAATCTGGAATAAGTGGTCCTCCATGGCAATCTCCAGACCTCTTTCAGAATCTCCAAGGTTCGGAATCTTTTTGACAATGGCTCCTTTCTCTCCTCTGAAATAAATGACCCATCTCACCACAGCTGACTTTGTCTCATATTTGCAACTAAGTTGTGCACAAAGAAAGGTTGTAAAGGATGCTGCAACCTGAGACCTCACCTGTTTGAGAGCCTCGGTAATCCTGGCCCTCCACGCGAACACTTGATTTCAGTGATAAATGGAGAGACAGATTGTCCATTGCGGTCCAGTGGGAGAGACACTGGAATGGTCAGACTGGCAAGATATTTGTGAGGCTTTTGTCTCCACCTTTGTTTCACAGAGAGAACAAACAATAAAAACTATGCTTAGATGGTACCCCTTCTAAACTTCATCATGTCAACCCAGCTTCCCTGGTGACTGCTAGAGAGGAGAGAACCACACACAGATAACAATCCACAGGGAAAGGGATCAATCTGTGCACAGAGCTCTCAGTGCTCCCAGGTGATCCTGTGTGAATCTGCACACAGACCTCTCAGTGCTCCCAGGTGATCCTGTGCACACAGAGCTCTCAGTGCTCCCAGGTGATCCTGTGTGAATCTGTGCACACAGACCTCTCAGTGCTCCCAGGTGATCCTGTGTGAATCTGTGCACACAGACCTCTCAGTGCTCCCAGGTGATCCTATGTGAATCTGTGCACACAGACCTCTCAGTGCTCCCAGGTGATCCTATGTGAATCTGTGCACACAGACCTCTCAGTGCTCCCAGGTGATCCTGTGCACACAGACCTCTCAGTGCTCCCAGGTGATCCTATGTGAATCTGTGCACACAGACCTCTCAGTGCTGCGAGGTGATCCTGTGTGAATCTGTGCACACAGACCTCTCAGTGCTCCCAGGTGATCCTGTGTGAATCTGCACACAGACCTCTCAGTGCTCCCAGGTGATCCTATGTGAATCTGTGCACACAGACCTCTCAGTGCTCCCAGGTGATCCTGTGCACACAGACCTCTCAGTGCTCCCAGGTGATCCTATGTGAATCTGTGCACACAGACCTCTCAGTGCTGCGAGGTGATCCTGTGTGAATCTGTGCACACAGACCTCTCAGTGCTCCCAGGTGATCCTGTGTGAATCTGCACACAGACCTCTCAGTGCTCCCAGGTGATCCTATGTGAATCTGTGCACACAGACCTCTCAGTGCTCCCAGGTGATCCTGTGTGAATCTGCACACAGACCTCTCAGTGCTCCCAGGTGATCCTGTGTGAATCTGTGCACACAGACCTCTCAGTGCTCCCAGGTGATCCTATGTGAATCTGTGCACACAGACCTCTCAGTGCTCCCAGGTGATCCTGTGTGAATCTGCACACAGACCTCTCAGTGCTCCCAGGTGATCCTGTGTGAATCTGTGCACACAGACCTCTCAGTGCTCCCAGGTGATCCTTTGTGAATCTGTGCACAGACCTCTCAGTGCTCCCAGGTGATCCTATGTGAATCTGTGCACAGACCTCTCAGTGCTCCCAGGTGATCCTGTGTGAATCTGTGCACACAGACCTCTCAGTGCTCCCAGGTGATCCTGTGTGAATCTGCACACAGACCTCTCAGTGCTCCCAGGTGATCCTGTGTGAATCTGCACACAGACCTCTCAGTGCTCCCAGGTGATCCTGTGTGAATCTGTGCACACAGACCTCTCAGTGCTCCCAGGTGATCCTTTGTGAATCTGTGCACACAGACCTCTCAGTGCTCCCAGGTGATCCTGTGTGAATCTGTGCACACAGACCTCTCAGTGCTCCCAGGTGATCCTGTGTAAATCTGTGCACAGACCTCTCAGTGCTCCCAGGTGATCCTGTATGAATCTGTGCACAGACCTCTCAGTGATCCCAGGTGATCCTGTGTGAATCTGTTCACACAGAGCTCTCAGTGCTCCCAGGTGATCCTGTGCACACTGTGCTCCCAGGTGATCCTAAGTGAATCTGTGCACACAGACCTCTCAGTACTCCCAGGTGATCCTGTGTGAATCTGTGCACACAGACCTCTCAGTGCTCCCAGGTGATCTTGTGTAAATCTGTGCACAGACCTCTCAGTGCTCCTGTATGAATCTGTGCACAGACCTCTCAGTGATCCCAGGTGATCCTGTGTGAATCTGTGCACACAGAGCTCTCAGTGCTCCCAGGTGATCCTGTGTGAATCTGCACACAGACCTCTCAGTGCTCTCAGGTGATCCTGTGTGAATCTGCACACAGACCTCTCAGTGCTCCCAGGCGATCCTGTGTGAATCTGTGCACACAGACCTCTCAGTGCTCCCAGGTGATCGCGTGTGAATCTGCACACAGACCTCTCAGTGCTCCCAGGTGATCGTGTGTGAATCTGCACACAGACCTCTCAGTGCTCCCAGGTGATCGTGTGTGACTCTGTGCACAGACCTCTCAGTGCTCCCAGGTGGTGATCCTGTATGAATCTGTGCACAGACCTCTCAGTGATCCCAGGTGATCCTGTGTGAATCTGCACACAGACCTCTCAGTGCTCTCAGGTGATCCTGTGTGAATCTGCACACAGCCCTCTCAGTGCTCCCAGGTGATCCTGTGTGAATCTGTGCACACAAACCTCTCAGTGCTCCCAGGTGATCCTGTGTGAATCTGTGCACACAGACCTCTCAGTGCTCCCAGGTGATCCTGTGTGAATCTGTGCACACAGACCTCTCAGTGCTCCCAGGTGATCCTGTGTGAATGTGTGCACACAGACCTCTCAGTGCTCCCAGGTGATCCTGTGTGAATCTGTGCACAGACCTCTCAGTGATCCCAGGTGATCCTGTGTGAATCTGTGCACAGACATCACTCCTGTGTTCCAGTGGACAGAGGCCCATTATCAGCAGCATCACTCCTGTGTTACAATGGACAGAGGCCCATTATCAGCAGCATCAATCCTGTGTTCCAATGGACAGTGGGCCATTATCAGCAGCATTGCTCCTGTGTTCCAGTGGACAGAGCACCATTATCAGCAGCATCACTCCTGTGTTACAAATGGACAGAGGCCTATTATCAGCAGCATCACTCCTGTGTTCCAATGGACAGAGGCCCATTATCAGCAGCATCACTCCTGTGTTCCAATGGACAGAGGCCCATTATCATCAGCATCACTCCTGTGTTCCAATGGACAGAGGCCCATTATCAGCAGCATCACTCCTGTGTTCCAGTGGACAGAGGCCTATTATCAGCAACATCACTCCTGTGTTCCAATGGACAGAGGCCCATTATCAGCAGCATTGCTCCTGTGTTCCAGTGGACAGAGCACCATTATCAGCAGCATCACTCCTGTGTTCCAATGGACAGAGGCCCATTATCAGCAGCATCACTCCTGTGTTCCAATGGACAGCGGCCCATTATCAGCAGCATCACTCCTGTGTTCCAATGGACAGAGGCCCATTATCATCAGCATCACTCCTGTGTTCCAATGGACAGAGGCCCATTATCAGCAGCATCGCTCCTGTGTTCCAATGGACAGAGGCCCATTATCAGCAGCATCACTCCTGTGTTCCAATGGACAGTGGCCCATTATCAGCAGCATTGCTCCTGTGTTCCAGTGGACAGAGCACCATTATCAGCAGCATCGCTCCTGTGTTTCAATGGACAGAGGCCCATTATCAGCAGCATCACTCCGGTGTTCCAATGGACAGAGGCCCATTATCAGCAGCATTACTCCTGTGTTCCAGTGGACAGAGGCCTATTAGCAGCAGCATCACTCCTGTGATTCAATGGACAGAGGCCCATTATCAGCAGCATCGCTCCTGTGTTCCAATGGACAGAGGCCCATTATCAGCAGCATCACTCCTGTGTTCCAATGGACAGAGGCCCATTATCAGCAGCATCACTCCTGTGTTCCAGTGGACAGAGGCCCATTATCAGCAGCATCGCTCCTGTGTTCCAATGGACAGAGGCCCATTATCAGCAGCATCACTCCTGTGTTCTAATGGCACAATGCTGTCAGCTAGTCCAAGATTATCATTTGAAAAGTCAACATTTTGATTGCATCTCTTATTGCTTTTATAACTCATTTGATGTGTGCTTTCATGGAAACAAGGAGATTGCTAAGTCATGTACCTCCTCAGTGTCTGTTATATCCTGCCGGAGACCGAAACCTCTGCAAATACACAGAACGAGAGCAAAGAGGAATCATTTTCTTCTATTTATTTTGCTTTGCTTTCTTTCTGTTTATTTACAATCATTTATTTATCTTGGGCCTGAGAACCATTCTTTTTTAACCCTTTAATAACAGAGTTCGATGTTGCAAGTGATGTGCCTTGAAGACCAGAATTCCTTTATTTGTGTAACATTTATGTCATATGTTTGTTTAACTGTGATTTTCTTTCTTCATGTTCAGTCCACCCACACAAATGATGTATCCTTTATACGATTATTTTCATCATATGATATAATTCACTATTAAAACAATTCATAAAATATAATGAATAAAATGCAAATGACACACTTCTTCTAACATTGACCTGAAAATCTTATACAATTACAAACAATAAAAAAATATCCCATCTATATAGTTTCTAACATTTGTCCTGAGTTGAGAAATACCAATGTTTCTATGTTTTTCTGTGCTTTTTTGCAAGTTACAGGGCAATAACCGAAAATAGTGTTATTTTTATCTCCTACGGTGAACTTTTGACCCCCAATCCTAACCCTAAATTTAACCCTAACCCTAAATCTACCTCCACCCCTAAATCTAACCCTTGTACTAACCCTCATTCTAACTCTTACCCATCTGTAACCCTAGATCTAGGGTTAGTTTGCACTTCACTGGCTACAGTAACATGCTGGAGAGTGTAACGCAGAGCTTGCACTTCCACCTGTCTTCTTCCACTCCTTTTCCTTTCATTCTCTATACCATACTTGGTTTACATAGAGGTCTATAGAAGTAGCACCTCCCCAGCTTTTATATTGTAGAAGGTTAGCTGTATTGGTCTGTTTGGCTCCATGTGTCAGGGCCTGCTCTGTCCCGTATACTCTGTGACACTATCCCTGACGTCCTCCAGACAGTAGTGGCGTCTCTGCCCCGGGACTTGTTTTTGACTGTAAATACTTCTCCTTGGGAATAATAGATTTCCTCCAGGAAGTAATAACAATAAGATTATACGAGCTCCTTTCTGGCACTTATTGCTGGGAATCCTTTCCAAACTCCTGGAGACAGACAGGCCGGGATCCTCGACAAGGTGACATTACAGAACATGGCTTTCCCTACGTGACTGTTTCATGTTGTGTTAGAGGTACCCTGTGGATTTTTGGCTAAAACCTGCATATTTATTGAAAAATCCCCCAAACAATATAGTATAAACAAGACATGGTCAGGTCACATAAAGGATGTCGGCAGGAGGGGATTCAGTAGAAACTTCCATAAAGTGGACAAAAGCCACGTCCACACGTGTCTTCCGTGCTCCGGAAAAACATAGTAGCATGTTAGGAGAGTCCAGTTATTACATGTTTAGCACAATATCAAGTGGCTATAGGTTATAAGGGGGTGTGTGATACATATAGGTATACAGAGGTGTGAATATAAGGATGCAAAGCTGTGCAATTATAGGCAGGGTCAGATAAGCACAGGTTTATTAACTGTGACACTCTGGGGGTCATTTATATAAACTCTGGCAGATCAACAATGAACTTGTATACATTGGTCAGTGCAATGAGAGGGGTACAACCAAGACCCCCACTAATAAACACATACATACAGACGCCAGGGGAATGTATAGGTGTGGGAAGTACCAGTGTACATATAGGTATACGTGCCAGGCTGGCCTTCTCGGCAGATGAGGTTAAAAAGACTTTAGTTATATGCTCTGTACCTATGACTAAGTCATTGTTTGGAGGAAAAGTGTCAGGTGTGAAAGCACAGTGCCTGAATCTTTACATCCCATGGAATCATGTATTAAAAGATTCAAATCTCTTTGAAAAAGGATATCATCCCCTTAAATATATGGTAAATACTAGTTCTAGGAAGGACAGCCTTAAAAATGTATACGCTATATATATCTATATATATTCAAATTAGAATATCAACACAAGTGAACAATCCATGGGAAGTGTTTGTATTTTAGCATGTAAACTGATGTGACTGGCTGTTATTACAGTGTATAGGTAGCAGTGCTGGACTGGCTGTTATTACAGTGTATAGGTAGCAGTGCTGGACTGGCTGTTATTACAGTGTATATGTAGTAATGCTAGACTGGCTGTCATTACAGTGTATAGGTAGCAGTGCTGGACTGGCTGTTATTACAGTGTATAGGTAGTAATGCTAGACTGGCTGTTATTACAGTGTATAGGTAGCAGTGCTGGACTGGCTGTTAGTACAGTGTATAGGTAGCAGTGCTGGACTGGCTGTTATTACAGTGTATAGGTAGTAATGCTAGACTGGCTGTTATTACAGTGTATAGGTAGTAATGCTAGACTTGCTGTTATTACAGTGTATAGGTAGCAGTGCTGGATTGGCTGTTATTACAGTGTATAGGTAGCAGTGCTGGACTGGCTGTTATTACAGTGTATAGGTAGTAATGCTAGACTGGCTGTTATTGCAGTGTATAGGTAGCAGTGCTGGACTGGCTGTTATTACAGTGTATAGGTAGCAGTGCTGGACTGGCTGTTATTACAGTGTATAGGTAGTAATGCTAGACTGGCTGTTATTACAGTGTATAGGTAGTAATGCTAGACTTGCTGTTATTACAGTGTATAGGTAGCAGTGCTGGACTGGCTGTTATTACAGTGTATAGGTAGCAGTGCTGGACTGGCTGTTATTACAGTGTATAGGTAGTAATGCTAGACTGGCTGTTATTACAGTGTATAGGTAGCAGTGCTGGACTGGCTGTTATTACAGTGTATAGGTAGTAATGCTAGACTGGCTGTTATTACAGTGTATAGGTAGCAGTGCTGGACTGGCTGTTATTACAGTGTATAGGTAGTAATGCTAGACTGGCTGTTATTACAGTGTATAGGTAGTAATGCTAGACTTGCTGTTATTACAGTGTATAGGTAGCAGTGCTGGACTGGCTGTTATTACAGTGTATAGGTAGCAGTGCTGGACTGGCTGTTATTACAGTGTATAGGTAGTAATGCTAGACTTGCTGTTATTACAGTGTATAGGTAGTAATGCTAGACTGGCTGTTATTACAGTGTATAGGTAGTAATGCTAGACTGGCTGTTATTACAGTGTATAGGTAGCAGTGCTGGACTGGCTGTTATTACAGTGTATAGGTAGAAGTGCTGGACTGGCTGTTATTACAGTGTATATGTAGTAATGCTAGACTGGCTGTTATTACAGTGTATAGGTAGCAGGACCCAGGACCCATAATTGCCATATAAAAATAAAATCCAAAATGCCTTCTTCATTAAGCAGGCAAGGATTTCCTTCTACATCCTCCCTCCACTGTGGACCAGTGAATGGGTTAGGGTCTGCCCACTTGTGGTTTGGATTGGAATACAGTACCTATGTTTTGATCAGGGGCACATGGAATGTGAGGTGTCATTAAACAGCTACAGGGCTGATTAGCTCTTCTTGGTGTTGCTTGGAGGACCGAAACTCTGGGACTTTCATTTCTGGAATGAGATCCATTCAAGGAAGAACAGGAATAACAGAGTTATTGTAACCATAGTGCATTAAATGGGAACATACTGATTGTTACAAGCGTATTCCATTGTAAGCCAATCCTTTTATAAATGAGAAACGGAGATACTGCTGGAGGATTTGATTCACTCTTTCTGTCTGCTTATAGGTTTGTGGATGATAAGCAGAGGATAACAGTCACTCCATATTAAGCCCTCTAAAAATTGTGGTCCAAAAGTGGGATGTAAATTGCACACCTCTGATACGATGGGACGAGCTGAGAGATGAAAGCGGAAGAAGTTTCTTGATGAACATTTAAGCGGTCTTGGCAGCTGTTGGTAGATTAGGAGCAGGAATGAAGTAAGCCATCTTCATTAGCCGCTGACCACCTCTGTGATGGTTCTGTGTTGTGATTCTGGTAAATCAACAATGAAGTTGACTGTGAGATCTTCCCCTGGACCGGCAGGGACTGGCAATGGCTATAATCCAGCAGGTTTGTTATTGCTTCGGGCACAGATTTCATGACAGGCCACCAGAAGGAATGCTGGGTAAGTTTAAGTGTCTGTTTGTACACCTCCATGTCCAGCTTAGGGGGGATCATGCACAACCCAGAGAATGCCATCAGGCATTTTTGTGGGACGAAGAGGCAATCACCTTTATAAAAAGAAAAAGAGACCTTGTTCAGCCCATAGGGACAGTATGTCTGCTGTCTGTGTTTTGTCTTGTCTGTGCTTCTGTATTTCAGCTACCAGGGTTGTGTGAGAAGGAGTGCAATAATCTGGTTGTAACACTTTATTGTCATCATGGCCCTTTTCCACTGGAGGCATAGGACATCCATCTTTCCTTTCCAAGTTTCTGGAGGGTATGTTATGTGGAGTTGGAATATATTGGATAGGAAGGCCCAACTGGCTTGTCTTGTGCTGGGACGACAAGCCTTTGAAGAGTGTTGGACTGTGACATGGTGGGATGGTGTGCTCCTTCCATAAGGTGACCCAACTTTTTGAAGACCATTTTCTATTTCCAACAATTCCCAATTGCCAACACTGTAGTTTGCTTCTGCTGGGCTGAGACATTTGGAGAAAATGGACAATTTGGCTCCTACAGCAATCTCTGATCCATAAATACAGGAGCCGAGATTCCCTTTAACACAACCTTTTCGTGGTGTTATTACGTATCCAAGGAATTGCACGGTTGTGGATGCAAATATGAACTATTAGAGTTTGGCTTATAGGTGGTGCTGTTGCATTTTCGTGATGACCAGGATTATATGTGATGATCGGCTGGTTCGGATCACTGTTTTCCACTCGTCCCCTTAGCGGATGCAAACTAAGTTGTACACGGCACGGTATAAATGCTCCAGGTTATGGCTGGAGTGGTATGTCGGGGTCCAGACTTGGGATCTTGGAAGCAGGGGTGCTCAATTTGCTGACTGGTAATAACAGATCCACCCAGACAGACGCAGGAGCACACAAACTTCAAATAAAAGTACTGAGAAGGAGGAGGCAACGCCAAGCACATTCCTTAGGATAAAGGCAGGCAGCAACGGTCTGGTACCAGGTAGAGAAGGCAGTGAGATAGTCCAGAGTGCAAGCCCATGTCAATAGTGGGTAGATTAACAAAAGGTACTGAGATAGAGCACAGGTGAAAGGAAAGGTGTCTGAATGGAAGGTGTGCAGAGTATATATATATATATAGGGCTGCAGACTGGGGACCCTCACCTAACATCATAGCGCCACCCCCTTCATTATTTGTATAGCCGAAACGCAGCCTCCTTCCCCTGTTGGCCGTGAGCTCATTGGTGATCTGTGAGCGCACTCCCCTTTATATTAAGGAAAGCATGTGAATGTGACTTGTCCAAAACCTTAGCATACATGGGATTGTTGGCCCCCACTGGGGCTGACAGGGGTTCTCTCAGTGGCATGTTTATAAGCACCGATAGTGGGAGGACATTTGCCAAATGGAGGTTCTCCAGCGAGGTGTCAGGGACCCCTTCCTCACTCCTGCCTCGTGCGTTTTCTACATTTTCCACATCCGAGGGACATGTGGTTTTTCGGATCATTTACTGTGCACTTGGAGCAGGAGATACAAAGCCAGGTTAATATTTCCATGAAATCTCAGCCCCCAATCAGGCAGTATACTGCCAGCCCCTCTGATTCTAAAGGTTTTATTGACTGAGTTGGCTGCCGTCACCGGCTGGATGAATACGGAAACTCATGGCAGGAGTTATATCATTTATTTCCCAAAGGTCACTCGTTGGCACCTTAATCCCTCTGTCTGGCTGACTGTCGTTAGGGACATGACTGTATTCACTTCTGCTAAGGAAACCTCAGTATAGAGGGCATTTCTTATTACACATCCCGCGTTGGTGACAATATAGGGGTGTCATGGCCGACAGTCTGTCCTTCTGATGATCGCCATTATCTGGCACCATAAGAATTACAGTTTGTTTTCCCATTGTAGCAGCTATTTTGGTCTCTCTCTAATAATACGTGTCCTTTATGCTTTCTGGCAATCTATCAATATTGATATATAATACCTCCCCACATTTCAAATGGCCAACGAGGTACACTTTTGTTCTCGGAGGGAGTGACTGAAGGTGTGAGTGTGGGCGCGGGCATTTTTCGTTGACTTTAGGGCCAGTTGAGAGCTATTTATGTAATTTGACGCCAGCGGAATGCTCTATACGGAGAAAAGTATTTGGGCATCTAACCAATACACCAACAGGGACTCTTATGACACTGAATTGTAAATACATAGAAATTATGATGTAGTTGCCCCCTCTTTGCAGTATAACACCCTCCGTCTTCTGGGAAGACTCGCAAAGTTCCCACAAAGTTGGAAGCATAGCATTGCAGTAGGGGTCGGAGAGCTAGGGAGGCTTGTTCTGAGCTGGTTCACCCCAACATGTTTGCCAGCTTGTGTGAGGATGCTGGGGGGATTAGCTCAGAAGAGGCATTTCTGGGGCAGGCGGACTCTCCTAGCAGCCAGGTGAGTAGCCTCTCCAGCACAGTTGGGAGCCAGGAACACACTAGGAAGACTGCTGTTCCTAAACGCTTCCACTTTCCACTAAAACCTGTCTTGCAGTAAGTTCCCCGGGGGCCATACCGCTGCTGCAGATGTGAGCAGGTTGGATAATCTCACTCAGTCATGTCTTGCAGCATGTATGCTGTCTTGCAGTAAGTTCCCCGGGGGCCATACCGCTGCTGCAGATGTGAGCAGGTTGGATAATCTCACTCAGTCATGTCTTGCAGCATGCATGCTGTCTTGCAGTAAGTTCCCCGGGGTCCATACCGCTGCTGCAGATGTGAGCAGGTTGGATAATCTCACTCAGTGCATGTCTTGCAGCATGTATGCTGTCTAGGAGCAAGTTCCCCGGGGTCCATACCGCTGCTGCAGATGTGAGCAGGTTGGATAATCTCACACAGTGCATGTCTTGCAGCATGCATGCTGTCTTGGAGCAAGTTCCCCGGGGTCCATACCGCTGCTGCAGATGTGAGCAGGTTGGATAATCTCACTCAGTGCATGTCTTGCAGTATGTATGCTGTCTTACAGTAAGTTCCCCGGGGTCCATACCGCTGCTGCAGATGTGAGCAGGTTGGATAATCTCACTCAGTGCATGTCTTGCAGCATGTATGCTGTCTTGGAGTAAGTTCCTGGGGTCCATACCGCTGCTGCAGATGTGAGCAGGTTGGATAATCTCACTCAGTGCATGTCTTGCAGCATGCATGCTGTCTTGCAGTAAGTTCCCCGGGGTCCATACCGCTGCTGCAGATGTGAGCAGGTTGGATAATCTCACTCAGTCATGTCTTGCAGCATGTATGCTGTCTTGCAGTAAGTTCCCCGGGGTCCATACCGCTGCTGCAGATGTGAGCAGGTTGGATAATCTCACTCAGTGCATGTCTTGCAGCATGTATGCGGTCTTGGAGCAAGTTCCCCTGGGTCCATACCGCTGCTGCAGGTGTGAGCAGATTGGATAATCTCACTCAGTGCATGTCTTGCAGCATGTATGCTGTCTTGGAGTAAGTTCCCCGGGGTCCATACCGCTGCTGCAGATGTGAGCAGGTTGGATAATCTCACTCAGTGCATGTCTTGCAGCATGTATGCTGTCTTACAGTAAGTTCCCCAGGGTCCATACCGCTGCTGCAGATGTGAGCAGGTTGGATAATCTCACTCAGTGCATGTCTTGCAGCATGTATGCTGTCTTACAGTAAGTTCCCCGGGGGCCATACCGCTGCTGCAGATGTGAGCAGGTTGGATAATCTCACTCAGTGCATGTCTTGCACCATGCATGCTGTCTTGCAGTAAGTTCTCCAGGGTCCATACCGCTGCTGCAGATGTGAGCAGGTTGGATAATCTCACACAGTGCATGTCTTGCAGCATGCATGCTGTCTTACAGTAAGTTCCCTGGGGTCCATACCGCTGCAGCAGATGTGAGCAGGTTGGATAATCTCACTCAGTGCATGTCTTGCAGCATGCATGCTGTCTTGGAGCAAGTTCCCTGGGGTCCATACCGCTGCAGCAGATGTGAGCAGGTTGGATAATCTCACTCAGTGCATGTCTTGCAGTATGTATGCTATCTTGTAGCAAGTTCCCTGGGGTCCATACCGCTGCTGCAGATGTGAGCAGATTGGATAATCTCACTCAGTGCATCTCTTGCAGCATGCATGCTGTCTTGGAGCAAGTTCCCTGGGGTCCATACCGCTACTGCAGATGTGAGCAGGTTGGATAATCTCACTCAGTGCATGTCTTGCAGCATGTATGCTGTCTTGGAGCAAGTTCCCCGGGGTCCATACCGCTGCTGCAGATGTGAGCAGGTTGGATAATCTCACTCAGTGCATGTCTTGCAGCATGTATGCTGTCTTGCAGTAAGTTCCCCGGGGTCCATACCGCTGCTGCAGATGTGAGCAGGTTGGATAATGGGGCTGGGGCCAGTGTAGAGGAGGGTGATGATGGAGGGGAAGAGGTTTCTAGGGCAGAGAGCTGGGTTAGTTGTGTAAGGGGCAGTAGGGGTCGGAGAGCTAGGGAGGCTTGTTCTGAGCTGGTTCACCCCAATATGTTTGCCAGCTTGTGTGAGGATGCTGGGGGGATTAGCTCAGAAGAGGCATTTCTGGGGCAGGCTGACTCTCCTAGCAGCCAGGTGAGTAGCCTCCCCAGCACAGTTGGGAGCCAGGAACACACTAGGAAGGCTAATTCCTAAGGCAATCTGTCGCCAGGACCCTGAATGCCGAACTGTATGTTGTCCTGGAGCACAGGACAGACTTTGCAGTCGGCTATTGACTCTTTGGACGGGATGGGCTGCACCTCGATGAGGGGGCTGCAGTATTAGGGGAGAGGATGGCAAGAGGGTTAGATGAGCTTTTAAACTAAGCTCTGGGGGGGAGGGTCAAGATCAAAATGAAGCAATGGCAGCTAGGGTAGATTGGAAGGTGGGTATAGCTATGGCAAAGGAGGAGGAAAGCGCTGGTGGGGTTAACATAGATCATAGGGAGGTACATACAATTAAACCTGCGGGCATTACGTGTTTGTCAACTAAACAGAAAATGGGTTGTAATCTTAAATGTCTTTTAGCAAATGCAAGAAGCTTGACAAACACAATGGGTGAGCTGGAGATACTGGTAAGTGCTGAACAGTAAGATTTAATCGGAATCACGGAAACGTGGTGGGATGAGACCCACGACTGGTCAGTTCATTTCCAAGGCTACTCACTTTTTAGAAAGGACAGAGTAAATAGAAAAGGGGGAGGGATTTGTCTATATGTAAATCCTAAACTAAAGCCCAGTATTAAGGAAGGTGTACATGACGTAACTGGAACTGATGTGGAGACACTGTGGGTGGAGATTAGCTTAGACGCTAAAAAGAATCGCACATTACTTGTAGGTGTATGCTACAAGCCACCAAATATTAGCATTGATGGAGAAGATCAGCTTTTATTTCAAATCTGAATGAAGTTCTAATCATGGGAGATTTTAATTACCCAGATATACAGTATTTTCTCGATTATAAGACAAGGTTTTTTTCAGAATTTTTTTACGAAAGTAAAGATTATAAGACAGGGATCCAGGTCCCCAGCAGAGCTTCAGGGGACCTGGATCCCCCTCTCTAACAGCAGGGGATGTCTGCGCAATGAGCGCCGACCTCCCCTGCTGCCGCCCGGCACGACCGCCGGGACTTCTATGAAGAAGCCGGGTACTTCCGGCTTCGTCATAGAAGTCCCGGATATTGTGCCGGGCGGCAGCAGGGGAGGTCGGCGCTCGTCGCGCAGATATCCTTTGCTGCCTCGCTAGCCACCAGGGAGAATCGGGCAGCTGGGGGATGTCTGCACGATACTTGCAGACATCCTCCATGCTGCCCGACAGGGCAGTCTATTATGATGGACCAGCTGTCCGTCATAATAGACTGCCGTGTCGGGCAGCATGGAGGATGTCTGCACGTATCGTGCAGACATCCCCCGGCTGCCCCCACTAGCCACCAGGGATCGAGTTACAGGTGAGGGGGAGGGAGGGGGCCGAGAGACAAGGGGAGGGGTGGGACAGAGAGACAGGGGTAGGGGGGGGGACAGAGCAACAAGGGGAGGGAGGGGGGAGAGACAGAGACGAGGGGAGGGAGGGGGGAAGAGACAGCAACAAGGGGAGGGAGGAGGGAAGAGACAGGGGAGGGGGGACAGAGCAACAAGGGGAGGGAGGGGGGAAGAGACGGGGAGGGAGGGGGCAGAGAGACAGGGGGGGCAGAGCAACAAGGGGAGGGAGGGGGCAGAGAGAAACAAGGTGAGGGGGAAGAGACAGAGACAAGGGGAGGGAGGGGGGCACAGAGTAACAAGGGGAGGGGGGAAGAGAGAAACAAGGGGGGGAAGAGACAGAGGCGAGGGGGGAGTCAAAGGGAGGGGGAGAGAGAGACAACACTAAGGGGGGAGAGAGACAAAGCTGGGGGCAAGGGAAAGTGAGAGGCAGCATTGGCACATAAAAAGGAAATAAAAACAAGAAATGCATTTTTTGATATAATTTTTTATTAAAAAAGCAATTTACATGTGAATATATACAAGTTGAACTTTTTTCCTATAGGGTAGTCTTATATTCAGGCTTTTAGTTTTTTTCCTAAAGGAATATCCAAAGTTTGGGGGGTCGTCTTATATTCAGGGTCGTCTTATAATCGAGCAAATACGGTAGATTGAAATTGTGGCACAACTAGTTCCGCTAAGGGCAGCACGTTTCTGAACCTGCTTAATAACACATTTATGGCACAATTAGTAGACACCCCAACTAGAATGGATGCCTGTCTGGATTTAGTAATAACAAACAATGAGCAGCTTATCTCAAACATCAAAGTAAGGGAACACTTGGGCAATAGTGACCATAACATGGTTTCGTTTGAGATTAATGCAAAAAAGCAAATTGGTAACTATGCCACCAAAACACTTAATTTTAGAAGGGCTAACTTTGATGGACTAAGGGCATCAATGGAACATTTAGACTGGGAACGATTGTTTTCTGGACTAAACACAGAAGACAAGTGGAATGCCTTCAAGCACACATTACAAAAGTACACATCCCAATATATACCTTTGGGAAACAAATACAAAAGACACAAATCAAAACCAATGTGGCTTACTGGTACCGTGAAACAGGAAATGCAAAACAAGAAAATGGCATTCAAATATTATAAAAACACGGGATCAGCATTATCATTTATAAAATACAAAGATGCCAACAAAGCCTGCAAAAAGGCAATTAAAATGGCTAAATTGGAAAATGAGAAAAGGGTTGCCAAGGAGAGTAAAACTAACCCCAAGTATATAAATGGAAAAAAGCTAAAGAGGGAAAATGTTGGGCCCTTGTTATCCCAAATGGGAAATTTAGGAAGTGAGGACAGAGAGAAAGCAGACATTTTAAATACTTTTTTTCTTCTGTTTATACTAAGGAAGAACAGATGGATGAGCCCCTGCTACCGGAAGTTACGGACAGTCAAACATTGGACACAGGAAAAAGTGCTTAAGCAATTAAACTCTGTTAAGATAGACAAGGCCCCAGGGCCAGATGGTATACACACAATGGTCCTTAGAGAGTTAAGCATAATTCTGGCCAGACCACTATTTATGATCTTTAGGGATTCGTTCAGTTCAGGTACAGTGCCAACAGACTGGCGTAAGGCAGTATTTAAAAAGGGATCAAAATCTCATCCTGGTAATTATAGGCCAGTGAGCTTGACATCTGTAGTGGGGAAATTATTTGAAGGATTGCTAAAGGTATACACTCAAGAATACATCTTGAACCAGAATATAATTAGTAAAAGTCAACATGGTTTTGTGAAAGACAGGTCTTGTCAAACAAACTTAATAACATTCTATGAAGAAGTCAGTAAAAATATAGATCTAGGTGGCAGCTGATGTGATCTATTTGGATTTTGCTAAAGCATTTGATACAGTTCCACACAAAAGGTTACTCTACAAATTGAGAGAAATAGGTTTGGGGGCAAATGTATGTATGTGGATTGAAAATTGGCTAAAAGATAGAATGCAGAGGGTTGTTGTAAACGGAAAAGTCTCAAATTGGACCAGGGTATTGAGCAGAGTACCTCAGGGGTCTGTTTTGGGACCTCTTCTTTTTAATTTGTTTATTAATGATCTACCACATTGTGCTGAGAGCCATGTCTCAGTGTTTGCTGATGACACAAAATTAGGTAAGGTAATAAAGACTAATCTTGATGTTTTTCTTTACAGGAAGATTTGGACAGAGTGGGGGACTGGGCAGTAAAGTGGCAAATGAGGTTCAATATAGACAAATGTAAAGTTATGCATTATGGGAAAAATAATAACAAAGTAACATATACGTTAAATGGTATTTCCCTGGGAAAAACTACTAACGAAAAGGATTTAGGAATCATTGTAGATAACAAACTTGGCAACAGTGCCCAATGCCAGTCAGCAGCTGCAAGGGCCAATAAGATTTTGGCATGTATAAAACGAGGTATAGATTCACGGGAGGAGGATATCATCTTGCCTCTTTACAAATCAATGGTAAGACCTCACATTGAATATGCAGTACAATTCTGGGCCCCAGTCCTTAAAAAGGATATTAAGGAACTAGAAAAAGTGCAAAGGAGAGCTACAAATTAATAAGGGGATTGGAGGATCTTAGTTATGAAGAGAGACTTAGAAAATTGCATTTATTTACTTTAGAAAAAAGGCGTCTTAGAGGGGATATGATAACATTATATAAATATGTGCAGGGCCAATATAAAGAGCTCTCCAGGAACCTGTTCATTAACAGAAATGTACAAAGAACAAGAGGTCACCCCCTGAGACTGGAAGAGCAAAGATTTCATAGACAGCAAAGGAAGGGATTCTTTACGGTTAGGACAAGTTATGGAACTCACTGCCAAGAAAGGTGGTGCTATCAACCAAAATAGATGCATTTAAACATGGTCTGCAGAACACACAGGGCTATTAATAATAGAATAAGCATTAATAAAAGAGCTTATTGATCCAAGGAGAAATCTGAGTCAAGAAGGAATTTTTCCCCCAGGAGGCAAAATTCGAAATAGCTTCCTTAGGGGTTTTTGCTTCTTTTGGATCAAAAGCTGTAATGATAGGTAGAAGGGTTGAACTTGATGGACTTGTGTCTTTTTTCAACCTAAATTACTGTCACTTACAGTTGTCCGTGGTATATTTATCAGGGATGAAGTTTCACAAAAGGTGGCACCTGTCACAGTACCACGCCTGAATTAATTGAGCTCTTCAGAACAAAGAAAGAAACAAGTCAGCACTATGCAGTGCCACAGATGTGTCACTCACCCCTTTTCAGCCTAAATTGGCCGTGTAGGCCCAATACAAAAATCACTGGCCCCTGGAGCTGTGATCGTGATCTTCGGCCACTGTAACGGAGCTATACACTTTCCAGAGCAAACTTCATGCAGGATCGCATTAGAAAAATGTACTATAATTAGAGTTGAGCGAATCCGAACCGCACAGTTCGGGTTCGTACCGAACATTACGGTTTTTGGACCCCGGACACGAACACGGACATTTCACTGTATGTTCGGGTCGGAGTTCGGCGATTTAATGGCGCGTTTTGAAAGGCTGCAGGGCAGCCAATCAACAAGCATTTGACTCATTTGCCCTTAGAAGCCATCACTGTGATTGGCTAGTGCAGCATGTGACCCAGCCTATATATATAAGCTGGAGTCACGTACACGCACATCACATGAGCTCTTCTTAGTGTAGGGAGAGGATGCTGCAGCTGTGAGGGACAGATTAAAAAAAATTCTGGTGTTGAATCTGCAAACTACAGCGACTATTCAAACTACAGCGATTATTCAAATTACAGCGATTATTCAAACTACAGCGATTATTCAAATTACAGTGATTATTTTAGTGGGTGCTATACTACATATTTGTACCCTGCCCTGAGCCCAGTGCCACAGAGAGTGCAGTGCACTTGCAACTGCATGTGTGCCAGGCACATGACTTTAATCCTGTTCTGTTAGCTCAGTGGGCAACATCTAGGCATTTTTGAATACTGCGATTTTTTGGGTGCTAAATATTACATTTCCATCCTGCACTTCATATCTGAGAGTCAAATAGAACCGTCCAATACTGTGCTTACAGCGCACTTTGAACAATTCTAATTGTTTTGGGTGCTAAAGAGTACATTTGCATCTTGCGGTGCACTTCATATCTGAGAGTCAAATAGAACAGTCCAATACTGTGCTTACAGCGCACTTTGAAAAATTTTAATTGTTTTGGGTGCTAAATAGTACATTTGCGTCTTGCGGTGCACTTCATATCTGAGAGTCAAATAGAATAGTCCAATACTGTGCTTACAGCGCACTTTTTTTTTTTTGTTCATCCAGAAAATATGTATTAAACCAGTTAAAGGTACAGGTCACTTTCAAAACAAAAATTTAAACCAGATTGTTTAAACAGTTATAATAAAAACGTGCACATTAGCCAACCAGTGGCTTGGAAAATAAGTATTAAGTGTTCCATTCATGATTTCACTCCAACTATCAATCTGTTCTGCGATCATGTGTTCTAATTCACACACACCCCTTTATACATCACACCCATCCCTTGCTTTAACAATGACATGTATTGTTAATTGGCTTGATTATGGAGCATTGTGACTACATATAATAAGTGATCTACAGCAGCATAATCATTTTAGTGTAAAATACCACTAGAAAATAAAAAAAATATACAGTGGGGCAAAAAAGTATTTAGTCAGCCACCTATTGTGCAAGTTCTGCCACTTAAAAAGATCAGAGAGGCCTGTAATTTTCATCATAGGTACACCTCAACTATGAGAGACAGAATGGGGGGAAAGAATCCAGGAAATCACATTGTCTGATTTTTAAAGAATTTATTTGCAAATTATGGTGGAAAATAAGTATATAATAACAAAAGTTCATCTCAATACTTTGTTATATACCCTTTGTTGGCAATGACAGAGGACAAACGTTTTCTGTAAGTCTTCACAAGGTTTTCACACTCTGTTGGTGGTATTTTGGCCCATTCCTCCATGCAGATCTCCTCTAGAGCAGTGATGTTTTGGGGGCTGTCGCTGGGCAACACGGACTTTCAACTCCCTCCAAAGATTTTCTATGGGGTTGAGATCTGGAGACTGGCTAGGCCACTGCAGGACCTTGAAAAGCTTCTTACGAAGCCACTCCTTCATTGCCCGGGCGGTGTGTTTGGGATCATTGTCATGCTGAAAGACCCAGCCACGTTTCATCTTCAATGCCCTTGCTGATGGAAGGAGGTTTTCACTCAAAATCTCACGATACATGGCCCCATTCATTCTTTCCTTTACACGGATCAGTCGTCCTGGTCCCTTTGCACAAAAACAGCCCCAAAACATGATGTTTCCACCCCATGCTTCACAGTAGGTATGGTGTTCTTTGGATGCAACTCAGCATTCTTTCTCCTCCAAACACGACGAGTTGAGTTTTTACCAAAAAGTTCTACTTTGGTTTCATCTGACCACATGACATTCTCCCAAAGATCTTCTGGATCATCCAAATGCTCTCTAGCAAACTTCAGACGGGCCCAGAGATGTACTGGCTTAAGCAGGGGGACACGTCTGGCACTGCAGGATTTGAGTCCCTGGCGGAGTAGTGTGTTACTGATGGTAGCCTTTGTTACTTTAGTCCCAGCTCTCTGCAGGTCATTCGCTATGTCCCCCCGTCTGGTTCTGGAATTTTTGCTCACCATTCTTGTGATCATTTTGACCCCATGGGTTGAGATCTTGCGTGGAGCTCCAGATCGAGGGAGATTATCAGTGGTCTTGTATGTCTTCCAATTTCTAATAATTGCTCCCACAGTTGATTTCCTCACACCAAGCTGCTTGCCTATTGCAGATTCAGTCTTCCCAGCCTGGTGCAGGTCTATAATTTTGTTTCTGGTGTCCTTCGTCAGCTCTTTGGTCTTGGCCATAGTGGAGTTTGGAGTGTGACTGTTTGAGGTTATGGACAGGTGTCTTTTATACTGATAACAAGTTCAAACAGGTGCAATTAATACAGGTAACGAGTGGAGGACAGAGGAGCCTCTTACAGAAGAAGTTACAGGTCTGTGAAAGCCAGAAATCGTGCTTGTTTGTAGGTGAACAAATACTTATTTTACCAATTAATTCATTAAAAGTCCTACAATGTGATTTCCTGGATTCTTTCCCCCCATTCTGTCTCTCATAGTTGAGGTGTACCTATGATGAAAATTACAGGCCTCTCTCATCTTTTTAAGTGGCAGAACTTGCACAATTGGTGGCTGACTAAATACTTTTTTGCCCCACTGTATATAATTTCAATCATCTGTTCAAACCATGAATGCAGTGTTGGAAGCCATCATCTGTTACTATAGGTAACCACACATTCTACAAAATGCCAGAATTTCCATAATAGATGGGTCTACTGGGAGCAGAAAGCTATACATTGGAATTTGCACGTTTTACTAGGTCTAGAGCAGAATCCATCCTGACACTGCAGTCATATCCAGATTCTAGATTGGTTTACATCAAATATAAATATTGCTCCTGCACTAAAGCTATTCAAGAGATCTTGCATTATAGATGCTTGTAGCATTCTCATATTCTTGGTATTTTTCTGCAACGGTGAGAAATTGCAGCCCTTCCTTTTGGTCAAGAACGTCCATATTCTGGTCAGGAGTATACGAGATTTAATCCATCGGCAGCCAGAGGGCCAAAGTTGGATACCAGCTGGTGTTTTGAGGTGCTGGGACCCTTAACTCATGAAACCAAGTGGTAGGTCAGCAGTTTCAGGGCCACTATTGCCTGAAAACAAATTTTTGATACCCAATTTGTTCGTCCTTTACAGACGATATTCATTATTTACATTTTCTACAGTGATTGTATCAAAAGTGTACAAGAATACAACAAGTGCCAAAATTGTAGTGAAAATATAAAAATATAAAGTTTTGTATATAGTGGTTTTAAAAAAATAAAAAAAAACTTGCAGAAGTACAATCTTCATTCATTCTGGGCGTCCAGTCTAGTCGGCCTCTTTAAATTGGCACCGCCAGCACCTCAGAAGGCTGGATTAGCATGGCCGAAATGTGGAAAAGCTTTGTCAGCACGCCACAACAAGCAGCACCACCATCTGATAGGCAACGTCTTAGCAGGAGGCAGCATTTCAGCAACATGGTGGAACAGTACGTGTGCACAGGCCTACACAGACTGACTGATGGGTCTGCCCCATTCAACTTCTGGGTCTCCAAATTGGGCACATGGCCTGAGCTTGCCCTTTATGCCTTGGAGGTGCTGGCCTGCCCTGCAGCCAGTGTATTGTCTGAACGTGTGTTTAGCATGGCAGGGGGCGTTATCACAGACAAGCACAGCCGCCTGTCCACAGCCAACGTGGACAAGCTCGCGTTTATTAAGATGAACCAGGCATGGATCCCACCAGACTTCTCTGTACCTTGTGCAGAATAGACATTTATACCGGCCTCACCCAGTCATTGTTATACTCAAGTGCACTTATTCTATGTTTTCTGTTGTTATATGTCCCAATATTTTGGGGGCTACCCCAATTTAAAAAAAACAAATCAAAAACTGTGTTGGCTACCTCCTGCTCCTCCTCCTCCTCCAGCGCCGCTTCCACCTACACCGCCACGGTCACCGCCTCCTCAACCTATGGGTCACTTAGTATAAACTGAAAGAGAATACCCTGCACTCCAACCCTCTCTCACATGGATAATTCTGTTGATCCTCCTGGCAGCCATGCTTTAGATTTAGATTTATGTTCTTCCAAAGCTAAAATCAAAGATTCCATCTAGTGCTATTTTATGGCTCAGCTGTATTTGTAATTTGTATGTATTTTATGTTATTTTAAGTTATTTCCCTTTCCACATTTGCTTGCAGGGCACTTGTTCTACTCTTACCCACATTTTACTTCATTTTGCAGCCCTCTAGCCCTTTCCAGGACTTTTTTAGAGGCATTTTAGTGCCCAAAGGTTCGGGTCCCCATTGACTTCAATAGGGTTCAGGGTCAAGTTCGACACTGACACTATACCTTTTTGGATGGATTATTATACATTTTTCTAATGTGATTCTGCGTGCAGTTTGCTCTGTTGAGTATCAGCTCCCAGTGGATATAACTCTTCAGGACGACCCATTTTATTCACAGATGTTTGTAACAGCAGACTGCATGGCTAGATGATTGATTTTATACACCAGTGGTAATGGGTCTGACTGAAACCCCTGAATTCAATAATTAAGAGGTGTGTCCTCATACTGCTGTCTATATAGTGTAAAAAACATTTACAGTTCATGTAGTTTAAACACAATGTACAATGAGTTTTATTGCCGTTGTACACTCACACACTGCACATTACTGTGAGTTTTATTGCTGTGGAGTCCGTCAAACACTCACACACTGCACATTACTGGGAGTTTTATTGCTGTGGAGTCTGTGATACACTCACACACTGCACATTACTGTGAGTTTTATTGCTGTGGAGTCCGTCAAACACTCACACACTGCACATTACTGGGAGTTTTATTGCTGTGGAGTCTGTGATACACTCACACACTGCACATTACTGGGAGTTTTATTGCTGTGGAGTCTGTGATACACTCACACGCTGCACATTACTGGGAGTTTTATTGCTGTGGAGTCTGTGATACACTCACACACTGCACATTACTGTGAGTATTATTGCTGTGGAGTCTGTAATACACTCACACTGCACATTACTGGGAGTTTTATTGCTGTGGAGTCTGTGATACACTCACACGCTGCACATTCCTGGGAGTTTTATTGCTGTGGAGTCTGTGATACACTCACACATTGCACATTACTGTGAGTTGTATTGCTGTGGAGTCTGTGATACACTCACACACCGCACATTACTGTGAGTTTTATTGCTGTGGAGTCTGTGATACACTCACACACTGCACATTACTGTGATACACTCACACACTGCACATTACTGGGCGTTTTATTGCTGCTGAATATGTGATACACTCACACACTGCACATTACTGGGAGTTTTATTGCTGTGGAGTCTGTGATACACTCACACACTGCACATTACTGTGAGTTTTATTGCCGTGGAGTCTGTGATACACTCACACACTGCACATTAGTGGGAGTTGTATTGCCGTGAAGTCTGTGATACACTCACACACCGCACATTACTGTGAGTTTTATTGCTGTGGAGTCTGTGATACACTCACACACTGCACATTACTGGGAGTTTTATTACTGTGGAGTCTGTGCTACACTCACACACCGCACATTACTGGGAGTATTATTGCTGTGGAGTCTGTAATACACTCACACTGCACATTACTGGGAGTTTTATTGCTGTGGAGTCTGTGATACACTCACACACTGCACATTCCTGGGAGTTTTATTGCTGTGGAGTCTGTGATACACTCACACACTGCACATTACTGTGAGTTGTATTGCTGTGGAGTCTGTGATACACTCACACACCGCACATTACTGTGAGTTTTATTGCTGTGGAGTCTGTGATACACTCACACACTGCACATTACTGTGAGTTGTATTGCTGTGGAGTCTGTGATACACTCACACACTGCACATTACAGTGAGTTTTATTGGTGTGGAGTCTGTGATACACTCACACACTGCACATTACTGGGCGTTTTATTGCTGCTGAATATGTGATACACTCACACACTGCACATTACTGGGAGTTTTATTGCTGTGGAGTCTGTGATACACTCACACACTGCACATTACTGTGAGTTTTATTGCCGTGGAGTCTGTGATACACTCACACACCGCACATTACTGGGAGTTTTATTGCCGTGGAGTCTGTGATACACTCACACACTGCACATTAGTGGGAGTTTTATTGCCGTGAAGTCTGTGATACACTCACACACCGCACACTACTGTGAGTTTTATTGCTGTGGAGTCTGTGATACACTCACACACTGCACATTACTGGGAGTTTTATTACTGTGGAGTCTGTGCTACACTCACACACCGCACATTACTGGGAGTATTATTGCTGTGGAGTCTGTGATACACTCACACACCGCACATTACTGGGAGTTTTATTGCTGTGGAGTCTGTGATACACTCACACTGCACAATACTGTGAGTTTTATTGCTGTGGAGTCTGTGATACACTCACACACCGCACATTACTGGGAGTTTTATTGCTGTGGAGTCTGTGATATACTCACACCCTGCACATTACTGGGAGTTTTATTGCTGTGGCCAGTGCAAGACTTTTTGCTGTCCTAGGTGAACATGTATTTTGCCGCCCCTTGCTTATCCTGCCCTCAGGCATTTACCCACACACACAGTAACACTTTCAGTTTTACATATATATTCAGGCTCATGTACACACACATGCAATGTCAGAGTCAGCCACACTATTGTTAGCAGCAAATGCAAAAATGCACCTATATTGCACCCACAGCACTTGTCATGCACCTATATTGCACCCACAGCACTTGTCATGCACCTATATTGCACCAACAGCACTTATCCAGTATCTCAGTACCAGTGGCTGTGTGTTATCCAGTATCTCAGTACCAGTGGCTGTGTGTCCGGTATCCAGTATCTCAGTACCAGTGGCTGTGTGTCCGGCTTCCATTATCTCAGTACCAGTGGCTGTGTGTCCGGTATCCAGTATCTCAGTACCAGTGGCTGTGTGTTATCCAGTATCTCAGTACCAGTGACTATGTGCCTGGTATCCAGTATCTCAGTACCAGTGGCTGTGTGTTATCCAGTATCTCAGTACCAGTGGCTGTGTGTTATCCAGTATCTCAGTACCAGTGGCTGTGTGTTATCCAGTATCTCAGTACCAGTGACTATGTGCCTGGTATCCAGTATCTCAGTACCAGGTGCTGTGTGTTATCCAGTATCTCAGTACCAGTGGCTGTGTGTCCGGTATCCAGTATCTCAGTACCAGTGGCTGTGTGTCCGGTATCCAGTATCTCAGTACCAGTGGCTGTGTGTTATCCAGTATCTCAGTACCAGTGGCTGTGTGTTATCCAGTATCTCAGTACCAGTGGCTGTGTGTTATCCAGTATCTCAGTACCAGTGGCTGTGTGTTATCCAGTATCTCAGTACCAGTGACTATGTGCCTGTTATCCAGTATCTCAGTACCAGTGGCTGTGTGTTATCCAGTATCTCAGTACCAGTGGCTGTGTGTTATCCAGTATCTCAGTACCAGTGACTATGTGCCTGGTATCCAGTATCTCAGTACCCGTGGCTGTGTGTCCGGTATCCAGTATCTCAGTACCAGTGGCTGTGTGTTATCCAGTATCTCAGTACCAGTGGCTGTGTGTTATCCAGTATCTCAGTACCAGTGACTATGTGCCTGGTATCCAGTATCTCAGTACCCGTGGCTGTGTGTCCGGTATCCAGTATCTCAGTACCAGTGGCTGTGTGTTATCCAGTATCTCAGTACCAGTGGCTGTGTGTTATCCAGTATCTCAGTACCAGTGACTATGTGCCGGTTATCCAGTATCTCAGTACCAGTGACTATGTGCCTGGTATCCATTATCTCAGTACCAGTGGCTGTGTGTCCGGTATCCAGTATCTCACTACCAGTGGCTGTGTGTCCGGTATCCAGTATCTCAGTACCAGTGGCTGTGTGTCCGGTATCCAGTACCAGTAAAACATTCAAAGTGGTTTTATATAATACTCAAGTAATACAAGAATAAACATGTCTTGTAAGCTTTGTTACCATTTTCTTACCATATACCCCGCTCCTGTACCCATTTTCCATAACCTGGAGCCACAAGCTACCCGATCAGTGCAGTTACCCAGCACCTGATCTCGAGCGCTCAGGTTCCTATACCATACGCGATCCGTGCGTTACACACTTGTCTTTTAGGAGACACTCTGAAACGTTGTCTGATAATACCCCCATGTGGAGCTGAATTACCCTTTACATTCAACGCAAGCCAAGGAATAAGTAGGGTTACAGTGATAAATGTGACCACAACTAACCAAGTATAATCCTGTTACCTAACGAGGAGCAACGAACCCTTCCCCCTACTCTACGACCACCCACCCACCTATACAGCATTTCCACAGAATTCTTGCATCATATCTTGTAGCCTTTAGCCCAGTGTGGTGGGTCACAGTACAATGACCTCTTCCATATCTATCTTCAAAGTAGCTACAAAGGCTATATCTGGTCATTAATATTTCTAAACAAACCGGTAAACAAAAGTGCGCTTAACACAAACTGTGAAAAATACAAGGTGTCAACCTTATTAGGTAATATGAGTGAATTCAAGTGAACTGTGATGAGATCCAGGAGAAACTATGTGTCCCTTATGGTAATGCACTCACAGAACTTCAGAAACAATGAAGCACAGCACTGGAGGTCTTGGGAAAGATGATCCTCTATGTAAAGAACTCCAAAGATAGACAAAGATCCAATTAGTAATAGTACAGACTGTATTTAATATGAAAAAAGCATCTGCTTACATGAATGGGATCCTATGACCAGCGCAGTGGGGCCAGCACAGCGGTATAATCAGGAACTCAGTACAAATAAAGTGCAGAGCTATATTAAAACATACAAATTTGTGAATTTTATGAAGAAAGTAAATTACTGGGATGTTTGGGTTCGTTATATTAATAAAATCATATTCATTTTTAGATAGATAATTTTCACTTTTCCCCTTATCCAAATATTTAACTAGTTTCTTTTTAAAATCATTCGTTGGATTATCTTTAAGTTGTTTGTAGGTACTTTCTTGTTCTAATTGTCGAAGGGCTTCCTGTATATAATACTTCCTAGACATAATCACTGTACCTCCACCTTTGTCCGCTGGTTGTATGATCATATTTTGATGGCTGCAATTTACGTAAATCTTCCATCATTGCTTTTTCGAAAATATCTAGAGCCCCTGATCTATACGAAGTTGGATAAAATTTGGATTTTTTCTTTAAATTGGTGGGCATTATATTGTTGTGATCAATGTCTTTTTTATTTTCGCTTGTTGGTTTAAGTGCATAAAATCTTTTAATGGTGGCATTTCGTATGAACTTTTTTATTTTTTTATTAATATTTCTAACCCTCAGGGTCCCCGTGAAGATAAATGTGACTCTCTCGCGCCACTAATAAGATCCCACTAAAGACGAGGGGACTCACGACCTTCTCATCACTTAGGACTTCATTTCTAAAAGAGGGAATTGCAAATAGTTGACAAGGGAACCGCAAAGAAAAGGCTACTATCCCTGTCCCAAAGGTAACACAAATGGCAATTTGAGCAGAGGAACATATACTATAGCCCAGCCTTGAGTGTACGTTGTATTTCTACATTCCGGGACATAAAGGTGAATATAATGGTATTAATGAAATCCTATTTCTTCTTTTTAATACTTTTAAATACAGTTGTGTTGTTTGTCTTGTACTATCTTTCTTTTATGCAATAAATTCTTCTTTAAAGAATCACCTACAAGGTTTTAGTGAGATTTCTAGACTGACCTTGTGATCCCACTTATATCCCCCTATTATAACACAGAAATACAATCTTATCAAAATGATATATATATATATATATACACGTCTATGGAAACATAGAATGTGTCGGCACATAAGAACCATATGGTCCATCTAGTCTAAAAGCTTTTATTTGTAACCCCATTCCCTGTCCTGTGTCTAGGATAGCCTTATACCTATCCCATGCATGCTTAAACTCCATCACTGTATTAACCTCTACCACTTCTACTGGAAGACTATTCCATACATCCACTACCCTCTCAGTAATGTAATACTTTCATTAGTCCCTGGCCTTATCTTATATCTAGGATAGCCTTATACCTATCCCATGCATGCTTAAACTCCTTCACTGTATTAACCTCTACCACTTCTACTGGAAGACTATTCCATACATCCACTACCCTCTCAGTAATGTAATACTTTCATTAGTCCCTGGTCTTATCTTATATCTAGGATAGCCTTATACCTATCCCACGCATGCTTAAACTCCTTCACTGTATTAACCTCTACCACTTCTACTGGAAGACTATTCCATGCATCCACTACCCTCTCAGTAATGTAATACTTTCATTAGTCCCTGGCCTTATCTTATATCTAGGATAGCCTTATACCTATCCCACACATGCTTAAACTCCTTCACTGTATTAACCTCTACCACTCCTACCGGAAGACTATTCCATACATCCACTACTCTCTCAGTAAAGTAATACTTTCATTAGTCCCTGGCCTTATCTTATATCTAGGATAGCCTTATACCTATCCCACGCATGCTTAAACTCCTTCACTGTATTAACCTCTACCACTTCTACTGGAAGACTATTCCATACATCCACTACCCTCTCAGTAATGTAATACTTTCATTAGTCCCTGGCCTTATCTTATATCTAGGATAGCCTTATACCTATCCCATGCATGCTTAAACTCCTTCACTGTATTAACCTCTACCACTTCTACTGGAAGACTATTCCATACATCCACTACCCTCTCAGTAAAGTAATACTTTCTGATATTACTTTTAAATCTTTGCCCCTATAATTTAAGACTATGTCCTCTAGTTGTGGTAGTTTTTCTTCTTTTAAATATACACTCTTAATTTCCTGGTAAGTTTTATCCTTCAACCCATGAACCAGTTTAGTAGCCCTTCTCTGAACTCTCTCCAAAGTATCAATATCCTTCTGAAGATACGGTCTCCAGTACTGCGTACAACACTCCAAGTGAGGTCTCACCAGCGCTCTGTACAGTACTCCAAATGAGGTCTCACCATCACTCTGTACAATACTCCATGTGAGGTATCACCATCGCTCTGTACAATACTCCAAGTGAGGTCTCACCAGCGCTCTGTACAATACTCCCAAGTGAGATCTCCCCAGTGCTCTGTACAATACTCCAAGTGAGGTCTCACCAGTGCTCTGTACAATACTCCAAGTGAGGTCTCACCAGCGCTCTGTACAATACTCCAAGCGAGGTCTCACCAGTGCTCTGTACAATACTCCAAGTGAGGTCTCACCAGTGCTCTGTACAATACTCCAAGTGAGGTCTCACCAGCGCTCTGTACAATACTCCAAGTGAGGTCTCACCAGTGCTCTGTACAATACTCCAAGTGAGGTCTCACCAGTGCTCTGTACAATACTCCAAGTGAGGTCTCACCAGCGCTCTGTACAATACTCCAAGTGAGGTCTCACCAGCGCTCTGTACAATACTCCAAGTGAGGTCTCACCAGTGCTCTGTACAATGGCATGAGCACTTCCCTCTTCCTACTGCTAATACCTCTCCCTATATAACCAAGCATTCTGCTAATACCTCTCCCTATACAACCAAGCATTCTGCTAGCATTTCCTGCTGCTCTATTGCATTGCCTACCTACCTTCAAGTCCTCTGAAATTATTACTCCTAAATCCCTTTCCTCAGATGTTGAGGTTAGGACTGTACCAAATAGTCTATATTCTGCTTTTGGGTTTTTACGCCCAAGGTGCATAATCTTGCATTTGTCCACATTAAATGTCAGTTGCCACTGCTCTGACCATTTTTCTAGTTTAGCTAAATCATTTGCCATTTGGCTTATCCCTCCATGAATATCAACCCTGCTGCAAATCTTTGTATCATCAGCAAAATCACATACTTTGCCAACAAGACCTTCTGCAATATCACTAATAACAATATTAAAGAGAATGGGTCCAAGTACAGACCCCTGAGGTACCCCACTAGTAACAAGACCTTCTGCAATATCGCTAATAAAAATATTAAAGAGAATGGGTCCAAGTACAGATCCCTGAGGTACCCCACTAGTAACAAGACCTTGCATTAAATATACTCCATTGACTACAACTAGAGTTGAGCGGACACCTGGATGTTCGGCAGGTTCGACCAAACTTCGAAAAAATGTCCGTGTCCGTGCTCGAACTGGACCCCGAACCCCATTGAAGTCAATGGGGACACAAACTTTTGGCCACTAAAATGCCTCTAAAAAAGTCCTGGAAAGGGCTAGAGTGCTGTAAAAGGAAGTAAAATGTGGGTAAGAGTAGGACAAGTGCCCTGCAAGCAAATGTGGATAGGGAAATAACTTCAAATAACATAAAATACATACAAATTACAAATATAGCTGAGACATAAAATACCACTAGTTGGAATCTTTGATTTTAGCTTTGGAAGAACATAAATCTAAATCTAAAGCATGGCTGCCAGGAGGATCAACAGATCCTCCTTGCCAATGCGCATTCAATAAAGTTTGTTTAAAAAAAAGGTTTAAACAGAGTTTATTGAATCCGCATCGGCTGGAGAGGAGCACACAACGCTTCCCTTACAGCCACGGACCTGCATCGGGAGACAGAGCAGCAGCGAGGAGGTGGGGAAGGGGGAGGATTTTTTTTTTTCACGGTTCCGGCGCCCCCTGCTAAGTTGCGCCCTAGGCGGTTGCCTAGGTCGCCTTACAGGTGGCGCCGGCCCTGCTGAACCCCGAACTCCAACACGAACATACAGTGGAATGTCCGTGTTCGGGTCCGGGGTGCAAAAAACGTAATGTTCGATACGAACCCGAACAGTGCGGTTCGGGTTCGCTCAACACTAACTACAACCCTCTGTTACCTGTCACTCAGCCATTGTCTAATCCATTCAACAATATTGAAATCCAAACTTAAAGATTTCAGTTTATTGATAAGCCTTCTATGTGCGACAGTGTCAAAAGCCTTACTGAAATCTAGGTAAGCAATGTCTACTGCACCACCCTGATCTATTATTTTAGTTACCCAATCAAAAAAATCAATAAGATTAGTTTGGCATGATCTCCCTGAAGTAAACCCATGCTGTCTCTGATCTTGAAATCCAAGCGACTTTAGATGTTCAACAATCCTATTCTTTAACAAGGTTTCCATTATTTTCCCCACTACTGAAGTAAGACTTACTGGTCTATAGTTGCCCGCCTCCTCCCTACTACCTTTCTTGTGAATGGGCACAACATTAGCTAATTTCCAATCTTCTGGAACTACTCCCGTTAACAATGATTGGTTAAATAAATCTGTTAACGGTTTTGCTAGTACACCACTAAGTTTTTTTAATAACTTTGGATGTATCCCATCAGGTCCCATCTACTTATTTGTCTTTACTTTAGACAGCTGAAGTAAAACCTCTTCCTCTGTAAACTTACATGCATCAAAAGACTCATTAGTCTTTTTCCCTAAATGAGGTCCCTTACCCTCATTTTCATTTGTAAAAACTGAACAAAAATATTCATTAAGGCAGTCTGCTAAGCCTTTATCCTCTTCTACATAGCATCCTTCTTTTGTTTTTAATCTAACTAATCCTTGTTTTACTTTCCTTTTCTCATTTATGTATCTAAAAAAATGTTTTATCCCCCTTTTTCACTGACTGGGCTATTTTCTCTTCTGTGTGTGCTTTGGAAGCTCTTATAGTTTGCTTTGCCTCTTTCTGCCTACTCTTATAGATCTATCTCTCTGAGTTTTTTTTTTATAATTACCAAATGCTAGCTTTTTGTTTTTTTACTATTTTGGCCACCTCTGTGGAGTACCACAGTGGTTTCTTCAATTTTTGTTTCTCTTACTGACAAGCCTAATACAGAAAAGTCATTTTTTTTTTTTCATATTGCATTGCCAAGACATGCCCCAGTCTATAGCCAGAACCTGCCGCAGCCAGCACCCATATTGCACCCCCAGAACATTCCCAGCAAGCATACATTCCACTAGAATTAACCTCTGGCCAAACCCACCCAGCTCCCACCGTCCCCAAATACTGTTAGGAATAAGGAAGCTTATTAATGAACAAACTGGCTGTGGCATATTCATGGGAAAACAGTGACATATTAATGGGTAAACTGTCCGTGGCATATTAATGGGCATACTGGCTGTGACATATTCATGGGCAAGCTGGCTGTGGCATATTACTGGAAAGCTGTTGCATTCTAATGGATAAACTGGTTGTGGCATATTAATGGGCAGACTGGCATGTTAAAGGAAAAACTAGCAGGGGCATATTAATGGTGTAAGTCTTGGATGTGCAATACGGGTAATGGGGCATGTCCTGGGGTGCATTTAGATCCCTGGCATGATGTACAAAGACCTCTATAAAAGGACTTTGGGAGTGAAAGGTTGCGAGAGGGAGATATGGGGGGGGGGGAGACAGCGGGGGCCCTGAATGTCAGATGGCTCCCTTGGTAACGGCAGTCAGGTAGTTGTACAGTTATCAGAGATCATTTTCTCCTCGCTTGGTGACATTATACACGTCTACTTTGTCTGAATGAATAAAAGGATCGTGTTTGAGCCAAGAGACTTTCCTATTTACTTTGTGAAAAACAATCAAATTATTGGCCCAAATATCCACAGAATCTTCCAAGTGTCACGTAGTGTGTCACCTCCACGCCTGTCTCCAAGGGTCTGAACTCATCAACACTCACCGTCATCCACCATTAACCCTTACCAAACACTGCATGGGCGGCTCTGGACTGGCAGGTAGCTGCTGCTTGCACTTACTGAACCAGCCCATGGCAGGTCGGGGGGCCATTAGTTCTCCACCAGCTATTTGGAGTGGGGCCAAGTTAAGCCAAATTTACATAGGTCTTTACTTGTGGTATCTACTGTAGTAGCCACTGCATGTGGTAAATGACCTGTGTGTTTCATTGAAGGGTGGATAATGTGTGAATGCATGGAAAGTGTTTTGCGGGCAGACATGGCACTGAAAGTGAATTGGGGGCAGGATGGTGTTGGAAAGTTATTTTGGAGGAAGGAATGGCACTTAAATGACTGGCACAGATGGAAAGGGATTTGGGTGCAGACATCTCACTGAAAAGTGATCTGAGGAGCACTGAAAATGAATTTGGGGGAGACATGGCACTAAAAAAATACTGACAAACATGGCACTGTCAAGTGATTTGGTAGCACGCATGGATTTAGAGCAAAAATAGCTCTAAAAGGCGATTTCCAGTGGGTTATTTTGCTCTGGTGCTGACCTGGCTTTTGTACACCAACCAGTAGTGCAGGAACCCTCTGAAGTCTGATGTTAAATGTGCTTTATTCATGCAAAAAGGAAATGCAGAGAACGGAGATGGGAACGGAGATAATGCAAAAGGTCAAAACTTGTCAAGTTAGACAAAATCATCAAACTCAAACTCTGGCCCCTTCTCATTTCCCTCCTGAGTGAGTAAAGCCCACCGCGGATCAGAGGTAAAGAAACCAAGCTGTCTTTATCCTAGAACCCCCCCCCCGTGTACGGTGCTCACACCACCGCAGTGGATTCTGGGTAAGGATATTGTACATGAAGTCAGCATTAGTTGCCTTTTTAACCCCTTAGCGACCTTATGACAAGTTACCCAGCCTCCCACCCGAGCTGAGCATTACCAGGCATGTGACTGCGGCGGTCGAGTGATCACCACGATAACATGCAAATTACATGTTCCCACGTAAACTTATAGTGACAGAGAGAGACCTGCAAGTGGAAAATAAACATTTCCTGTACAGAGAAAGTTGACCCTTTCCTTGCTGATCAGTTTGTTACTGTGATCAGATTCCTTCCCACTTTATGGCCCTCATTTTGTTTTTCTTTTCAAACTTTTTTTATTTTTCCAATTTTAAAGTTTTTTTTTTTTAATAAATACATGTTATTGTAATATATTAATTAAATTACAGTTAACCCCTGCATGCCCGTGCTGTGATTATTATGGCTCTGACATCGCACTGGTCAGAGTTTTTTTTTTTTTTTTTTCTGTTTTTTTTGTTATTAGTTAATTAGTTGGGATAAGTGGGTTAGTGTTGTACCCATAATGTAGATTATTATTGGGAAAATAATGGGGGGGGAATTTGCCCCAAATTTGACCCTTCTATATGTATTTTTTAATACTAAATTGTAGATTATTTTTATGTATAGGGTATCAAAAGAAAGCTTTGACTGTCCTTTAACCCCTTAACGCATTTGGACGTATATATATGTCCTGAAAAGCATGGTCCTTAGGACGTATATTTACATCCTCCGTTTACATGTAGTGTTGCGCTCCTTAGCGGATCCGAAGCAGCCTCTGAGAGTGCCTTCAGCCCCCCCTCGCCCCCCCGCGCGCATACGATCACCGTGAATGTGATCGTATGCGCGTTAACACACATAGGCAGTGAAAGCTGGATGTATGTGCTATCGAGGCATCATGCAACACCTTCTGTGCCCCCCTGGGAACCGCGATCACCTCGCTCCTCCAATACAGCGTGCCCAGAGGAGAGCGACGGAAGAGAGAGAAAAAAATCTCTTCCGTCGCTCTGAAACCGCTACTTGACTGCTCCTAGAGGCAGTTAGACAGTATTACAGTTAAAATTAGAAAATAAAATAAATAAAATAAAATAAATAAATAAATGGAAAAAGCTAACCCTAGATCTACTGAACCTAGATCTAGGTCATAAATAGGGTTATAATTAAGGTTACAGGGGAGTTCGGGTGAGTACAAGGGTTAGATTAAGGGGTTCGGGTAGATTTAGGGTTAGGGTGAATTTAGAGTTGGGGTAAATTTAGGGTTGGGGTTAAAAGGTCACTGTAGAAGAAAATGGTTAGAAAACAAAAAAAACACTAATATTGTTTATTGCCCTATAAGTTGAAATAAAACATAGACAAACATGGAAACATTGGTATTTCTAAACTCAGGACAAATAGTAGAAATATATAGACGGGGTATTTTTTACCATTTGTAATTGTTTAAAAAAAAAAAATCAGGTCAAAGTTAGAAGAAGTGTTTTTTATGGCATATTTTCATCATATTTTATATTTTTTTTTAATAGTAAATTATATCATATGATGAAAATAATAGTATCAAATGAAAGCCCTATCTGTCCTTTATAAAAGGATATATAATTTGTGTGGGTGGACTGAACACAAAGAAAGAAATTCACAGTTCAGTAAACGTATGACAAAAATAATGGAATTCTGGTCTTCAAGGCACATCACATGCAGCATAGCACTCGGTCACTAAGGGGTTAAACAACATAATTTGTATGGGTGCGTTAAATGACAGAGAGGAAAAATTACACAAAACAAACACATATCAAACATTGGAAAATTGCTCTGGTCATCAGCCCAGAAAAAACCCTGGCCCTTAAAGGGTTAAATCAATCATTGTGGTTTCAGTCCCACATACTGAAACGAGGATGCTTGCAGGCGTACAATAAGTCTCCTGCGCTACTGCTTTGTGTAGAGAGCCAGGCTAGTCTTGCTTGAAAGCTAGCGCCCTCTGGTGTCTACAAATTATCATGACAGTAGGAAATCTGTTCACTAATCCTGGTTATTTAACCCGCTTAGCAAACTCCCCAGAGCTGTCACTGCACAACGTATAGATAAACCGGTCTCACTTCATCTCACCTACAACTCATGTTTTACTGAATAACACTTTTACAAGTAGACTTGCCGGTTTGTTTGTGAATGTGTTTCAAATACATAATAATAATAATAATAATAATAATAATACTGCCACAGTAAAAATTAGTAAACATTTAATTAGTATTTGGATTAAAAGTGTGTCTTTGCAGACTTTCTCCTGTGAGCAAATCATTCCACCATGATGTTAAAGTGACCCTGTCCCACTTAACTAAAATAATATATGTAAAAAGCAGGCGTTGAAATAAATATAGTAAACAAATATGTTGGATGAAAGATGTCTTGTTGGATTTCTGCAGAAGGGGGCTGCCCCAAGGTTGCTCCATAAATATAAATTAAAATTTTCCCGTCCTACTCCCCCCCCCCTCCCCCCACATCCACCCTGCCACTATATGAGGGAACTATCCACCTGTTAAAAGACAACCTTTGGGTGCCGGGGGGCTGGGCAGTGAAAATCACCCAAAAGGTGCCCTGTTAATAAAACAATTACTGCTCCAGAAGTCCAGTGCGGATCTGTGACCCTTGAGTCCACATCTTCGGCCGGGGAAAGGTGTCAACCAAAACAAAAAATGAATCCAACTATTCTTAAAAAAAAAAGTTCCTCCTCTCTCCTAAGCATCAGCCAGTCAAAAGTCTTCAATCCCAGCTTCACCAGTTCAATACCCACAGTATAAGCAGTGTTTAGATGATACAGTCACAGTATAAGCAGTGTTTAGATGATACAGACACAGTATAAGCAGTGTTTGGGTGATACAGTCACAGTATAAGCAGTGTTTGGGTGATACAGTCACAGTATAAGCAGTGTTTGGGTGATACAGTCACAGTACAAGCAGTGTTTGGGTGATACAGTCACAGTACAAGCAGTGTTTGGGTGATACAGTCACAGTATAAGCAGTGTTTAGGTGATACAGTCACAGTATAAGCAGTGTTTAGATGATACAGACACAGTATAAGCAGTGTTTGGATGACACAGTCACAGTATAAGCAGTGTTTAGATGATACAGACACAGTATAAGCAGTGTTTAGGTGATACAGTCACAGTATAAGCAGTGTTTAGGTGGTACAGTCACAGTATAAGCAGTGTTTAGATGATACAGACACAGTATAAGCAGTGTTTGGATGACACAGTCACAGTATAAGCAGTGTTTAGGTGATACAGACACAGTATAAGCAGTGTTTGGGTGATACGGTCACAGTATAAGCAGTGTTTGGGTGATACAGTCATAGTATAAGGAGTGTTTGGGTGACACAGTCACAGTATAAGCAGTGTATGGGTGATACCGTCACAGTATAAGCAGTGTTTGGGTGATACAGTCACAGTATAAGCAGTGTTTGGGTGATACAGTCACAGTATAAACAGTGTTTAGGTGATACAGTCACAGTATAAGAAGTGTTTGGGTGATACCGTCACAGTATAAGCAGTGTTTGGGTGATACAGTCACAATATAAGCTTTTTATTCATCCCACTAGAACACTCATTAATTTACCTCTCACCAAACCCACCCAGCTCCCACTGTCCCCAAATACTGTTAGGAATAAGGAAGCTTACTATTAATGCCACTAGAACACCCATTAATTAACCTCTGGCCAAACCCACCCAGCTCCCACTGTCCCCAAATACTGTTAGGAATAAGGAAGCTTACTATTCCTCCCACTAGAACACCCATTAATTAACCTCTGCTCTGACCAAACCCACCCAGCTCCCACTGTCCCCAAATACTGTTAGGAATAAGGAAGCTTACTATTCATCCCACTAGAACACCCATTAATTAAGCTCTGACCAAACCCACCCAGCTCTCACTGTCCCCAAATACTGTTAGGAATAAGGAAGGTTTCTATTCATCCCACTAGAACACCCATTAATTAACCTCTGATCAAGCCCATCCAGCTCTCACTGTCCCCAAATACTGTTAGGAATAAGGAAGCTTACTATTCATCCCACTAGAACACCCATTAATTAACCTCTGGCCAAACCCACCCAGCTCCCACTGTCCCCAAACACTGTTAGGAATAAGGAAGCTTACTATTCATCCCACTAGAACACCCATTAATTAACCTCTGACCAAACCCACCCAGCTCTCACTGTCCCCAAATACTGTTAGGAATAAGGAAGCTTACTATTCATCCCACTAGAACACCCATTAATTAACCTCTGACCAAACCCACCCAGCTCTCACTGTCCCCAAATACTGTTAGGAATAAGAAAGGTTTCTATTCATCCCACTAGAACACCCATTAATTAACCTCTGATCAAGCCCATCCAGCTCTCACTGTCCCCAAATACTGTTAGGAATAAGGAAGCTTACTATTCATCCCACTAGAACACCCATTAATTAACCTCTGGCCAAACCCACACAGCTCCCACTGTCCCCAAACACTGTTAGGAATAAGGAAGCTTACTATTCATCCCACTAGAACACCCATTAATTAACCTCTGACCAAACCCACCCAGCTCTCACTGTCCCCAAATACTGTTAGGAATAAGGAAGCTTACTATTCATCCCACTAGAACACCCATTAATTAACCTCTGACCAAACCCACCCAGCTCTCACTGTCCCCAAATACTGTTATGAATAAGGAAGCTTACTATTCATCTCACTAGAACACCCATTAATTAACCTCTGGCCAAACCCACCCAGCTCCCACTGTCCCCAAATACTGTTAGGAATAAGGAAGCTTACTATTCATCCCACTAGAACACCCATTAATTAACCTCTGAGCAAACCCACCCAGCTTTCACTGTCCCCTAATACTGTTACTACCTGAGATATTCACCTATGTAACTTTCTACAATACATGTATCAGATGCCTCACTGTAAATTTAAGTGATGTTCCTACATATAATATTCTATTTACTTGTACTATATTTAATATTGTACTGTTCATGCACATTTTACATGAAAAAACAAATACAAATGCATGAAATAATCTAAATAAATGTTAATGTTATGAGATGACTGTATTAATATTGCTTTTTAGTCTCAGTATCAGTAGCTGAATTGTACATACCAATGATGACATGTTTGTGTCATTCCACAGACCCCAGTGTACAGCAAGAACATGCAGAGGTGACACTAGAATTGGTGTCACCCAGTGCGGTAACTCAAGGTGTCACCCCCCTGGATTTCCTCCAATATCATGCTAAACAGATTCCTTAGTAATGCCAGTCAGATGGACCATTAAATATGCCACATACAGGAGCCCACAAATTCTGTCACACGCAGGAGCCATTTAACTAGGGCACAGACAGGAGCACAATAACTATGCCACACACAGGAGCCCCGTAACTATGCCACACACAGGAGCCCCATAACTATGTCACACAGAGGAGCATCATAACTATGCCACATACAGGAGCCCCATAACTATGCCACACACAGGAGCCCCATAACTATGACACACACAGGAGCCCCATAACTATGCCACACACAGGAGCCCCATAACTATGCCACACACAGGAGCCCCATAACTATGCCACACACAGGAGCCCCATAACTATGTCACACAGAGGAGCCCCATAACTATGCCACATACAGGAGCCCCATAACTATGCCACACACAGGAGCCCCATAACTATGAAACACACACAGGAGCCCCATAACTATGCCACACACAGGAGCCCCATAACAATGCCACACCGGAGCCCCATAACTATGCCACACACAGGAGCCCCATAACTATGCCACACACAGGACAGGAGCCCCATAACTTTGCCACATACAGGAGCCCCATAAATTATGATACACACAGGAGCCCCATAACTATGCCACACACAGGAGCCCCATAAATTATGCCACACACAGGAGCCCCATAACTATACCACACACAGGAGCCCCATAACTATGCCACACACAGGAGCCCCATAACTATGCCACTCACAGAAGCCCCATAACTATGCCACACACAGGAGCCCCATACCTATGCCACACACAGGAGCCCCATAAATTATGACACACACCGGAGCGACATAAGTATACCACACACAGGAGCCCCATAAATTATGCCACACACAGGAGCCCCATAACTATACCACACACAGGAGCCCCATAACTATGCCACACACAGGAGCCCCATAACTATGACACACACAGGAGCCCCATAAATTATGACACACACAGGAGCCCCATAACTATGCCACATACAGGAGCCCCAAAACTATGACACACACAGGAGCCCCATAACTATGCCACACACAGGAGCCCCATAACTATGCCACACACAGGGGCTCCATAAATTATGACACACACAGGAGCGCCATAACTATGACAAAACAGGAGCCCCATAACTATGCCACACACAGGGACCCCATAACTATGACACACATAGGAGCCCCATAACTATGACAAAACAGGAGCCCCATAACTATGCCACACACAGGGGCCCCATAACTATGACACACACAGGAGCCCCATAACTATGACAAAACAGGAGCTCCATAACTATGCCACACACAGGAGCCACATAAATTATGACACACAGGAGCCCCATAACTATGCCACAAACAGGAGCCCCATAACTATGCCACACACAGGAGCCCCATAACTATGACACACACAGGAGCCCCATAACTATGACACACACAGGAGCCCCATAACTATGACACACACACAGGAGCCCCATAACTATGCCACACACAGGAGCCCCATAACTATGACACACACAGGAGCCCCATAACTATGCCACACACAGGAGCCACATAAATTATGACACACATAGGAGCCCCATAACTATGACACACACAGGAGCCCCATAACCATGCCACACACAGGTGCACCATAACTATGACACTCACAGGAGCCCCATAACTATGCCACACACAGGAGCCCCATAACTATGCCAAACACAGGAGCCCCATAACTATGCCACTCACAGAAGGCCCATAACTATGCCACACACAGGAGCCCCATAACTATGCCACACACAGGAGCCGAATAACTATGCCACACACAGGAGCCCCATAACTATGCCACACAGAGGAGCCCCATAACTATGACACAAACAGGCGCCCCATAACTATGACACACAGGAGCCCCATAACTATGACACACACAGGAGCCCCATAACTATGACACACACAGGAGCCCCATAACAATGACACACACAGGAGCCCCATAACTATGCCACACACAGAAGCCCCATAATTATGCCACACAGGAGCCCCATAACTATGCCACACAGAGGAGCCCCATAACTATGGCACACACAGGAGCCCCATTACTGTGACACACACAGGAGCCCCATAACTATGGCACACACAGGAGCCCCATAACTGTGACACACACAGGAGCCCCATAACTATGGCACACACAGGAGCCCCATAAATTATGCCACACACAGGAGCCCCATAACTATGACACACACAGGAGGCCCATAACTATGACAAAACATGAGCCCCATAACTATGCCACACAGGAACCCCATAACTATGCCACACACAGGAGCCCCATAACTATGACACACACAGGAGCTCCATAACTATGACACACACAGGAACCCCATAACTATGACACACACAGGAGCCCCATAACTATGACACACACAGGAGCCCCATAACTATGCCACACACAGGAGCCACATAAATTATGACACACAGGAACCCCATAACTATGCCACACACAGGAGCCCATAACTATGACACACACAGGAACCCCATAACTATGCCACACAGGAGCCCATAACTATGCCACATACAGGAGCCCCATAACTATGCCACACACAGGAGCCCCATAACTATGCCACACACAGGAGCCCCATAACTATGACACACACAGGAGCCCCATAACTATGACACACACAGGAGCCCCATAACTATGACACACACACAGGAGCCCCATAACTATGACACACACAGGAGCCCCATAACTATGACACACACAGGAGCCCCATAACTATGCCACACACAGGAGCCACATAAATTATGACACACATAGGAGCCCCATAACTATGACACACACAGGAGCCCCATAACCATGCCACACACAGGTGGACCATAACTATGACACTCACAGGAGCCCCATAACTATGCCACACACAGGAGCCCCATAACTATGCCACACAAAGGTGCCCCATAACTATTCCAAACACAGGAGCCCCATAACTATGCCACACAAAGGTGCCCCATAACTATGCCAAACACAGGAGCCCCATAACTATGCCACACACAGGAGCCCCATAACTATGCCACACAAAGGTGCCCCATAACTATTCCAAACACAGGAGCCCCATAACTATGCCACACAAAGGTGCCCCATAACTATGCCAAACACAGGAGCCCCATAACTATGACACACACAGGAGCCCCATAACTATGCCACACACAGGAGCCGAATAACTATGCCACACACAGGAGCCCCATTAATTATGACACACAGGAGCCCCATAAATTATGACACACACAGGAGCCCCATAACTATGCCACACACAGGAGCCCCATAAAATATACCACACACAGGAGCTCCATAAATTATGACACACACAGTGCCCCATAACTATGACACACACAGGAGCCCCATAAATTATAACACACAGGAGCCCCATAACTATGCCACACACAGGAGCCCCATAAAATATGCCACACACAGGAGCTCCATAAATTATGACACACACAATGCCCCATAACTATGACACACACAGGAGCCCCATAACTATGACACACACAGGAGCCCCATAACTATGCCACACACAGGAGCCCCATAACTATGACACACATAGGAGCCCCATAACTATGCCACACACAGGAGACCCATAACTATGACACACATAGGAGCCCCATAATTATGCCACACAGAGGAGCCCCATAACTATGCCACACAGAGGAGCCCCATAACTATGACACAAACAGGCGCCCCATAACTATGACACACAGGAGCCCCATAACTATGACACACACAGGAGCCCCATAACTATGACACACACAGAAGCCCCATAACAATGACACACACAGGAGCCCCATAACTATGCCACACACAGGAGCCCCATAATTATGCCACACACAGGCGCCCCATAACTATGCCACACAGAGGAGCCCCATAACTATGCCACACACAGGAGCCCCATAACTATGACACACACAGGAGCCCCATAACTATGACACACACAGGAGCCCCATAACAATGACACACACAGGAGCCCCATAACGATGCCACACACAGGAGCCCCATAATTATGCCACACACAGGCGCCCCATAACTATGCCACACACAGGAGCCCCATAACTATGACACACGCAGGAGCCACATAACTATGACACACGCAGGAGCCCCATAATTATGACACACGCTGGAGCCCCATAACTATGCCACACACAGGAGCCCCATAACTATGACACACAGGATCCCCATAAATTATGACACACAGGAACCCCATAACAATGACACACACAGAAGCCGCATAACTATGCCACACACAGGAGCCCCATAACTATGCCACACACAGGAGCCCCATAATTATGCCATACACAGGCGCCCCATAACTATGCCACACACAGGAGCCCCATAATTATGCCACACACAGGCGCCCCATAACTATGCCACACACAGGAGCCCCATAACTATGACACACACAGGAGCCACATAACTATGACACACGCAGGAGCCCCATAATTATGACACACGCTGGAGCCCCATAACTATGCCACACACAGGAGCCCCATAACTATGACACACAGGATCCCCATAAATTATGACCCACAGGAACCCCATAACAATGACACACACAGAAGCCGCATAACTATGCCACACACAGGAGCCCCATAACTATGCCACACACAGGAGCCCCATAATTATGCCACACACAGTCGCCCCATAACTATGCCACACACAGGAGCCCCATAACTATGACACACACAGGAGCCCCATAACTATGACACACACAGGAGCCCCATAACTATGCCACACACAGGAGCCCCATAATTATGCCACACACAGGAGCCCCATAACTATGACACACACAGGAGCCCCATAACTATACCACACACAGGAGCCCCATAACTATGCCTCACACAGGAGCCCCATAACTATGCCTCACACAGGAGCCCCTTAACTATGCCTCACACAGGAGCCCCTTAATTATGCCACACATGGGGCCCAATAAATATGCCACACATGGGACCGCCATTAATTATGCCACACACAGGAGCCCCAGAAGGTGACAATTGTACAATTCTAAAACAATACATATCTATACACACAGACATCTCTCTATAACTAGTTGCATTTATACTTATTTGAATTTTTTTTAAATTATATTCAACTATTTTCATATGTAATAAAAATGTTGTTGAAAAATAGCATTTCTTGTTTTTATTCCCTTTTTCTGCACCCACATTGCACCTGAAGGACTTAACACAGCACCTTACAGTACCCACAGAACTTGCCATGCACCTATATTGCACCCACAGAACTTACCATGCACCTATATTGCACCCACAGCACTTGGCTTGCACTCATATTGCACCTACACGATTTGGCATGCCACAGTGTCACTTTCCTCATAGTACATGTTATTTATTTTTTTGTACAAAACATATAAAAAAGACAAACATTTGATTAAATACTTCCATTTAAGTTATACATTTAAATGTATGTAGTATAAAATTTGATATATTGTATTTCCTCATAATTATATAAGAAGCAAGAAAACACAGGTAGTATTTTTACTAGGGGGACCTTATATAAAGCATATAGAAAAACAAACATTTAGATATATATTTCCATATAGGTCATACAATTGGATTTATATAGTATAAAGCTTATACTTCGTATTACCTCTTGATTTGAGTGATGAAAGTAAAAAAACAAAAGTATAATTTCTTTCGTGGGAAAGATACCATCAAACCACCTACATCATTTATACTAATAAATCTCTACCATTCATTCTTCAATTTGATTGCTGTCCGAGGGGGGTGGGGGTATCACCATTAGGGTCAGCACTCAATACACTAGTGTATTAGCCTCATTCAATGAACATGGATGGCTCGTCCACGGATTCCAAAGATCTCTCAATATGTCCATCCTATCTATGTTTTTATAATACCCCTCTTCCATCTTTTCCTGATAATTAATTTGGTAAATAATTCCAGCCCAGTGGATCCTTCCTGTTCCTTTCCAATTCCCGGCTATTAGGATTTTACATGCAATACAAAGTTGTATTATTAATTTTTTAGATTTTTTGGAGCATTTTGATTTTCCTATATGGAAGAGGAATATATTGGGTTTGAGTTCCATCTCAATTTGTAGGATAGTTCTAATCATTTTGAATAGCATTGTTAGTTTCCTTAACTTCTTTGCATTGTCACCACATATGGTATAGTGTGCCTTCCGATTCTCTACACCGCCAACCAGTGCTAGGGATGTTCTTATTATTTTAGATGTGGCGTTCTATACCATCTGGGGTAAATGTTGCAGTATAATTCGTGCATGAATATATCCTAATCTGCGTGTATGCTTTATTCCATTCCTCCATTGTATAGGTGATACTCGAAAAATTAAGAATATCGTGCAAAAGTTCATTTATTTCAGTAATGTAACGTAAAAGGGGAAACTAATATATGAGATAGACGCATTACATGCAAAGCAAGATAGATCAAGCCGTGATTTGTCATAAGTGCGATGATTATGGCTTACAGCTCATGAAAACCCCAAATCTCAGTAAATTAGAATATTGTGAGAAGGTGCAATATTCTAGGCTCACAGTGTCCCACTCTAGTCAGCTAAGTAACCCATAACACCTGCAAAGGGTTTCTGAGCCTTTAAATGGTCTCTCAGTCTGGTTCAGTAGGAATCACAATCATGGGGAAGACTGCTGACCTGACAGATGTGCAGAAAGCCATCATTGACCCCTCCATAAGGAGGGAAAGCCTCAAAAGGTAATCGCGAAGGAAGTTGGATGCTCCCAAAGTGCTGGATCAAAGCACATTAATAGAAAGTTATGTGGAAGGGAAAAGTGTGGAAGAAAAAGGTGCACAAGCAGCAGGGATGACCGCAGCCTGGAGAGGATTGTCAGGAAAAGGCCATTCAAATGTGTTGGGGACTTTCACAAGGAGTGGACTGAGGCTGGAGTCAGTGCATCAAGAGCCACCACACACAGACGGATCCTGGACATGGGCTTCAGATGTCGTATTCCTCTTGTCAAGCCGCTCCTGAACAACAAACAACATCAGAAGAGTCTTACCTGGGCTAAAGAAAAACAGACCTGGTCTGCCGCTCAGTGGTCCAAAGTCCTCTTTTCTGATGAGAGCAACTTTTGCATCTTATTTGGAATCCAAGGACCCAGAGTCTGGAAGAAGAATGGAGAGGCACACACTGCAAGATGCTTGGAGTCCAGTGTGAAGTTTGCACAGTCTGTGTTGATTTGGGGAGCCATGTCATCTGCTGGTGTTGGTCCACTGTGCTTCATTAAGTCCAGGGTCAACGCAGCCGTCTACCAGGAGATTTTGGAGCACTTCATGCTTCCTTCCTTCCACAGACGAGCTTTATGGGGATGCTGACTTCATTTTCCAGCAGGACTTGGCTCCTGCTCACACTGCCAAAAGCACCAAAGCCTGGTTCAATGGCCGTGGGATTACTGTGCTTGATTGGCCAGCAAACACGCCTGACCTGAACCCCATAGAGAATCTATAGGGCATTGTGTTAAGACCTGCAGTGACTATGGTACTGCTGTCTTATATTCTTTTCCCACTAGCCAAGCATGAGTGATTATAGCTGCAGCCAGGAGTAGAGGAATACTGTAGATGAACGCAGTTTCCAAGACGTTTCTCCCCAGCAAATCGAATATCCCCCAAATATGAGCCCAGACTTCATGAAGGGTGAAACAGGAATAACGTTTTTTATTCAAAACACAACTGGCTTTTATGAGGAATCCTCCTGCAAGCAATACTGTAGGCAAAAAGCCGAACACAGAAGAAAAGACCAAATAAAGTCTATTTTCTTCACACATTGTCAAGAGAAAGATGAGAGACATGAGAACGAACAATGCAGAAGAGCTGAAGGCCGCTATTGAAGCATCCTGGTCCTTCCATAACACCTCAGCAGTGCCACAGGCTGATAGCTTGTCGGATATTAATAACCATAAAAATATGAATATGAGTTATTAATTATGAATCATAAAAAATATGAAAATTGATGATTCATATATATGGGTCCGACTAAAAATACCCATATCAAGAATTTGTTATGTATATAGAGAGTTTGGATGACGTTTTTACAAAAGTAAATACAATGCAACAATTATTAATAAAATCATAATTAATTTATTGAATATAAAATAAAAATCAAATGATAAGCAAAATAGCATAACAACAAAATACAATATCAATAGATGTTAATCATAATTCACATATATGACTTATAACAGAGGTGAATAAAATAGAACATGAATTATGCAGCTCTGTACCTATATCACATGCATGTAGAATAATTTACTATGCAGTACGTTTCTGACCATAAGATGGCCATGCATTTTATTTAGACACAACCTACATTCATAATGATTAGTAGTTAAAATAATTAATGATTAGAGTTGAGCGGACACCTGGATGTTCGGGTTCGGCAGGTTCGGCCGAACTTCGAAAACATTTCCGTGTCCGTGCTCGAACTTGACCCCGAACCCTATTGAAGTCAACGGGGACACAAACTTTTGGCCACTAAAATGCCTCTAAAAAAGTCCTGGAAATGGCTAGAGGGCTGCAAAATGAAGTAACATGTGGGTAAGAGTAGGACAAGTGCCCTGCAAGCAAATGTGGATAGGGAAATAACTTCAAATAACATAAAATACATACAAATTACAAATACAGCTGAGCCATAAAATAGCACTAGATGGAATCTTTGATTTTAGCTTTGGAAGAACATAAATCTAAATCTAAAGCATGGCTGCCAGGAGGATCAACAGAATTATCCATGTGAGAGAGGGTTGGAGTGCAGGGTATTCTCTTTCAGTTTATACTAAGTGACCCATAGGTTGAGGAGGCGGTGACCGTGGCGGTGTAGGTGGAAGCGGCGCTGGAGGAGGAGGAGGAGGAGGTAGTAGCCAGAATTTTTCTGTAAGCACAGTATTGGAATGTTCTTTTTGACTCTCAGATATGAAGTGCACCGCAAGACGCAAATGTACTATTTAGCACCCAAAACAATTAGAATTTTTCAAAGTGCGCTGTAAGCACAGTATTGGACGGTTCTATTTGACTCTCAGATATGAAGTGCACCACAAGACGCCCCTCAATATGCCAGGATTTTGCCCCTCAATATGCCAGGACTTAGCCACCCAATATGCCAGGATTATTATGCCACTCAAAATGCCAGGATTTTCACACACAATATGCCAAAATTATTATGCCTCTCAATATGCCAGGATTTAGCCACCCAATATGCCAGGATTATTATGCCACTCAATATGCCAGGATTTTCCCACACAATATGCCAAGATTTTGCCCCTCAATATGCCAGGATTATGCCACTCAATATGCCAGGATTTTCCCACACAATATGCCAGGATTATGCCCCTCAATATGCCAGGATTATGCCACTCAATATGCCAGGATTATGCCTCTCAATATGCCAGGACTTAGTCACCCAATATGCCAGGATTATTTTGCCACTCATTATGCCAGCTCTTTTCCCACCCAATATGCCAGGATTATGCCCCTCAATATGCCAGGATTATGCCTCTCAATATGCCAGTATTATTATGCCACCCAATATGCCAGGATTATGTCCCTCAATATGCCAGGATTTTCCCACACAATGTGCCAGGATTTAGCCACCCAATATGCCAGGATTATGTCCCTCAATATGCCAGGATTTTCCCACACAATATGCCAGGATTATGCCCCTCAATATGCCAGGATTATGCCTCTCAATGTGCCAGGATTTAGCCACCCTCTTCCTCCCCCCTTCCCCCTTACTTACCTTTTCGCTGCTGCTCTGTCTCCCGGTGCTGCAGGTCCGTGGCTGTGAGGGAAGCGTTGTGCGTTCCCGTCCAGCCAATGCACATTCAATAAAGTTTGTTTAAAAAAAAAGTTTAAACAAACTTTATTGAATCCACATCGGCTGGAGGGGAGCGCACAACGCTTCCCTCACAGCCACGGACCTGCACCGGGAGACAAAGCAGCAGCGAAAAGGTAAGTAAGGGGGAGGATTTTTTTTTTTTCAAGGTTCCGGAGCCCCCTGCTAAGTTGCGGCCTAGGGGGCTGCCTAGGTCGCCTTAAAGGTGGCGCTGGCCCTGCTGAACCCCGAACTCCAACACAAACATACAGTGGAATGTCCGTGTTCAGGTCCAAAAACCCGAACCTGAACAGTGTGCGGTTCGGGTTCGCTCAACACTATTAATGAGAGTACACCATAATTACCTACAAATTACCAGCATATACTCTGCTTAGGGAAGGTAATATTACTAAATCATATAACTACTCAAGGTGGCTATTTCTTAATCTGCTCGGTAAATGATAATGTATGTATTCTAGTTTAGACTTTAAGAATGAGAATCTTAGATAATCTCTTGTATGTAGTACAGGGGAAGATGTTCCTTACATGTATAAAACCCAACCTTTACCCACAAACACACACATATGTGATCACACATATATAACATTAAAATATTAAAGACATCATACAGTTATAACTAGTCCTTGCCAAATAGTCCCTAACACATAACAATCCCGACCTTTTAAAACTAAGGTCCCTACACAAAGGTAGCCCCCCTCCCCCCTCGTCCACATCACCTCATTTCTTCTTTGCCAACCTAATGCTAACCACCAGCCGACTATTAGCTCGGTGGGCACGGCCGTTAGTATCACCTACATTTTATCCGAGGTTAGGGGAGGGGTCACTTTACCATCCTTAGGACTTCATCCCTTCCGTCCTATTAAATTGGCAAGGACACCCCGCCTGCTGCGACACTAAACACACGGATAACAACCAATTGAACACCAATAAAAAGGGGACGGGTGGGCGGGAAAATGATCCTGCTGTGTCCGTTTTCTAAAATGGCCGACACAGAGAGGGGGGGAGGGGGGAGGGCTGCCTTTATACCCTGGTCACAGCCCCTCCCTCCCTCACCACGCGAGCCATTCCAGTCACTCCCCTCCCTCTTACAGGGCCCCCTCCCACCTAGCCTTGCTTGTTTCCCGGGGGACTGGAGATTAGATGTTACATATTTGGGTAAATAGCTAGACTATAAGAACTTATGGTTCTTGGTAATATCTAGAGGATATTCCTCCGGTTTCCTTTGCAGAAAGGATGACAGATAAACACCAGGCTAAAACATATAGATCCCAGAAATTGTGGGATTTAAGTTAAATTTACCCAAATATATATGCTAATGACATCCATAAAAATGAGATTATGCTAGAAACAAATTACCACATTTATACATTACCGGCAGAGGTTGGTTTGCAGTTGAGATTCCTTCAATTGAAGAACTGAGTGATGGGAGTTACTCCTGGGACTTAGCTCAATACTATGTGTATGGAGATTTCTATTGTTATAGTGAACATGTGCTATTAAAAGCCTCATATTCCTGAGTTCTCCCCAAAAGGAGAGAGACTCAGCCCAGTTCTAAAACATTCCCATCTCTCACCCCACTAATGGCAGCTCTCCCAAAATCAGTCTCCTCTCAGGTCTCCCCAGGTATCTCTCGACCCCTTTCTACACCTCCAGTATCCATTTATCAACCAAACCTTATCTCAGATTCACACCCTATTTCTGTAACTTCTAGCTAATTGAATGGATGGGTGTGTTTAATTTAAATAGGATGATGTCAGGATTTATAGCTATACCTGGATTGTGAGTATAATGTGAGAAAATATACATGTTGAAATGTATAGAAGTGTTAATACAATATCAAATTAGAGTAAAGTTATAAATATTCTTATTCTTTTCATTGCACATTAGATAAAAACTTATAATAAAATGTATATCACACTAATAAAACAATAAAAACAATATTCTAATTAATATGTAGGATTACCGTATTTGCTCGATTATAAAACAAGGTTTTTTTCAGAGCAAATGCTCTGAAAAATACCCCTTGTCTTATAATCGAGGTCGTCTTATAATCTGACCTCAAATTGAGGTCAGATTATAAGACATGGATCCAGGTCCCCAGCAGAGCTGCAGGGGACCTGGATCCCCCTCTCTAACAGCAGGGGATGTCTGCGCGATGAGCGCACACTCCCCTGCTTCTGCCCGGCACGACCGCCGGGGCTTCTATGAAGAAGCCGGGTACTTCCGCTTTCGTCACAGAAGTCCCGGCAATCGTGCCGGGCGGCAGCAGGGGAGGTCTGCGCTCATCGCGCAGACATCCTCTGCTGCCCCACTAGCCACCAGGGAGAATCGAGCAGCTGGGGGATGTCTGCACGATACGTGCAGATATCCTCCATGCTGCCCGACACGGCAGTCTATTATGACGGACCAGCTGTCCGTCATAATAGACTGCTGTGTCGGGCAGCATGGAGGATGTCTGCAAGTATCGTGCAGACATCCCCCGGCTGCCACCACTAGCCACCAGGGATCGAGGTAAGGGGGAGGGAGGGGGGCAGAGAGACAAGGGGAGGGAGGGGGGCAGAGAGACAAGGGGAGGGAGGGGGGAAGAGACAGAGCAACAAGGGGAGGGGGGACAGAGCAGGAAGGGGGGAAGAGACAGAGGGAGGGGGACAGAGAGAAACATGTGGGGGGAAGAGACAGGCGAGGGGGGAGTCAAAGGGAGGGGGAGTGAGACATAAAAGGAAATAAACACAAGAAATGCATTTTTTTATATAATATTTTATTAAAAAAGCAATTTACATGTGAATATATACAAGTTTAACTTTTTTCCTATAGGATAGTCTTATATTCAGGCTTTTAGTTTTTTTCCTAAAGGAATATCCAAAGTTTGGGGGGGTCGTCTTATAATCAGGGTCGTCTTATAATCGAGCAAATAGGGTAATTATACTTTACATATTTATGAGTGAAGGTATGATATTATTATATACTTTAATGAGCGATTAGAATCAACTAAGTGTGTTTGTAATAACCCTTATTAGATTCTTCACATCTAAAATCCAAATAATCTCAGTGTGTCTGTGTCTTTCAGTTTCTGCCAGTTTGGGTGGGCTAACAAGTTGCAGAGAAGCCCCCCTTCTCCTCTTGTATGTATATAGACACAGCTGTGTCTGCATCAATACAATGAGGCTTAGAGTCATAAACCTTCCACTAACAATGGCCACCTTATCTGCTCCGGTGATACTATGAACTTATCAGTAAAATATTTGGTTTCAGATAACAGAGTTATGGAAAGAGTTTCTTTTAGCCTCAGGGACACAGAATAAGATTTGAACACACAGAAGGATGTCCAAAAACTGACACAAAATGGAGGCTGCTGGCATCCATCTTGTTCTCCTTTGCTTCTGCTTATTTCATATGTACCAGTCTCGAGATTACTGTTCAATACCTCTGACAAGCTTCCATGCCACGCCGCATTGAGGCAGTAATTGCTGCAAAAGGGGCCCAAACCAAGTACTGAGTCCATATGCTGCTTATACATTTCAGTGGTCCGATATTGCTCTATGTACACTCCTTGTTTTATTGATGGCATATAATATTCTCATTTACTGAGATTGGAGATTTGGGGTTTTCGTGAGCTGTGAGCCATAATCATCGCACTTATGACAAATCACGGCTTGATCTATCTTGCTTTGCATGTAATGCGTTTATCTCATATGTTAGTTTCCCCTTTTACGTTACATTACTGAAGTAAATTAACTTTGCACAATATTCTAATTTTTCGAGTATCACCTGTATGTGTGCTATTCATATCTTTTTCCCAGTTGATTATATCAGCCTGTTTAGAGTCCTGGATTAGATCCCTCTGGAAGATCCTAATTCTAAAAAGCAATTTTGTTCTGTAATGTTGTTTTAGGAATAGTGTGGAGTGGATACCTGGATGTTCGAGTTCGGCGGGTTCGGACGAACTTCGGAAAAAAGTCTGGGTTCGGGGTCGAACTTGACCCCAAACTTGACCCCCAACCCAAACCCCATTGAAGTCAATGGGGACCCGACTTTCGGCTTATGGAATACATGTAATTCTATTGGCTTTCTATAAACCGAACTAGAGTCCCCATTCATAAGAATTTCTTATGAATGGGGACTCTTTTTCGGTTTATAGAAAGCCAATAGTATTACATGTATTCTATAAGCCGAAAGTCTATAAACCGAAAGACATTCTGTTTATAGACTTTCTTTTTATAGAATAGCAATAGCATTAAATGTATTCTATAAAACGAAAGTCTATAAACTGAATGTCTTTCGGTTTATAGACTTTCGGTTTATAGCCAAACCCCGAACTCCAACACGGACATACAGTGAAATGTCCGTGTTCGGGTCCGGGGTCCGAACACAGTAATGTCCGGTACGAACCCGAACAGTGCGGTTCGGTTCGCTCAACACTATTTAGGAATTCTTCCAGTGGGGGAAATCCCCTGACTTCCAAGGGAACTAAGAAATGGTGAATTCTTCGGTAATTATAATACTCAGTTTCTAGAAGTCCATATTTTGCTACTATTAGGGGCCAGGTTAACATAGTGTCTGTATCGTAGAGATCTGTTAATCTATCTATATTGGCAAGTTCCCATTTTTTCAAATCCAAATTGTTTATGTATGTTTTTAGCATTACGAATGGAGTCGAGGGGAGCAGTGCATTACCTATTTTAAGTTTTTTCTTTAGCTTACATAAGGTAATCATTTGATGGTTTATGATTGGGTTGGTGTTACGTAGATATCTTGCTGGTTCATACTTTTGCCACGAATACCTGCCGCCTCTCTCTCCTGTTCAAACCAGTCCATCCGTCCTTTACCCAGATTATCCCAGGCCACAAAAGGCCAAAACATGCAGTTTTCATGGAGCTCCTTGTTTGGTAGCGATATACCGCCTCTATTCACATCTCTAGCAAGGTTCGCAAAAGAGATCCTGGGTTTCTTTCCCTGACAAATAAATGTTATATTATCATCTGGAATTGAGAAAGAATCACCCATGGAACTCTTAAGAGAATAGCTCTAAATAAATATATTAATTTAGGTAGGAAATACGAGTTTATGAGAGGTAGTACGAGAGGTGGTTGTCCTTAACCATTTGACCTAGATTAAACCCAATTTCTATCCCCAAATATTCTAAAGACATGTTATTTTGCCCCGCAGACCATGCTACAGCATCACCTTGCCAATTAAAATAAACCAGTTTGCCCATAAATATGCCAGTATTATTTTGCCATTAATAACCCAGACAATTTGCCTAATAATATGCCAGTATTATTTTGCTGTTTATAAGCCAGACAATTTGCCCAATAATATGCCAGTATTATTTTGCCATTGATAAGCCAGACAATTTGCCCAATAATATGCCAGTATTATTTTGCTATTAATAAGCCAGACAATTTTCCCAATAATATGCCAGTATTATTTTGCTATTAATAAGCCAGACAATTTGCCCAATAATATGCCAGTATTATTTTGCCATTAATATGCTACAGCCAATTTGCCCAATAATATGCCAGTACTATTTTGCCATTAAAAAGCCACAGCCAATTTGCCCAATAATATGCCAGTATTATTTTGCCATTAATAAGCCAGACAATTTGCCCAATAATATGCCAGTATTATTTTGCCAATAATATGCTACAGCCAATTTGCCCAATAATATGCCAGAATTATTTTGCCATTAAAAAGCCACAGCCAATTTGCCCTATAATATGCCAGTATTATGTTGTCATTTACAAGCCACAGCCAATTTGCCCAATAATATGCCAGTATTATTTTGCCACTCAATATGCCAGTTTTTTGCCACTCAATATGCCAGTATTTTGCCACTCAATATGCCAGTATTTTGCCACTCAATATGCCAATCGATATGCAATTTTTTGCCACTCAATATGCCAGTTTTTTGCCACTCAATATTTCAGTACTTTGCCACTCAATATACTATTCAATATGCCAGTATTTTGCCACTCAATATGCCAGTATTTAGCCACTCAATATGCCAGTATTATGCTTGTTACAGGACACCCTCCTCCCCCCCCCCCCCTTCCCCAGTACTTACCTCCTGGCCACTCTGTCTCCTGGTCATCTCCTCTGTGCAGTCTTCCCTCCTTCTGCCAGAAAAAAAACGTTAAGCACCACATATGTGCTGCGGGGCGATGCCGGCTGGGGGTGTCACTCCGTGAGGTCCGCACCCCCTGCTCTCCCCTCGGGACTCCACTGAGAACATGTAATGTAGGACTGAAGGTGTAGAAACTAAATTCTTCCTAGCAGATAGCAAGCACTGCAGCAGTTATAGCCCGTCACTTGACAGGACACAGTGTAGGGTGAAAGATATCTGGCTATAGCAAGTTACTCCAATTACCAGACAACACTGATTTTGACAACAATAAGATGTAACTAGATTATCTGTGCATTTAAAAAAAAACATATGTATAAGACATATACCACTGTTTTTTTCTCTGTGTTTCAATTAATTGCATATAAAAGTAAAAATGAAATTAGGTGTTTATCTCCAGCATCCATTTTGAGAATTTTACCTGTGATGCAACCGTCTCAAATCTTCCAGCCAGTCTCAGTTTACAACTGTGGCCAAAGCCTGCATGATGATATCATAAGATACACCCCTGTTCTCTTACTAGCTCCTGTGTATCATAGTCGGCAGGACTAGGTGGCTGTGTACAACTTTATTGAATCCACATCGGCTGGAGGGGAGCGCACAACGCTTCCCTCACAGCCACGGACTTGCACCGGGAGACAGAGCAGCAGCGAAAAGGTAAGTAAGGGGGAGGATTTTTTTTTTTTCACGGTTCCGGCGCCCCCTGCTAAGTTGCGGCCTAGGGGGCTGCCTAGGTCGCCTTAAAGGTGGCGCCGGCCCTGCTGAACCCCGAACTCCAACACGAACATACAGTGGAATGTCCGTGTTCAGGTCCAAAAACCCGAACCTGAACAGTGCGGTTCGGGTTCGCTCAACACTATTAATGATAGTACACCATAATTACCTACAAATTACCAACATATACTCTGCTTAGGTAAGGTAATATTACTAAATCATATAACCACTCAAGGTGGCTATTTCTTAATCTGCTCGGTAAATGATAATGTATGTATTCTAGCTTAGACTTTAAGAATGAGAATCTTAGATAATCTCTGGAGATTAGATATGACATATTTGGGTAAATAGCTAGACTATAAGAATTTATGGTTCTTGGTAATATCTATAGGATATTCCTCTGGCTTCCTTCTGCAGAAAGGATGACAGATAAACACCAGGCTAAAACATATAGATCCCAGAAATTGGGGGATTTAAGTAAAATTTACCCAAATATATATGTTAATTACATCCATAAAAACTGAGATTATGCTAGAAACAAATTACCACATTTATACATTACCGGCAGAGGTTGGTTTGCAGTTGAGACTCCTTCCATTGAAGAATTGAGTGATGGGAGTTACTCCTGGGACTTAGCTCAATACTATGGGTATGGAGATTTCTATTGTATAGTGAACATGTGCTATTAAACGCCCCATATTCCTGAGTTCTCCCCAGAAGGAGAGAGACTCAGCCCATTTCTAAATCATTCCCATCTCTCACCCCACTAGTGGCAGCTCTCCCAAAATCAGTCTCCTCTCAGGTCTCCCCAGGTATCTCTCGACCCTTTTCTACACCTCCAGTATCCACTTATCAACCAAACCTTATCTCAGATTCACACCCTGTTTCTGTAACTTCTAGCCAATTGAATGGATGGGTGAGTTTAATTTAAATGAGGTGATGTCAGGATTTATAGCTATACCTGGATTGTGAGTATAATGTGAGAAAATATATATGTTGAAATGTATAGAAGTGTTAATATAATTTCAAATTAGAGTAAACTTATAAATATTCTTATTCTTTTCATTGCACATTAGATAAAAACTTATAATAAAATGTATATCACACTAATAAAACAATAAAAACAATATTCTAATTAATATGTAGGATTAATTATACTTTACATATTTATGAGTGATGGTGTGATATTATTATATACTTTAATGAGCGATTAGAATCAACTAAGTGTGTTTGTAATAACCCTTATTAGATTCTTCACATCTAAAATCCAAATAATCTCAGTGTGTCTGTGTCTTTCAGTTTCTGCCAGTTTGGGTGGGCTAGCAAGTTGCAGAGAAGCCCCCCTTCTCCTCTTGTATGTATATAGACACAGCTGTGTCTGCATCAATACAATGAGGCTTAGAGTCATAAACCTTCCACTAACAATGGCCACCTTATCTGCTCCGGTGATACTATGAACTTATCAGTAAAATATTTGGTTTCAGATAACAGAGTTAGGGAAAGAGTTTCTTTTATGCTCAGGGACACAGAATAAGATTTAAACACACAGAAGGATGTCCAAAAACTGACACAAAATGGAGGCTGCTGGCATCCATCTTGTTCTCCTTTGCTTCTGCTTATTTCATATGTACCAGTCTCGAGATTACTGTTCAATACCTCTGACAAGCTTCCATGCCACGCCGCATTGAGGCAGTAATTGCTGCAAAAGGGGCCCAAACCAAGTACTGAGTCCATATGCTGCTTATACATTTCAGTGGTCCGATATTGCTCTATGTACACTCCTTGTTTTATTGATGGCATATAATATTCTCATTTACTGAGATTGGAGATTTGGGTTTTCCATGAGCTGTGAGCCATAATCATCGCACTTATGACAAATCACGGCTTGATCTATCTTGCTTTGCATGTAATGCGTTTATCTCATATGTTAGTTTCCCCTTTTATGTTACATTACTGAAGTAAATGAACTTTTGCACGATATTCTAATTTTTAGAGTATCACCTGTATGTGTGCTATTCATATCTTTTTCCCCGTTGATTATATCAGCCTGTTTAGAGTCCTGGATTAGATCCCTCTGGAAGATCCTAATTCTAAAAAGCAATTTTGTTCTGTATTGTTGTTTTAGGAATAGTGTGGAGTGGATACCTGGATGTTCGGGTTCGGCGGGTTCGGACGAACTTCGGAAAAAAGTCTGGGTTCGGAGTCGAACTTGACCCCAAACTTGACCCCCAACCCAAACCCCATTGAAGTCAATGGGGACCCGACTTTCGGCTTATGGAATACATGTAATTCTATTGGCTTTCTATAAACCGAACTAGAGTCCCCATTCATAAGAATTTCTTATGAATGGGGACTCTATTTCGGTTTATATAAAGCCAATAGTATTACATTTATTCCATAAGCCGAAAGTCTATAAACCGAAAGACATTCTGTTTATAGACTTTCTTTTTATAGAATAGCAATAGCATTAAATGTATTCTATAAAACGAAAGTCTATAAACTGAATGTCTTTCGGTTTATAGACTTTCGGTTTATAGCCAAACCCCGAACTCCAACACGGACATACAGTGAAATGTCCGTGTTCGGGTCCGGGGTCCGAACACAGTAATGTCCGGTACGAACCCGAACAGTGCGGTTCGGTTCGCTCAACACTATTTAGGAATTCTTCCAGTGGGGGAAATCCCCTGACTTCCAAGGGAACTAAGAAATGGTGAATTCTTCGGTAATTATAATACTCAGTTTCTAGAAGTCCATATTTTGCTACTATTAGGGGCCAGGTTAACATAGTGTCTGTATCGTAGAGATCTGTTAATCTATCTATATTGGCAAGTTCCCATTTTTTCAAATGCAAATTGTTTATGTATGTTTTTAGCATTACGAATGGAGTCGAGGGGAGCAGTGCATTACCTATTTTAAGTTTTTTCTTTAGCTTACATAAGGTAATCATTGGATGGTTTATGATTGGGTTGGTGTTACGTAGATATCTTGCTGGTTCATACTTTTGCCACGAATACCTGCCACCTCTCTCTCCTGTTCAAACCAGTCCATCCGTCCTTTACCCAGATTATCCCAGGCCACAAAAGGCCAAAACATGCAGTTTTCATGGAGCTCCTTGATGTTTGGTAGCGATATACCGCCTCTATTCACATCTCTAGCAAAAGAGATCCTGGGTTTCTTTCCCTGACAAATAAATGTTATATTATCATCTGGAATTGAGAAAGAATCACCCAAGGAACTCTTAAGAGAATAGCTCTAAATAAATATATTAATTTAGGTAGGAAATACGAGTTTATGAGAGGTAGTACGAGAGGTGGTTGTCCTTAACCATTTGACCTAGATTAAACCCAATTTCTATCCCCAAATATTCTAGAGACATGTTATTGTGCCCCGCAGACCATGCTACAGCATCACCTTGCCAATTAAAATAAACCAGTTTGCCCATAAATATGCCAGTATTATTTTGCCATTAATAAGCCAGACAATTTGCCTAATAATATGCCAGTATTATTTTGCCATTGATAAGCCAGACAATTTGCCCAATAATATGCCAGTATTATTTTGCCATTAATATGCTACAGCCAATTTGCCCAATAATATGCCAGTATTATGTTGCCATTAATAAGCCAGACAATTTGCCTAATAATATGCCAGTATTATTTTGCCATTGATAAGCCAGACAATTTGCCTAATAATATGCCAGTATTATTTTGCCATTGATAAGCCAGACAATTTGCCTAATAATATGCCAGTATTATTTTGCCATTAATATGCTTCAGCCAATTTGCCCAATAATATGCCAGTACTATTTTGCCATTAAAAAGCCACAGCCAATTTGCCCAATAATATGCCAGTATTATTTTGCCATTAATAAGCCAGACAATTTGCCCAATAATATGCCAGTATTATTTTGCCAATAATATGCTACAGCCAATTTGCCCAATAATATGCCAGTACTATTTGGCCACTCAATATGCCAGTATTTTGCCACTCAATATGCCAGTTTTTTGCCACTCAATATGCCAGTATTTTGCCACTCAATATGCCAGTATTTTGCCACTCAGTATGCCAATCAATATGCCATTTTTTGCCACTCAATATGCCAGTTTTTTGCCACTCAATATTTCAGTATTTTGCCACTCAATATACTATTCAATATGCCAGTATTTTGCCACTCAATATGCCAGTATTTAGCCACTCAATATGCCAGTATTATGCTTGTTACAGGACACCCTCCTCCCCCCCCCCCCCCTTCCCCAGTACTTACCTCCTGGCCACTCTGTCTCCTGGTCATCTCCTCTGTGCAGTCTTCCCTCCTTCTGCCAGAAAAAAACGTTAAGCACCACATATGTGCTGCGGGGCGATGCCGGCTGGGGGTGTCACTCCGTGAGGTCCGCACCCCCTGCTCTCCCCTCGGGACTCCACTGAGAACTTGTAATGTAGGACTGAAGGTGTAGAAACTAAATTCTTCCTAGCAGATAGCAAGCACTGCAGCAGTTATAGCCCGTCACTCGATAGGACACAGTGTAGGGTGAAAGATATCTGGCTATAGCAAGTTACTCTAATTACCAGACAACACTGATTTTGACAACAATAAGATGTAACTAGATTATCTGTGCATTTAAAAAAAAACATATGTATAAGACATATACCACTGTTTTTTTCTCTGTGTTTCAATTAATTGCATATAAAAGTAAAAATGAAATTAGGTGTTTATCTCCAGCATCCATTTTGAGAATTTTACCTGTGATGCAACCGTCTCAAATCCTCCAGCCAGTCTCAGTTTACAACTGTGGCCAAAGCCTGCATGATGATATCATAAGATACACCCCTGTTCTCTTACTAGCTCCTGTGTATGATAGTCGACAGGACTAGGTGGCTGTGTACAACACAAAGGAAGAGATTGACCTTATCAAACAGAATCATAACTCCGCCCCTTGTGATGTAATAGTTACATTACCCTTCCATTAGAATTCTGACTTACAGACTGTATTCTGTGTCCCCAGCCCCAAAGTGACATACTAGTGCTGTAAAGTCACTAGGGGGAGGCACCCAAAAACACTATATTTCACAAAATGGAGGCGCCCAGTCACACTTGATTAGTAAAATATTTAGGAAATAAACTTGCATAACAAAAACAAAAGACATATCTGAAATCAACAATGCAAAATAAAAAAAAAATAAACCACCATTTTTCGAGAAGTCTGAAAGTGTAAGCCTGCTCGTTAAAAATATCGGCTACATTCTGTTACTTCTACTTGCAATTGCTTTTATTCGCTACTTGTGTCAGCATCTACTGTAGCATGTAGAATTATTTCTGTGTCTTCTTTTAGTTAATACAGCTGTTTATCATTATTATCTTTGAACCCTGACGAGGGATAAAAATATTATATTTTATTTAAAGTGTTTAATAAATTGTTCTATATTTTTATATTATTTTATCCGCATTTATTCATATTTTGTGGTCATACACATACAGACCATAATATTCTTTCTAAATAAACACACCTCCATTCGGATAATACAAAGCTCTGCACTCTCTGTATCTCTTGCATGTTCCTCTGTGATCTATTGGACCCTGCCCTCGTTTAAAGAGAAAACCCGACTATCAATAGTTAATCGATTTATAAGTATATTTTCCTCTCTCACTAATATCACCTATTTGTTGGCTTTAATATTATTTATATTGCGTAGCGCTCCAGTTATTTGCTGTTTTTCAGTAATTACTGTGACTTGAAGAGAGTGGCCATTAATCTCTGGGTTCTATAATAGAATGGCCAGTTATCGCTGTGACTTGAAGAGAGTGACCATGAATCTCTATGTTCTAGAAGAGAGTGGCCATTAATCTCTGGGTTCTAGAAAAGAGTGTCCATAAATCTTGTTGTTCTAGAAGAAAGCTGCCATTAATCTTGTTGTTCTAGAAGAGAGGGGCCATTAATCTCGTTGTTCTAGAAGAGAGTGGACGATAATCTCGTTGTTCCAGAAGAGAGTGGACGATAATCTTGTTGTTCTAGAAGAGAGGAGCCATTAATCTCGTTGTTCTAGAAGAGAGTGGACAATAATCTTGATGTTCTAGAAGAGAGGGGCCATTAGTCTTGTTGTTCTAGAAGAGAGTGGACAATAATCTTGATGTTCTAGAAGAGAGGGGCCATTAGTCTTGTTGTTCTAGAAGAGAGTGGACAATAATCTTGATGTTCTAGAAGAGAGGGGCCATTAGTCTTGTTGTTCTAGAAGAGAGGGGCCATTAGTCTTGTTGTTCTAGAAGAGAGTGGACAATAATCTTGTTGTTCTAGAAGAGAGTGGACGATAATCTTGATGTTCTAGAAGAGAGGGGCCATTAGTCTTGTTGTTCTAGAAGAGAGTGGACAATAATCTTGATGTTCTAGAAGAGAGGGGCCATTAGTCTTGTTGTTCTAGAAGAGAGTGGACAATAATCTTGATGTTCTAGAAGAGAGGGGCCATTAGTCTTGTTGTTCTAGAAGAGAGGGGCCATTAGTCTTGTTGTTCTAGAAGAGAGTGGACAATAATCTTGTTGTTCTAGAAGAGAGTGGACGATAATCTTGATGTTCTAGAAGAGAGGGGCCATTAGTCTTGTTGTTCTAGAAGAGAGTGGACTATAATCTTGATGTTCTAGATTAGAGGGGCCATTCATTTCTGAGTTCTAGAGGTGAACCTCCCAATATTCTGTACACATTTCCCTCAGATTCCCGTCATGCAATCAATATGCGTGCCCTCCTGTACGATGGAGAATGTATGGTCTCGGCATCAGCACAGGTCAGCTGGGCCCTCCTGGAGCGACGGCCCCGGTCACAATGGCAACCTTGGAAACCAGATAGTGACAGTGTCAGTAGTATGTCACTGGTGGCTGACAGGTATAGGTACACCCAGAATCACATGAAGCGGACTCTCCTAATAATAATAGAATACCTTCCTCGCAAGCAGAAATTCCATGAGCTTCCACTAGAGGGAGCAGAGAGCCAGGAGCAGTTTATATTCAGTACACATCGTAACTGCATTATTTCTGTATTTGTTTCAGTTAATATGTAATCTGTATTGGATCAGACAATTAGTGAAGCTGTTGTTTGTGTAAACAGACTTTTCTTTTGATACAATATAAATAATCTACAATTTAGGATTCAAAAATACATGTAAAACGGGGTAAATTTAGAAATAAATTATTGGGTTTTTTTCACTATTTTCCCAAAAATACTAGTACAACACTAACCCTGACCCACTTATCCCAACTAACTGGTTAATAAAAAGAAAAATATAGATTCCCTGACCCCCAAAAAACAAACGGATACAATGTACTGGTCAGAGCAATCATTGCAAAAAGAATTATGAGAAAAAATCAAGATGATGACCATAAACTAGGCAGGAAACTGATCACAGTAACACACCGTGATCAGGATGGGAAGGGTTAACGGGGAAATGTTTGGGTTTTTTTTACTTGCCAGGGAGTGAATTATAGGAAATGTCTGTGTATAAGACTTTTACTTTGCTGTCTAATTGGCTAATCCACTGATCGCCGCGATCACATCTCTGCAAACCCACTGATCGACTCCAAGAACACGAGGTCACTCGTCATCAGGCCGTGAAGGGGTTAATACATTAACCAATTAACGCCCCTATATTGCTTGGGGCTTCCGTCCAAACGCCTGGCCCCGATCACAGACTGAGCAAGACGCCCGGGGCTTCCAGAGACCTACCTTGTGGAGGCGCGCCCGATCCCAGAAGTACAGGCGGTTTGGGGAGATTCAGTGACTGAGGGGATCGCGGGAGCAGAGCATTGCGCAGGGAGATCACTGTGACCTGCTGTACAGAGGATTGGTGACTGCGCCATGTCTGTTAGTCTGCCCTATGTGGTTAAAGGGGCTCTGTCACCTAAACACTGCTTATACTGCAAATACAGACAATACAAAATCTGTACATTGTGTCGGCAGAATCACAGCAAATGCAGAAAATGAGAGAAATGTAGGGTTTAGATGGGTCTGTGATGTATCAAGCCACAATGTGATGTCATAAGTAGGAGATGCCACAGACGCATCTAAAACTTGCATTACTCTTATTTCATGCATTTGCTGTAATTCTGCTGACACAATGGGGGTTATCCACCAAAAACAGTGCCGCACTGCAAAGTGTCAGGAGTTTTAGGAAAAAAGTGTTTAGGTGATACAGTCACAGTATAAGCAGTGTTTAGGTGATACAGTCACAGTATAAGCAGTGTTTAGGTGATACAGTCACAGTATAAGCAGTGTTTGGGTGATACAGTCACAGTATAAGCAGTGTTTAGGTGATACAGTCACAGTATAAGCAGTGTTTAGGTGATACAGTCACAGTATAAGCAGTGTTTAGGTGACACAGTCACAGTATAAGCAGTGTTTGGGTGATACAGTCACAGTATAAGCAGTGTTTGGGTGATACAGTCACAGTATAAGCAGTGTTTGGGTGATACAGTCACAGTATAAGCAGTGTTTGGGTGACACAGTCACAGTATAAGCAGTGTTTAGGTGATACAGTCACAGTATAAGCAGTGTTTAGGTGATACAGTCACAGTATAAGCAGTGTTTGGGTGATACAGTCACAGTATAAGCAGTGTTTGGGTGACACAGTCACAGTATAAGCAGTGTTTAGGTGATACAGTCACAGTATAAGCAGTGTTTAGGTGATACAGTCACAGTATAAGCAGTGTTTGGGTGATACAGTCACAGTATAAGCAGTGTTTAGGTGATACAGTCACAGTATAAGCAGTGTTTAGGTGATACAGTCACAGTATAAGCAGTGTTTGGGTGACACAGTCACAGTATAAGCAGTGTTTAGGTGATACAGTCACAGTATAAGCAGTGTTTAGGTGATACAGTCACAGTATACGCAGTGTTTGGGTGATACAGTCACAGTATAAGCAGTGTTTGGGTGACACAGTCACAGTATAAGCAGTGTTTAGGTGATACAGTCACAGTATAAGCAGTGTTTAGGTGATACAGTCACAGTATAAGCAGTGTTTGGGTGATACAGTCACAGTATAAGCAGTGTTTGGGTGATACAGTCACAGTATAAGCAGTGTTTGGGTGACACAGTCACAGTATAAGCAGTGTTTAGGTGATACAGTCACAGTATAAGCAGTGTTTAGGTGATACAGTCACAGTATAAGCAGTGTTTAGGTGATACAGTCACAGTATAAGCAGTGTTTGGGTGACACAGTCACAGTATAAGCAGTGTTTAGGTGATACAGTCACAGTATAAGCAGTGTTTAGGTGATACAGTCACAGTATACGCAGTGTTTGGGTGATACAGTCACAGTATAAGCAGTGTTTGGGTGATACAGTCACAGTATAAGCAGTGTTTAGGTGATACAGTCACAGTATAAGCGTGTTTAGGTGATACAGTCACAGTATAAGCAGTGTTTAGGTGATACAGTCACAGTATAAGCAGTGTTTGGGTGATACAGTCACAGTATAAGCAGTGTTTAGGTGATACAGTCACAGTATAAGCAGTGTTTAGGTGACACAGTCACAGTATAAACAGTGTTTGGGTGATACAGTCACAGTATAAGCAGTGTTTGGGTGATACAGTCACAGTATAAGCAGTGTTTGGGTGATACAGTCACAGTATAAGCAGTGTTTGGGTGATACAGTCACAGTATAAGCAGTGTTTGGGTGACACAGTCACAGTATAAGCAGTGTTTAGGTGATACAGTCACAGTATAAGCAGTGTTTAGGTGATACAGTCACAGTATACGCAGTGTTTGGGTGATACAGTCACAGTATAAGAAGTGTTTGGGTGATACAGTCACAGTATAAGCAGTGTTTAGGTGATACAGTCACAGTATAAGCAGTGTTTAGGTGATACAGTCACAGTATAAGCAGTGTTTAGGTGATACAGTCACAGTATAAGCAGTGTTTAGGTGACACAGTATAAGCAGTGTTTAGGTGATACAGTCACAGTATAAGCAGTGTTTGGGTGATACAGTCACAGTATAAGCAGTGTTTGGGTGACACAGTCACAGTAAAAGCAGTGTTTAGGTGATACAGTCACAGTATAAGCAGTGTTTAGGTGATACAGTCACAGTATAAGCAGTGTTTAGGTGATACAGTCACCGTATAAGCAGTGTTTGGGTGATACAGTCACAGTATAAGCAGTGTTTAGGTGATACAGTCACAGTATAAGCAGTGTTTAGGTGACACAGTCACAGTATAAACAGTGTTTGGGTGATACAGTCACAGTATAAGCAGTGTTTGGGTGATACAGTCACAGTATAAGCAGTGTTTGGGTGATACAGTCACAGTATAAGCAGTGTTTGGGTGACACAGTCACAGTATAAGCAGTGTTTAGGTGATACAGTCACAGTATAAGCAGTGTTTAGGTGATACAGTCACAGTATAAGCAGTGTTTGGGTGATACAGTCACAGTATAAGCAGTGTTTGGGTGATACAGTCACAGTATAAGCAGTGTTTAGGTGATACAGTCACAGTATAAGCAGTGTTTGGGTGATACAGTCACAGTATAAGCAGTGGTTGGGTGATACAGTCATAGTATAAGCAGTGTTTGGGTGATACAGTCACAGGATAAGCAGTGTTTGGGTGATACAGTCACAGTATAAGCAGTGTTTAGGTGATACAGTCACAGTATAAGCAGTGTTTGGGTGATACAGTCACAGTATAAGCAGTGTTTGGGTGATACAGTCACAGTATAAGCAGTTTTTGGGTGATACAGTCACAGTATAAGCAGTGTTTGGGTGATACAGTCACAGTATAAGCAGTGTTTGGGTGATACAGCACAGTATAAGCAGTGTTTAGGTGATACAGTCACAGTATAAGCAGTGTTTGGGTGATACAGTCACAGTATAAGCAGTGTTTGGGTGATACAGTCACAGTATAAGCAGTGTTTGGGTGATACAGTCACAGTATAAGCAGTGTTTGGGTGATACAGTCACAGTATAAGCAGTGTTTGGGTGATACAGTCACAGTATAAGCAGTGTTTAGGTGATACAGTCACAGTGTAAGCAGTGTTTAGGTGATACAGTCACAGTATAAGCAGTGTTTGGATGATACAGTCACAGTATAAGCAGTGTCTGGGTGATACAGTCACAGTATAAGCAGTGTTTGGGTGATACAGTCACAGTGTAAGCAGTGTTTGGGTGATACAGTCACAGTATAAGCAGTGTTTAGGTGATACAGTCACAGTATAAACAGTGTTTAGGTGATACTGTCACAGTATAAGCAGTGTTTAGGTGATACAGTCACAGTATAAGCAGTGTTTAGGTGATACAGTCACAGTATAAGCAGTGTTTAGGTGACACAGTCACAGTATAAGCAGTGTTTAGGTGATACAGTCACAGTATAAGCAGTGTTTGGGTGACACAGTCACAGTATAAGCAGTGTTTGGGTGACACAGTCACAGTAAAAGCAGTGTTTAGGTGATACAGTCACAGTATAAGCAGTGTTTAGGTGATACAGTCACAGTATAAGCAGTGTTTAGGTGATACAGTCACAGTATAAGCAGTGTTTGGGTGATACAGTCACAGTATAAGCAGTGTTTAGGTGATACAGTCACAGTATAAGCAGTGTTTGGGTGATACAGTCACAGTATAAGCAGTGTTTGGGTGATACAGTCACAGTGTAAGCAGTGTTTGGGTGATACAGTCACAGTATAAGCAGTGTTTGGGTGATACAGTCACAGGATAAGCAGTGTTTGGGTGATACAGTCACAGTATAAGCAGTGTTTAGGTGATACAGTCACAGTATAAGCAGTGTTTGGGTGATACAGTCACAGTATAAGCAGTGTTTGGGTGACACAGTCACAGTATAAGCAGTGTTTAGGTGATACAGTCACAGTATAAGCAGTGTTTGGGTGATACAGTCACAGTATAAGCAGTGTTTGGGTGATACAGTCACAGTATAAGCAGTGTTTAGGTGATACAGTCACAGTATAAGCAGTGTTTGGGTGATACAGTCACAGTATAAGCAGTGTTTGGGTGATACAGTCACAGTATAAGCAGTGTTTGGGTGATACAGTCACAGTATAAGCAGTGTTTGGGTGATACAGTCACAGTATAAGCAGTGTTTGGGTGATTCAGTCATAGTATAAGCAGTGTTTGGGTGATACAGTCACAGTATAAGCAGTGTTTAGGTGATACAGTCACAGTATAAGCAGTGTTTAGGTGATACAGTCACAGTATAAGCAGTGTTTGGATGATACAGTCACAGTATAAGCAGTGTTTAGGTGATACAGTCACAGTATAAGCAGTGTTTAGGCGATACAGTCACAGTATAAGCAGTGTTTGGGTGATACAGTCACAGTATAAGCAGTGTTTAGGTCATACAGTCACAGTATAAGCAGTGTTTAGGTCATACAGTCACAGTATAAGCAGTGTTTGGGTGACAAAGTCCTTTTAATAGGATGCTGTTAAATGGGATTTAGGTGAGCTGAGATAAATGGGGAAAGGGTAAGGCACAGTGGCATTTTGGTGAAGAGCTCCAGGTGCAGAGACGGAATTGGCGGATGTTGCAGAGACGGATTTTGGGGAAGAGCTCCAGGTGCGGGGCTGGATTTTGGGGAAGAGCTCCAGGTGCGGATCTGGACTTTGGGGAAGGGCTCCAGGTGCGGAGCTGGACTTTGGGGAAGTGCTCCAGGTGCGGAGCTGGACTTTGGGGAAGGGCTCCAGTTGCGGGGCTGGATTTTGGGGAAGGGCTCCAGGTGCGGAGCTGGACTTTGGGGAAGGGCTCCAGGTGCGGAGCTGGACTTTAAGGAAGGGCTCCAGGTGCGGAGCTGGACTTTGGGGAAGGGCTCCAGGTGCGGAGCTGGACTTTGGGGAAGAGCTCCAGGTGCGGAGCTGGATTTTGGTGAAGAGCTCCAGATGCAGAGCTGGATTTTGGTGAAGAGCTCCAGGTGCGGAGCTGGACTTTGGGGAAGAGCTCCAGGTGCGGAGCTGGACTTTGGGGAAGAGCTCCAGGTGCGGAGCTGGACTTTGGGGAAGAGCTCCAGGTGCGGAGCTGGACTTTGGGGAAGAGCTCCAGGTGCGGAGCTGGATTTTAGTGAAGAGCTCCAGGTGCGGAGCTGGATTTTGGTGAAGAGCTCCAGGTGCGGAGCTGGACTTTGGTGAAGGGCTCCAGGTGCGGAGCTGGACTTTGGGGAAGAGCTCCAGGTGCGGAGCTGGATTTTGGTGAAGAGCTCCAGGTGCGGAGCTGGATTTTGGTGAAGAGCTCCAGGTGCGGAGCTGGACTTTGGGGAAGGGGTGTCAGTTAGTGTAGGTTCTCCAGCAGATGGAGGTGGGTGGATGAAGGTGACATAGAGGAAGTAAAGATGATACAAATATCTGTTTTGGGTAAAACATGACAGTAACAAGTCTTCTTAGTGTTTGTACACAGAGTCCCTGCTGTATAGCAATAAACTCCACACTCCCTCCCTGTTTACACAGCAAGCAGAATATGAAGGAGATAGAAATGGTTTACAGCGTCTTCTGGTCCAGGCTGCCTGGAAACCACATTTACAAGGTGAATAGATATTCAGATCATTACACACAGAGGTCAGTGTATATAAACAGAAATAAACCTGATACAGTCACACATTCCTGGACGTTACAAGCACAATGCTAGAAAAACATTAACTTACGTTAAACTGAAACACTGCAAGTGAAGCTGTAATATAGAAATTAATTATTGTAAGAATACAAATAAACTATCTCTTTGCTCCTTCCATCTCTATCACGGGGCAGACATGTTGGATCAGATCGTCAGTCATCTGACCCAAGATTCTAAACAACATATCTGCCCCCTGATAGAGCTATACAGAGCAAAGATTCTAAACAACATGTCTGCCCCCTGATAGAGCTATACAGAGCAAAGATTCTATACAACATGTCCACCCCCTGATAGAGCTATACAGAGCAAAGATTCTAAACAACATGTCTGCCCCCTGATAGAGCTATACAGAGCAAAGATTCTAAACAACATGTCCACCCCCTGATAGAGCTATACAGAGCAAAGATTCTAAACAACATGTCCGCCCCCTGATAGAGCTATACAGAGCAAAGATTCTAAACAACATGTCTGCCCCCTGATAGAGCTATACAGAGCAAAGATTCTATACAACATGTCCACCCCCTGATAGAGCTATACAGAGCAAAGATTCTAAACAACATGTCTGCCCCCTGATAGAGCTATACAGAGCAAAGATTCTATACAACATGTCCACCCCCTGATAGAGCTATACAGAGCAAAGATTCTAAACAACATGTCCGCCCCCTGATAGAGCTATACAGAGCAAAGATTCCAAACAGCATGTCCGCCCCCTGATAGAGCTATACAGAGCAAAGATTCTAAACATGCCCGCCCCTGATAGAGCTATACAGAGCAAAGATTCTAAACATGCCCGCCCCTGATAGAGCTATACAGAGCAAAGATTCTAAACAACATGTCCGCACCTGATAGAGCTATACAGAGCAAAGATTCTAAACAACATGTCCGCCCCCTGATAGAGCTATACAGAGCAAAGATTCTAAACAACATGTCTGCCCCCTGATAGAGCTATACAGAGCAAAGATTCTAAACAACATGTCTGCCCCCTGATAGAGCTATACAGAGCAAAGATTCTAAACAACATGTCTGCCCCCTGATAGAGCTATACAGAGCAAATATTCTAAACAACATGTCCGCACCTGATAGAGCTATACAGAGCAAAGATTCTAAACAACATATCTGCCCCCTGATAGAGCTATACAGAGCAAAGATTCTAAACAACAGGTCCGCACCTGATAGAGCTATACAGAGCAAAGATTCTAAACAACATGTCTGCCCCCTGATAGAGCTATACAGAGCAAAGATTCTAAACAACATGTCCGCACCTGATAGAGCTATACAGAGCAAAGATTCTAAACAACATGTCCGCCCCCTGATAGAGCTATACAGAGCAAATATTCTAAACAACATGTCCGCACCTGATAGAGCTATACAGAGCAAAGATTCTAAACAACATATCTGCCCCCTGATAGAGCTATACAGAGCAAAGATTCTAAACAACATGTCCGCACCTGATAGAGCTATACAGAGCAAAGATTCTAAACAACATGTCCGCACCTGATAGAGCTATACAGAGCAAAGATTCTAAACAACATGTCTGCCCCCTGATAGAGCTATACAGAGCAAAGATTCTAAACAACATGTCTGCCCCCTGATAGAGCTATACAGAGCAAAGATTCTAAACAACATGTCTGCCCCCTGATAGAGCTATACAGAGCAAATATTCTAAACAACATGTCCACCCCTGATAGAGCTATACAGAGCAAAGATTCTAACAACATGTCCGCCCCTGATAGAGCCATACAGAGCAAAGATTCTAAGCAACATGTCTGCCCCATGATAGAGCTATACGGAGCAAAGATTGTAAACAACATGTCCTCCCCCTGATAGAGCTACACAGATCAAAGATTCTAAACAACATGTCCACCCCTGATAGAGCTATAGAGAGCAAAGATTCTAAACTACATATCTGCCCCCTGATAGAGCTATACAGAGCAAAGATTCTAAACTACATATCTGCCCCCTGATAGAGCTATACAGAGCAAAGATTCTAAACAACATGTCCGCCCCCTGATAGAGCTATACAGAGCAAAGATTCTAAACAACATGTCCGCCCCTGATAGAGCTATACAGAGCAAAGATTCTAAACAACATGTCCGCCCCCTGATAGAGCTATACAGAGCAAAGATTCTAAACAACATGTCCGCCCGCTGATAGAGCTATAAAGAGCAAAGATTCTAAACAACATGTCCGCCCGCTGATAGAGCTATACAGAGCAAAGATTCTAAACAACATGTCCGCCCCCTGATAGAGCTATACAGAGCAAAGATTCTAAACAACATGTCCGCCCGCTGATAGAGCTATACAGAGCAAAGATTCTAAACAACATGTCGGCCCCCTGATAGTGCTATAAGAAGTTAAGAGGCCTCAATACTTTTTACAAATTATTTTCTATAATTTGATATCTATATATATGTCCCAAAATCCACCCCCAGCGAATTGGGACACAAGGGGTTCAGCTTAGGAGGTTGAGTGTCATCACTCTGAACCCCACTGTCTTCAAAACTCTACTTCTGTCCTGAAATGTGGGACACTGGGAGAGCTCGATGGGACAGAGCCACATAATCAGGACTGTCTCACGTAACGTGGGACACTGGGAGAGCTCGATGGGACAGAGCCACATAATCAGGACTGTCTCACGTAACGTGGGACACTGGGAGAGCTCGATGGGACAGAGCCACATAATCAGGACGGTCTCACGTAACGTGGGACACTGGGAGAGCTCGATGGGACAGAGCCACATAATCAGGACTGTCTCACGTAACGTGGGACACTGGGAGAGCTCGATGGGACAGAGCCACATAATCAGGACTGTCTCACGTAACGTGGGACACTGGGAGAGCTCGATGGGACAGAGCCACATAATCAGGACTGTCTCACCTAACGTGGGACACTGGGAGAGCTCGATGGGACAGAGCCACATAATCAGGACTGTCTCACGTAACGCGGGACACTGGGAGAGCTCGATGGGACAGAGCCACATAATCAGGACTGTCTCACGTAACGCGGGACACTGGGAGAGCTCGATGGGACAGAGCCACATAATCAGGACGGTCTCACGTAACGCGGGACACTGGGAGAGCTCGATGGGACAGAGCCACATAATCAGGACTGTCTCACGTAACGTGGGACACTGGGAGAGCTCGATGGGACAGAGCCACATAATCAGGACTGTCTCACGTAACGTGGGACACTGGGAGAGCTCGATGGGACAGAGCCACATAATCAGGACGGTCTCACGTAACGTGGGACACTGGGAGAGCTCGATGGGACAGAGCCACATAATCAGGACTGTCTCACGTAACGTGGGACACTGGGAGAGCTCGATGGGACAGAGCCACATAATCAGGACTGTCTCACGTAACGCGGGACACTGGGAGAGCTCGATGGGACAGAGCCACATAATCAGGACTGTCTCACGTAACGCGGGACACTGGGAGAGCTCGATGGGACAGAGCCACATAATCAGGACGGTCTCACGTAACGCGGGACACTGGGAGAGCTCGATGGGACAGAGCCACATAATCAGGACTGTCTCACGTAACGTGGGACACTGGGAGAGCTCGATGGGATAGAGCCACATAATCAGGACGGTCTCACGTAACGTGGGACACTGGGAGAGCTCGATGGGACAGAGCCACATAATCAGGACGGTCTCACGTAACGCGGGACAGGGGGAGAGCTCGATGGGACAGAGCCACATAATCAGAACGGTCTCACGTAACGTGGGACACTGGGAGAGCTCGATGGGACAGAGCCACATAATCAGGACTGTCTCACGTTACGTGGGACACTGGGAGAGCTCGATGGGACAGAGCCACATAATCAGGACTGTCTCACGTAACGTGGGACACTGGGAGAGCTCGATGGGACAGAGCCACATAATCAGGACGGTCTCGCGTAACGTGGGACACTGGGAGAGCTCGATGGGACAGAGCCACATAATCAGGACTGTCTCACGTAACGTGGGACACTGGGAGAGCTCGATGGGACAGAGCCACATAATCAGGACGGTCTCACGTAACGTGGGACACTGGGAGAGCTCGATGGGACAGAGCCACATAATCAGGACTGTCTCACGTAACGTGGGACACTGGGAGAGCTCGATGGGACAGAGCCACATAATCAGGACTGTCTCACGTAACGCGGGACACTGGGAGAGCTCGATGGGACAGAGCCACATAATCAGGACTGTCTCACGTAACGCGGGACACTGGGAGAGCTCGATGGGACAGAGCCACATAATCAGGACGGTCTCACGTAACGCGGGACACTGGGAGAGCTCGATGGGACAGAGCCACATAATCAGGACTGTCTCACGTAACGTGGGACACTGGGAGAGCTCGATGGGATAGAGCCACATAATCAGGACGGTCTCACGTAACGTGGGACACTGGGAGAGCTCGATGGGACAGAGCCACATAATCAGGACGGTCTCACGTAACGCGGGACAGGGGGAGAGCTCGATGGGACAGAGCCACATAATCAGAACGGTCTCACGTAACGTGGGACACTGGGAGAGCTCGATGGGACAGAGCCACATAATCAGGACTGTCTCACGTTACGTGGGACACTGGGAGAGCTCGATGGGACAGAGCCACATAATCAGGACTGTCTCACGTAACGTGGGACACTGGGAGAGCTCGATGGGACAGAGCCACATAATCAGGACGGTCTCGCGTAACGTGGGACACTGGGAGAGCTCGATGGGACAGAGCCACATAATCAGGACTGTCTCACGTAACGTGGGACACTGGGAGAGCTCGATGGGACAGAGCCACATAATCAGGACGGTCTCACGTAACGCGGGACAGGGGGAGAGCTCGATGGGACAGAGCCACATAATCAGAACGGTCTCACGTAACGTGGGACACTGGGAGAGCTCGATGGGACAGAGCCACATAATCAGGACTGTCTCACGTTACGTGGGACACTGGGAGAGCTCGATGGGACAGAGCCACATAATCAGGACTGTCTCACGTAACGTGGGACACTGGGAGAGCTCGATGGGACAGAGCCACATAATCAGGACGGTCTCGCGTAACGTGGGACACTGGGAGAGCTCGATGGGACAGAGCCACATAATCAGGACTGTCTCACGTAACGTGGGACACTGGGAGAGCTCGATGGGACAGAGCCACATAATCAGGACTGTCTCACGTAACGTGGGACACTGGGAGAGCTCGATGGGACAGAGCCACATAATCAGGACTGTCTCACGTAACGTGGGACACTGGGAGAGCTCGATGGGACAGAGCCACATAATCAGGACTGTCTCACGTAACGTGGGACACTGGGAGAGCTCGATGGGACAGAGCCACATAATCAGGACTGTCTCACGTAACGCAGGACACTGGGAGAGCTCGATGGGACAGAGCCACATAATCAGGACTGTCTCACGTAACGTGGGACACTGGGAGAGCTCGATGGGACAGTGCCACATAATCAGGACTGTCTCACGTAACGTGGGACACTGGGAGAGCTCGATGGGACAGAGCCACATAATCAGGACGGTCTCACGTAACGTGGGACACTGGGAGAGCTCGATGGGACAGAGCCACATAATCAGGACTGTCTCACGTAACGTGGGACACTGGGAGAGCTCGATGGGACAGAGCCACATAATCAGGACTGTCTCACGTAACGTGGGACAGTTGGGAGTTCAGTTTCACTAGACACATATGTCAGGTCTGTGTATCGTATGATCTAAGTAAGAATGAAGGAGGTAAATGATGTGACCCCTGGGATCTGGCAGAGAGGGGTCTCCGTGGCGCTGGGTGGGTCTAACAGATTGCTCTGCATACTCTGTCACCATCTAAGTGTTTGTAGTAAACAGATTGGTTGGTGTTTCCTCTGTTCCAGGCTGGAAGGTTATAGAGGATTCCTCGTACTTATCTCAGGCAGTATTTACTGGAATAAGCCAGGAAGACAGTCATGAGCCCTGAAGGGTAAAAAGAGGGGCATAACCCCCCCCCCCCCCAGTCAGTTTGGCAGCAAGGTATGGGGTAAATAATGGAATATCAGTTAGGAATCCCATTCAAGCTCCCCACCGCAGTGACCCTGACCCTTTATTGGTGCTATAAAGTATTTTACAGCCCCCAAATAGTCAATCTTTAACTGGGAAACATATTCTTCCTACAACCAGTTTTATTATACAATATCAAAACATTAGGCAGTTTCTAACCACCTAGTCCATGTCCTACCTTCATCTAAACATTACCCCTCACGTGACCAACCCTCCCCCACGAACATCTTCCCTGAAATTCACTTTGTGATTGGTATTTACAGTGCGAGAAAAGAGAGACAGGGTGACATGAAGATCAAGATATCCAGAGGGGCACACAGAGAGTGATAGAGAGAGGGGGGGGGGGATATACAGAGGGACATGGGGAGTACAGAGAGTGATAGAGAGAGGGGGGGGATATACAGAGGGACATGGGGGATACAGAGAGTGATAGAGAGAGGGGGGGGGATATACAGAGGGACATGGGGAGTACAGAGTGTGATGGAGAGAGGGGGGATATACAGAGGGACATGGGGGATGCAGAGTGTGATAGAGAGAGGGGGGGATATACAGAGGGACATGGGGAGTACAGAGAGTGATAGAGAGGGGGGGGGGATATACAGAGGGACATGGGGAGTACAGAGTGTGATAGAGAGAGGGGGGGGATATACAGAGGGACATGGGGGATACAGAGTGTGATAGAGAGAGGGGGATATACAGAGTGTGATAGAGAGAGGGCAATATACAGAGGGACATGGGGGATACAGAGAGTGATAGAGAGAGGAGGGATATACAGAGGGACATGGGGGATACAGAGAGTGATAGAGAGAGGGGGGATATACAGAGGGACATGGGGGATACAGAGAGTGATAGAGAGAGGGGGGATATACAGAGGGACATGGGGGATACAGAGAGTGATAGAGAGAGGGGGATATACAGAGGGACATGGGGGATACAGAGAGTGATAGAGAGAGGGGGGATATACAGAGGGACATGGGGGATGAAGATCAAGATATCCAGAGGGGCACACAGAGAGTGATAGAGAGAGGGGGGGGGGATATACAGAGGGACATGGGGAGTACAGAGAGTGATAGAGAGAGGGGGGGGATATACAGAGGGACATGGGGGATACAGAGAGTGATAGAGAGAGGGGGGGATATACAGAGGGACATGGGAAGTACAGAGTGTGATGGAGAGAGGGGGGATATACAGAGGGACATGGGGGATACAGAGTGTGATACAGAGAGGGGGGGATATACAGAGGGACATGGGGAGTACAGAGAGTGATAGAGAGAGGGGGGGGATATACAGTGGGACATGGGGAGTACAGAGTGTGATAGAGAGAGGGGGGGATATACAGAGGGACATGGGGGATACAGAGTGTGATAGAGAGAGGGGGATATACAGAGTGTGATAGAGAGAGGGCAATATACAGAGGGACATGGGGGATACAGAGAGTGATAGAGAGAGGAGGGATATACAGAGGGACATGGGGGATACAGAGAGTGATAGAGAGAGGGGGGATATACAGAGGGACATGGGGGATACAGAGTGTGATAGAGAGAGGGGGGAATATACAGAGGGACATGGGGAGTACAGAGAGTGATAGAGAGAGGGGGGGATATACAGAGGGACATGGGGAGTACAGAGTGTGATAGAGAGAGGGGGGGGATATACAGAGGGACATGGGGGATACAGAGTGTGATAGAGAGAGGGGGATATACAGAGTGTGATAGAGAGAGGGCAATATACAGAGGGACATGGGGGATACAGAAAATGATAGAGAGAGGAGGGATATACAGAGGGACATGGGGGATACAGAGAGTGATAGAGAGAGGGGGGATATACAGAGGGACATGGGGGATACAGAGAGTGATAGAGAGAGGGGGGATATACAGAGGGACATGGGGGATACAGAGAGTGATAGAGAGAGGGGGATATACAGAGGGACATGGGGGATACAGAGAGTGATAGAGAGAGGGGGGATATACAGAGGGACATGGGGGATACAGAGAGTGATAGAGAGAGGGGGGATATACAGAGGGACATGGGGGATACAGAGTGTGATAGAGAGAGGGGGGGATATACAGAGGGACATGGGGGATACAGAGGGTGATAGAGAGAGGGGGGGATATACAGAGGGACATGGGGGATACAGAGGGTGATAGAGAGAGGGGGGGGATATACAGAGGGACATGGGGGATACAGAGTGTGATGGAGAGAGGGGGGATATACAGAGGGACATGGGGGATACAGAGTGTGATAGAGAGAGGTGGGGGATATACAGAGGGACATGGGGGATACAGAGAGTGATAGAGAGAGGGGGGGATATACAGAGGGACATGGGGAGTACAGAGAGTGATAGAGAGAGGGGGGGATATACAGAGGGACATGGGGGATACAGAGTGTGATAGAGAGAGGGGGAGATACAGAGGGACATGGGGAGTACAGAGAGTGATAGAGAGGGGGGGGGATATACAGAGGGACATGGGGGATACAGAGAGTGATAGAGAGGGGGGGTATACAGAGGGACATGGGGAGTACAGAGAGTGATAGAGAGGGGGGGGATATACAGAGGGACATGGGGAGTACAGAGAGTGATAGAGAGAGGGGGGGATATACAGAGGGACATGGGGGATGCAGAGAGTGATAGAGAGAGGGTGGATATACAGAGGGACATGGGGAGTACAGAGAGTGATAGAGAGAGGGGGGGATATACAGAGGGACATGGGGAGTACAGAGAGTGATAGAGAGAGGGGGGGGATATACAGAGGGACATGGGGAATACAAAGTGTGATAGAGAGAGGGGGTATACAGAGGGACATGGGGGATACAGAGTGTGATGGAGAGAGGGGGGATATACAGAGGGACATGGGGGATACAGAGTGTGATAGAGAGAGGGGGGGATATACAGAGGGACATGGGGGATACAGAGAGTGATAGAGAGAGGGGGGGATATACAGAGGGACATGTGGAGTACAGAGAGTGATAGAGAGAGGGGGGGATATACAGAGGGACATGGGGGATACAGAGTGTGATAGAGAGAGGGGGGGATATACAGAGGGACATGGGGAGTACAGAGAGTGATAGAGAGGGGGGGTATACAGAGGGACATGGGGGATACAGAGAGTGATAGAGAGGGGGGGATATACAGAGGGACATGGGGAGTACAGAGAGTGATAGAGGGGGGGGGATATACAGAGGGACATGGGGAGTACAGAGAGTGAAAGAGAGAGGGTGGATATACAGAGGGACATGGGGAGTACAGAGAGTGATAGAGAGGGGGGGGGGATATACAGAGGGACATGGGAGTACAGAGAGTGATAGAGAGAGGGGGGGGATATACAGAGGGACATGGGGAATACAGAGTGTGATAGAGAGAGGGGGGGTATACAGAGGGACATGGGGGATACAGAGTGTGATAGAGAGAGGGGGATATACAGAGTGTGATAGAGAGAGGGCAATATACAGAGGGACATGGGGGATACAGAGTGTGATGGAGAGAGGGGGGATATACAGAGGGACATGGGGGATACAGAGTGTGATAGAGAGAGAGGGGGGGATATACAGAGGGACATGGGGAGTACAGAGAGTGATAGAGAGAGGGGGGGATATACAGAGGGACATGGGGGATACAGAGTGTGATAGAGAGAGGGGGGGATATACAGAGGGACATGTGGAGTACAGAGAGTGATAGAGAGAGGGGGGGATATACAGAGGGACATGGGGGATACAGAGTGTGATAGAGAGAGGGGGGGATATACAGAGGGACATGGGGAGTACAGAGAGTGATAGAGAGGGGGGGTATACAGAGGGACATGGGGGATACAGAGAGTGATAGAGAGGGGGGGATATACAGAGGGACATGGGGAGTACAGAGAGTGATAGAGGGGGGGGATATACAGAGGGACATGGGGAGTACAGAGAGTGAAAGAGAGAGGGTGGATATACAGAGGGACATGGGGAGTACAGAGAGTGATAGAGAGAGGGGGGGGATATACAGAGGGACATGGGAGTACAGAGAGTGATAGAGAGAGGGGGGGGATATACAGAGGGACATGGGGAATACAGAGTGTGATAGAGAGAGGGGGGGTATACAGAGGGACATGGGGGATACAGAGTGTGATAGAGAGAGGGGGATATACAGAGTGTGATAGAGAGAGGGCAATATACAGAGGGACATGGGCGATACAGAGTGTGATGGAGAGAGGGGGGATATACAGAGGGACATGGGGGATACAGAGTGTGATAGAGAGAGAGGGGGGGATATACAGAGGGACATGGGGAGTACAGAGAGTGATAGAGAGAGGGGGGGATATACAGAGGGACATGGGGGATACAGAGTGTGATAGAGAGAGCGGGGGGATATACAGAGGGACATGGGGGATACAGAGAGTGATAGAGAGAGGGGGGATATACAGATGGACATGGGGGATACAGAGTGTGATAGAGAGAGGGGGGATATACAGAGGGACATGGGGGATACAGAGAGTGATAGAGAGAGGGGGGGATATACAGAGGGACATGGGGGATACAGAGTGTGATAGAGAGAGGGGGGATATACAGATGGACATGGGGGATACAGAGAGTGATAGAGAGAGGGGGGATATGCAGAGGGACATGGGGGATACAGAGTGTGATAGAGAGAGGGGGGATATACAGAGGGACATGGGGGATACAGAGAGTGATAGAGAGAGGGGGGGATATACAGAGGGACATGGGGGATACAGAGTGTGATAGAGAGAGAGGGGGGGGATATACAGAGGGACATGGGGATACAGAGAGTGATAGAGAGAGGGGGGGATATACAGAGGGACATGGGGAGTACAGAGAGTGATAGAGAGAGGGGGGGATATACAGAGGGACATGGGTTATACAGAGTGTGATAGAGAGAGGGGGGGGATATACAGAGGGACATGGGGGATACAGAGAGTGATAGAGAGAGGGGGGGATATACAGAGGGACATGGGGAGTACAGAGAGTGATAGAGAGAGGGGGGGATATACAGAGGGACATGGGGGATACAGAGTGTGATAGAGAGAGGGGGGGATATACAGAGGGACATGGGGGATACAGAGAGTGATAGAGAGAGGGGGGATATACAGAGGGACATGGGGGATAGAGAGAGGGGGATTATACAGAGGGACATGGGGGATACACAGAGTGATAGAGAGAGGGGGGATATACAGAGGGACATGGGGGATACAGAGAGTGATAGAGAGAGGGGGTATATACAGAGGGACATGGGGGATACAGAGTGTGATAGAGAGAGGGGGGATATACAGAGGGACATGGGGGATACAGAGAGTGATAGAGAGAGGGGGGATATACAGAGGGACATGGGGGATACAGAGTGTGATAGAGAGAGGGGGGGGATATACAGAGGGACATGGGGGATACAGAGTGTGATGGAGAGAGGGGGGTATACAGAGGGACATGGGGGATACAGAGAGTGATAGAGAGAGGGGGGATATACAGAGGGACATGGGGGATACAGAGAGTGATAGAGAGAGGGGGGATATACAGAGTTACATGGGGGATACAGAGAGTGATAGAGAGAGGGGGGATATACAGAGGGACATGGGGGATACAGAGTGTGATGGAGAGAGGGGGGATATACAGAGGGACATGGGGGATACAGAGAGTGATGGAGAGAGGGGGATAACCCTAATGCTAACCCCCGACCCCTAATACTAATATTAACCCCCTAAACCCTACTACTAACCCTAATATTAACCCCCGACCCCTAATAGTAAAATTAACCACTAACACTAAACACTAAACCTAACAAACTAAAATCGGTAAAATACTTACCTTTAGCGATGAAATCTCCAGCGACGATCTGTCTTGTGCTGTAGAGTCGGCGGTGAAGCGGCTGCGCGGAAGCAGCCGCGATGAAGTGTCCCATCCCCGGTTATTATTGGGAAAATAATGGGGAAAAACATTTTTTTACCATTATTTCCCATTTCATATGTATTTTTTAATACTAAATTATAGATCATTTTTTTTATGTATAGAGTATCAAAAGAAAGCTCTGACTGTCCTTAAAAAAACAACAACATATAACTTGTAGGGGTGCGTTAAATGACAGAGAGGAAAATAACTTTTCAACATACACATATCAAACACTGAAAAATCGCTCTGGTCCTTAAAGGGTTAATAAAGACAATACATTTGCAAGTTATATGCAATAGAGCCCAGTGCTATATAATGCTGCCCACCTAATGTGTGGTGGCTTCCGCAGAGCTGGCAATATATTGTGATACAAAAGAGATCTACTAATCTGTAGCCCTAGATAATAAATGATAAAAAAAAAACAAAGGAAGGAATATTATACCTAGAACCCCAAGCAAAATATAACTTTATATATTACAAACATCTCCAATCACTTGTCAGATCATTTCTAATAAAATAGAAGATTATTATGTACACTTTTATATCTTGATTCAATAAAACATAATACGACCTTAAGACTGTATGTTATTTGTTACACATTACTATTTACAACAAAAGAACCAGCTTTTTCTCTGGAGTACTTGTTAAAGTAGGTAACTTTGGGTTGTACAGACCAATAGTAATGGTGATTTAATGATCTGGGCAGTCTGTCTAGATAACTGGTTACTTTGTCACATTACACTGTTTTATTATAACATTGGATTCATTTCACCCAGTGGATTCCCAGGAATCATATAATTATGATGCAACGTGTGTGTTTTTATTAGTAAATCACTTTATTTGGCTTGTAGCTTCCTTACACCTCCAACTCATGTGCAGATCTCAGTCCTTTCCAAGTGTAATATAGGTCACTCCTGAAGTCTCTCTCTATATTGATCCCTATACCTCTCAATAAAAAGCAGATAATAATGTCTTTGTTTAAATTATAACCAGTTTCCCTTCTAATAAACCATCCTCCAGCTAGTCTTTCCCTTTCTAGGAATGGAACCAAATCTTTTTTCCTTTAACATACTACCTACAACTACTGCTAGATAGAAATTAGTCAAAAATATGTGTTATGTATCGGTCCAAATCAACCTAGTGAAAATGAACATGACACAGACACGTGATGTCACAAAATCATGTCTATCAATAGGAATACAATAAAGGTGATCCATATCCTTGCTAAGCATACATTGTATAGAACGGGCCCAAATGATACATAGAAATGATACATAATTACACAGAGTAACAGCTATACCACTTACAATATATTGCTAGAGAGTCAGTGATTATATTTCTGATTAATAACAAAAAATGGTATGTGGCTTAGTGAGATTAGTGATATTAGTGATATTAGTGAGATTAGTGAGATTAAAGGGAGACTCCCACCAAAAAATGAAAAGATATATTTTTTTTATTTTGCATTGTTGATTTCAGATATGTCTTTTGTATTTGTTATGTGACTGTATTTAATAAAATGCCACCCCCAGTGACTTTACAGCACTAGTATCTCACTTTGGGGCTGGGGACACAGAGTGCAGTCTATAAGTCAGAATTCTGACCATAGACTTGCATTGAATGGGAGGGTAATGTAACTATGACATCACAAGGGGCGGGGTTATGATCCTGTTTGATCAGGTTAGTCTCCTGTCTTTGTGTTGTACACAGCCACCTAGTCCTGCCCCCTATGATACACAGGAGCCAGTAAGAGAGCAGGGGTGTATCTTATGACATCATCATGCAGGACTTTGGCCACAGTTGTAAAGTGAGACTGGCTGGAAGATTTTGGATGATGTTGCATCATGGGAAATATTCACCAAATGGAGCCAGGAGATTAACACCTAATTTTATTTTTCCTTTTATATGCAATTCATTCAATCATAAAAAAAAAAACAATAAAAAACCTAAACTTTATATAGCACTTATAATTAGATCCGGCTTGCACTATAAGCTATGCCTGGTTTAATCAATCCACCTAGACCAACACAAACATATAGGTGCTCTGTATAGTGTATCAGTGCGCCACAATAAGATCTGCCTGCACTTTAACCTAAACCCAACCTTCACACAAGCCCCACAGACACCACTACCACGGACACAAGCCTTTTCCACACTCACCTTTCCCTGTCTTTAAAAAGTAGGAGGATAATAACTAAATTATATTTAATATGTTTTATATATATATATATATATCTTCCCCTCTCATTACATGTAGTAGACACAATGTTCACATTACCACTAGCAGGAGGACAGTATCTGGAATAATTCCCCAGAGCTGCCAGAACCCAAACAGGTTCTTCCACTTATCCCAAACCTATAAGCTTTACTTTCCATGCAGTGAAATATGAAAAGGGTCATAAGATTGTCATATTCAGATTGTACTGTAAAGAATGTTTTACATCATGATATAAAAAGTGTTTATAATAATTTTCTATTTTAATAGATGTTTGATGTTTTTAATTGATGTTTTTAATCTAAATTAGTGTTTTAGTATGCTACTTATCAGTTTACTTTCTTTGTTTTCTTATTTTTGCAGTGTCTTTATTGTACCGCTACATGTTGCCACCTTTGACCACTGCGGAAGCCCCAAAAGGCGAAATGCGTTAGGTCGCCGGTGTTCTGATAAATTTCTCGAGCGAATTCTACTGCACAGGCTCAGTCGAACTCAATTACCGAGCATTTGTCCGAACAGAAGACCTGCATTAGATAGCACTGGGCTCTGTTGTATATAACATCAGATGTCCCTGTGCCCTTGGTTTGGGAGACCCATAAATCAGTGGTTAGAGGGTATGGTAGGTTCACATCTATAAAACTCATATACCTTGAACTTAGGGCAGTATTGGACTATATTAAACTACAAAGATACTATAATATAATAAAGAGTAGATTCCATGAATATAGGGATACAACAGGTAAAATTCTCCCCTTAAAAGACAGACAGTCATTAAATTATATTTACAAGATCAAAAATGGAGGTAAAGCATATCACCAAACAGAACATATTGTTGAGATTTTTGAACAATACTATAACAATTTATACAATATTGAAGATAGAATAAAACAAAAACATCTATGCTAAAAAATGGAAATATAAGTCATTATCTGGGAGACCATCTTGATAGCAAAATAGGAGGCAGTATTGATAATGGTTTAGTAGCCCCAGTAACAGATGTAAAGTAACAGTAAAGAAACTCGCAAATGGTAAAAGTCCAGGGCCTGATGGCCTCAGAAATGTATACTATAAAGTCTTTTCCCAAAATTCCTAATCTAACTTTAACAGTCAATGCTTTGGCTGTGGGTGAGGTTTGTCCTCCCCAGGTATAAATATCCCATATAGTTATCATCCCAAAAAACTGGAAAGGGTCCAGAGCTATGCTCCAGTTACAAACCAATATCATTGCCAAATGCGAATATTAAGATATTGGTACAAATTCTGAGTGAGACATTGAAAGGAATATTGGTAGATCTAATAAATGACAACCAAGTAGGGTTTGTTTCAAACAGAGAGGCAAGAGATGGCACAACTAGGATCTTGAACGTAATGCATTTGGCACAGAGCAGGGGGGTTTCTGCCTTGTTATTATCAACAGGTGATGAGAAAGCATTCGACAGGGTTAACTGATCTTTTCTCATGTCTGGAGAGAAACAACTTTGGTCCATCCGTTTTAAGTCTTATTAAATCGCTCTACCATGCAGACTGTGTGTTAATGGACAGCTGTGAGAGAGAGGGAAACTTGGTTTGTCAATACCGCATTAAGGTATGGCACTAGCACAAAAAGAATAGGCAAGATTCTTCGTTCAACAAGGCTGGGATGCCCCCTCTCACCTATCTTTTTGTGTTAGAGCCATTCCTGAATGTGGTATGGGAAATTTCCCTGTCATTACAAGGTCTTCACATTTGCAAATGACCTTTTGTTTATATAAATGGCTCCCCATAAATCCCTTCCAAATTCATCATAGTAGTCCCTGCGGTCGTGCCGGGCGGCAGGGGAGGATGACATCCACCAGCTGTTAGTGAGGGGGATCCAGGTCCCCTGCAGCTCTGCGGGGGACCTGGATCCCAGTCTTATAGTCTGACCTCGATTTGAGGTCAGATTAGAAAATGACCTTGAATATAAGACGAGGGGTCTTTTTCAGAGCATTTACTCTGAAAAAAACCTTGTCTTATATTCAAGCAAATACGGTATTTTTATACATTATTATATCATATCACCATTTTACTATATAGTTGATGTTTCTCTAGACTCCTCAGTACCCCCAACGGTCCAGGATTTGGGGATGGGACTCTTCATCGCGGCTGCTTCCGCGCAGCCGCTTCACCGCCGACTCTACACAGCAAGACAGATCGTCGCTGGAGATTTCATCGCGGGACATTTCATCGCTAAAGGTAAGTATTTTAGCTATTTTACTTTGGTTAGAATTAGGGTTTAGGGTGTTAGAATTGGGGTTTAGGCGGTTAATTTTAGTATTAGGGCTCGGGGGTTAGTATTAGGGTTAGTACAAACACACTATATCTCACAAAATGGCAGAGCCCAGTCACACTTGTTTAGTTAGATATTGTATTAAATACAGTCACGTTATAAAACAAAAACAAGGGATTTATAAGACTATCAATCAAGAAACTCTCCCCTTGACACCTGGAAGATGTCCTCTTCTCCAGCCTACTTGGGATCCACCAACAGCGTTGACCTCACAGAGCGCGTGGTTTGGGAGGAGACATAAATCATGGTTGCTCTGCAAAGGTATGGTGGGGACCGTGAAACTGAGGATGCTCAGTGGGGACCCCCGGGAAAAGGTAAGGAGATGGAGTGCTTTATGAGAGACATTTGGGGAATACATGGAATAGATCTGGGTAGATGAAGAATTATGAAATAAAAGGGAACACGGGACCCTGTATTATGTAGCGTGCTGCATTATCTAGGGTACTGTATTATATTAGTGTTACTAGAACATTATATACTACTGTAAGTTAGGGATTGGTGCACATAAAGAAAGGACTGTGTTGTTCTCTGCTTAAAGTGTTGCTGAATTTTTTAATATTTTGTAAACTTGAAATTTTTGAAAAAAAAAAATATATCGAAAGAAAAGAGGTGGTACTTGCTCCCCTTGTGCTCCCAGATAATTAAAACAGGCCTACAGGAGCAGTAGCGAGGGAGAAGTAGTGGACTTTTTAGGGTAGTGCCAAAGGTTAGCAAGAAATGCCACATAACTATCAAGTGTACTATTATTGCTATATTATAGCCTCTGTTTGTTGTGCTTCACATAGTTACACTGCTCAAAATTAGCTTTTGTTGTCTGCAACGCCCATTATCAACATCGCTAGCTGATTAATATTATGGGAATAATAAGTAACTGTAGGTGGGGCTGTGGAGGGGGGGGGGGAGCTTCACTAATGAGTCTATTGGCTAGGATAGCTCGAGGAGGAAAACTATCATTGTGAGAATCCCTCGAGTTTGAATCTCCCCGTTTTAAAAGTAACGGGAGGCGGAATGATCGAAGCTATCATTGAGACTAATTAAATTCGGAGTTGGACTTCATTCATTTCACCTCAGCCCTTGACAACATTGCCCCTGTTGTTGCCAAACGTGCCCGCAGACCCAACCAACAACCGTGGCACACTGAGCAAACACGATACCTCCAAAAATGTGCTCGCACGTCTGAGCGGCGTTTCAGGAAATCACATTGCAAGGAGGATTTCCTTCATTACAAATTCATGCTGTGCTCCTACAACTCTCGCTCAGTCCAAGCAACATTACTTCTCTACCTTAATATCCACCCACTCATCGAATCCCAAACGTCTATTCTCAACATTTAATGCTCTCCTCTGCCCTCCTGCTCCTCCGCCCTGCTCCGCTCTTACGGCCCAAGACCTTGCCTCTCACTTCAAGAACAAAATCGATGCTATCAGGAGTAACTTCACCTCCCGTGACTTGCTTCAACTACCTCCTGCCTCGTTCCAATACCCCAAACCCACTCTGAATATCTTCTCCCCTGTAGCTGAGAAAGAGGTTGACGATCTGCTCTCCTGCTCGAGATCTACTACTTGTGCGCTTGATCCCATCCCATCTCACCTTGTATCCTCTCTTTCCCCTCTACTTTGTCCAACTCTAACCCATCTCATCAACCTCTCCCTGTCCTCTGGAATAGTACCGTCAACCTTCAAGCAAGCCCAAATCGTACCTGTATTGAAAAAATCTTCCCTCGACCCTACTCTTCCGTCTAACTACCTTCCTATATCCCTTCACCCCTTCGTGTCCAAGTTGCTGGAGAAAACGGTGCACTCGCGACTGACAGACTTTCTGACTCACAATAACCTACTTGACCCTTTTCAATCTGGCTTTAGACCCTTACACTCTACTGAAACATCCCTTACTAGAGTATCAAATGACCTCCTTGCTGCCAAATCTAAAGGCCACTTCTTGGTGATGATCCTCTTAGATCTCTCTGCTGCCTTTGACACCGTTGACCACCGCCTCCTTCTGAATACATTATCCTCGCTTGGCTTAAGTGGTGTGGCCCTCTCTTGGATCGAGTCGTACTTATCTGAGCGCTCCTATTTGGTGTCATTTGCTGGAGCGACATCGTCGCCTGTTCCGCTCTCTGTTGGTGTTCCGCAAGGATCGGTCCTTGGCCCGCTGTTGTTTTCCCTCTACACTACCTCTCTGGGAGAACTCATCCGCTCTTTTGGCTTTCACTACCACTTGTACGCGGATGATACTCAGCTCTACCTCTCCTCCCCTGACCTCACTCCCTCTCTAGTGTCACGAGTAGCTGAGTGTCTGTCAGCCATCTCCGCTTGGATGTCTGATCGCTACCTGAAACTTAACCTCTCCAAAACAGAACTCATTATCTTCCCTCCCTCAACCGCTGTCCCTACACCTGGGTTCACGGTCAACGTTGATAATACTACGATCGTACCGGCTGGGGTCACTTTTGACTCTGCTCTCTCCTTCCTTCCTCAAATCCAGTCCTTGGCCAGATCCTGTCGGCTGCACATAAGGAATATTGCACGCATTCGTCCGTTCCTCAGCGAAGAGACCGCCAAAATTCTAGTGCACTCGCTTGTGATCTCTCGCCTGGACTACTGTAACGGTCTTCTGACTGGACTACCTCTGGTTCGTCTGGCTCCCCTACAGTCTATCCAAAATGCGGCTGCCAGACTCATCTTTCTTGCACGTCGGTCCGATTCGGCGGCTCCTCTCTGCAACGCCCTCCACTGGCTTCCCGTCTGCTCGAGGATAAAATTTAAAATTCTGTCATTAACCTACAAAGCTCTCTGCTCCTACGTACATTTCCTCTCTTGTTAACCGCTACTTCCCTACACGACCTTTGCGCTCCTCCAAGGGGTTAACACTCTCTTCTAATCTCATCACCACTTCTCACTCGCGTCTCCAAGATTTCGCCCGAGCTGCCCCCTCTCTCTGGAACTCTCTTCCCCGGAGCATCCAACTCTCTCCCTCGTTTTCAAACTTTAAAAAGTCCCTCAAAACTCATCTCTTTAGAGAGGCCTACTACCCAACCTAGCTGGAATACACACTCCCTCTTTGACTTATCCCACCTAATGCCTCCCATCCACTCTACTGTTACTACAACTTCAATCCCTCTGACCTCTTCAATCCCTTAATTGTGTCATGGACCCCATTCTCTGTAGATTGTAAGCTCTGTGAGCAAGGTTCTCTACCTCATGTACCAGTCTGTTCTAGTTTGTCTAAATTAGTATGTAGTTCCTTTCTTTGCTCTGTACCAAGCGCTTCGAGAATTGGTGGCGCTGTACAAATAAATGTTAATGTAATTTCACCTCCCATTACTTTCAATGCTTCAAGTTGACCTCCTCGAGCTATTCTCGAATGTTAATCAAATTTACAGAACAAACAATCACTTAATATTCATACTGAACTTAATGGGAATTGTAGTTATAGAGTGGGGTTTGGGCCAATACAGCACTACACACTGACAGCAGCTTTCATGATATACACCATAGGAATTGGGGACTGGGGTAGTCGTGGCTAAAATAGTGTGATAAATAGAGTGAAATACGTATAATTTATTACCTACAATATGGAGATGTCAGAAGACATTACTTTGGTTAATATACAGTGAAAATGACATCATTGGTTAGGTCGGAAAAACCTTTTTCATCCAGAAGATTTTTATCGCTGTGATACACTCACACACTGCACATTACTGGGAGTATTATTGTTGTGGAGTCTGTGATACACTCACACACTGCACATTACTGGGAGATTTATTGCTGTGGAGTCTGTGATACACTCCTGCTAGAAGAACAGAGTTGGCCCTGTATAATGCATTGTTATAAAGTGACAGTGTGTATAGATGTAACTCTGCATTATCAATGGCCAGCTGAGCTCTTCTATATATTCTTCTATACATTGTGCAGGGTCTGGTGAGTTTCTCCTGCTAGAAGAACAGAGTTGGTCCTGTATAATGCATTGTTATAAAGTGACAGTATGTAAAGATGTAACTCTGCATTATCCATGGCCAGCTGAGCTCTTCTATATATTCCTCTATACATTGTGCAGGGCCTGGTGAGTTTCTCCTGCTAGAAGAACAAGAGTTGGTCCTGTATAATGCATTGTTATAAAGTGACAATGTGTAAAGATGTAACTCTGCATTATCCATGGCCAGCTGAGCTCTTCTATATATTCCTCTATACATTGTGCAGGGTCTGGTGAGTTTCTCCTGCTAGAAGAACAGAGTTGGCCCTGTATAATGCATTGTTATAAAGTGACAGTGTGTAAAGATGTAACTCTGCATTATCCATGGCCAGCTGAGCTCTTCTATATATTCCTCTATACATTGTGCAGGGTCTGGTGAGTTTCTCCTGCTAGAAGAACAGAGTTGGTCCTGTATAATGCATTGTTATGAAGTGACAGTGTGTAAAGATGTAACTCTGCATTATACATGGCCAGCTGAGCTCTTCTATATATTCTTCTATACATTGTGCAGGGTCTGGTGAGTTTCTCCTGCTAGAATAACAGAGTTGGCCCTGTATAATGCATTGTTATATAGTGACAGTGTGTAAAGATGTAACTCTGCATTATCCATGGCCAGCTGAGCTCTTCTATATATTCTTCTATACATTGTGCAGGGCCTGGTGAGTTTCTCCTGCTAGAAGAACAGAGTTGGCCCTGTATAATGCATTGTTATATAGTGACAGTGTGTAAAGATGTAACTCTGCATTATCCATGGCCAGCTGAGCTCTTCTATATATTCTTCTATACATTGTGCAGGGCCTGGTGAGTTTCTCCTGCTAGAAGAACAGAGTTGGCCCTGTATAATGCATTGTTATATAGTGACAGTGTGTAAAGATGTAACTCTGCATTATCCATGGCCAGCTGAGCTCTTCTATATATTCTATACATTGTGCAGGGCCTGGTGAGTTTCTCCTGCTAGAAGAACAGAGTTGGTCCTGTATAATGTATTGTTATAAAGTGACAGTGTGTAAAGATGTAACTCTGCATTATCCATGGCCAGCTGAGCTCTTCTATATATTCTTCTATACATTGTGCAGGGTCTGGTGAGTTTCTCCTGCTAGAAGAACAGAGTTGGCCCTGTATAATGCATTGTTATAAAGTGACAGTGTGTAAAGATGTAACTCTGCATTATCCATGGCCAGCTGAGCTCTTCTATATATTCTTCTATACATTGTGCAGGGCCTGGTGAGTTTCTCCTGCTAGAAGAACAGAATTGGTCCTGTATAATGCATTGTTATAAGGTGACAGTGTGTAAAGATGTAACTCTGCATTATCCATGGCCAGCTGAGCTCTTCTATATATTCTTCTATACATTGTGCAGGGTCTGGTGAGATTCTCCTGCTAGAAGAACAGAGTTGGCCCTGTATAATGCATTGTTATATAGTGACAGTGTGTAAAGATATAACTCTGCATTATCCATGGCCAGCTGAGCTCTTCTATATATTCTATATACATTGTGCAGGGTCGGTGAGTTTCTCCTGCTAGAAGAACAGAGTTGGCCCTGTATAATGCATTGTTATAAAGTGACAGTGTGTAACGATGTAACTCTGCATTATCCATGGCCAGCTGAGCTCTTCTATATATTCTTCTATACATTGTGCAGGGTCTGGTGAGTTTCTCCTGCTAGAAGAACAGAGTTGGCCCTGTATAATGCATTGTTATAAAGTGACAGTGTGTAAAGATGTAACTCTGCATTATCCATGGCCAGCTGAACTCTTCTATATATTCTTCCTTACATTGTGCAGGGTCTGGTGAGTTTCTCCTGCTAGAAGAACAGAGTTGGCCCTGTATAATGCATTGTTATAAAGTGACAGTGTGTATAGATGTAACTCTCCATTATCCATGGCCAGCTGAGCTCTTCTATATATTATCTATACATTGTGCAGGGTCTGGTGAGTTTCTCCTGCTAGAAGAACAGAGTTGGCCCTGTATAATGCATTGTTATAAAGTGACAGTGTGTAAAGATGTAACTCTGCATTATCCATGTCCAGCTGAGCTCTTCTATATATTCTTCTATACAGTGTGCAGGGTCTGGTCAGTTTCTCCTGCTAGAAGAACAGAGTTGGCCCTGTATAATGCATTGTTATAAAGTGACAGTGTGTAAAGATGTAACTCTGCATTATCCATGGCCAGCTGAACTCTTCTATATATTCTTCCTTACATTGTGCAGGGTCTGGTGAGTTTCTCCTGCTAGAAGAACAGAGTTGGTCCTGTATAATGCATTGTTATATAGTGACAGTGTGTAAAGATGTAACTCTGCATTACCCATGGCCAGCTGAGCTCTCTATATATTCTTCTATACATTGTGCAGGGTCTGGTGAGTTTCTCCTGCTAGAAGAACAGAGTTGGCCCTGTATAATGCATTGTTATAAAGTGACAGTGTGTAAAGATGTAACTCTGCATTATCCATGGCCAGCTGAGCTCTTCTATATATTCTTCTATACATTGTGCAGGGTCTGGTGAGTTTCTCCTGCTAGAAGAACAGAGGTGGTCCTGTATAATGCATTGTTATAAGGTGACAGTGTGTAAAGATGTAACTCTGCATTATCCATGGCCAGCTGAGCTCTTCTATATATTCTTCTATACATTGTGCAGGGTCTGGTGAGTTTCTCCTGCTAGAAGAACAGAGTTGGTCCTGTATAATGCATCGTTATAAAGTGACAGTGTGTAAAGATGTAACTCTGCATTATCCATGGCCAGCTGAGCTCTTCTATATATTATTCTATACATTGTGCAGGGTCTGGTGAGTTTCTCCTGCTAGAAGAACAGAGTTGGCCCTGTATAATGCATTGTTATAAAGTGACAGTGTGTAAAGATGTAACTGCATTATCCATGGCCAGCTGAGCTCTTCTATATATTATCTATACATTGTGCAGGTTCTGGTGAGTTTCTCCTGCTAGAAGAACAGAGTTGGTCCTGTATAATGCAATGTTATATAGTGACAGTGTGTAAAGATGTAACTCTGCATTATCCATGGCCAGCTGAGCTCTTCTATATATTCTATACATTGTGCAGGGTCTGGTGAGTTTCTCCTGCTAGAAGATCAGTGTTGGCCCTTTATAATGCATTGTTATAAAGTGACAGTGTGTAAAGATGTAACTCTGCATTATCCATGGCCAGCTGAGCACTTCTACACATTCTTCTATACATTGTGCAGGGTCTGGTGAGTTTCTCCTGCTAGAAGAACAGAGTTGGCCCTGTATAATGCATTGTTATAAAGTGACAGTGTGTAAAGATGTAACTCTGCATTATCCAGTGCCAGCTGAGCTCCTCTATATATTCTTCTATACATTGTGCAGGGTATGGTGAGTTTCTCCTGCTAGAAGATCAGTGTTGGCCCTGTATAATGCATTGTTATAAAGTGACAGTGTGTAAAGATGTAACTCTGCATTATCCATGGCCAGCTGAGCACTTCTACACATTCTTCTATACATTGTGCAGGGTCTGGTGAGTTTCTCCTGCTAGAAGAACAGAGTTGGCCCTGTATAATGCATTGTTATAAAGTGACAGTGTGTATAGATGTAACTCTGCATTATCCATGGCCAGCTGAGCTCTTCTATATATTCTTCTATACATTGTGCAGGGTCTGGTGAGTTTCTCCTGCTAGAAGAACAGAGTTGGCCCTGTATAATGCATTGTTATAAAGTGACAGTGTGTAAAGATGTAACTCTGCATTATCCAGTGCCAGCTGAGCTCCTCTATATATTCTTCTATACATTGTGCAGGGTATGGTGAGTTTCTCCTGCTAGAAGATCAGTGTTGGCCCTGTATAATGCATTGTTATAAAGTGACAGTGTGTAAAGATGTAACTCTGCATTATCCATGGCCAGCTGAGCTCTTCTATATATTCTTCTGTACATTGTGCAGGGTCTGGTGAGTTTCTCCTGCTAGAAGAACAGAGTTGGTCCTGTATAATGCAATGTTATATAGTGACAGTGTGTAAAGATGTAACTCTGCATTATCCATGGCCAGCTGAGCTCTTCTATATATTCTATACATTGTGCAGGGTCTGGTGAGTTTCTCCTGCTAGAAGAACAGAGTTGGCCCTGTATAATGCATTGTTATAAAGTGGCAGTGTGTAAAGATGTAACTCTGCATTATCCAGTGCCAGCTGAGCTCTTCTATATATTCTTCTATACATGATGCAGGGTCTGGTGAGTTTCTCCTGCTAGAAGAACAGAGTTGGTCCTGTATAATGCATTGTTATAAAGTGACAGTGTGTAAAGATGTAACTCTGCTTTATCCATGGCCAGCTGAGCTCCTCTATATATTCTATACATTGTACAGGGTCTGGTGAGTTTCTCCTGCTAGAAGAACAGAGTTGGCCCTGTATAATGCATTGTTATAAAGTGACAGTGTGTAAAGATGTAACTCTGCATTATCCATGGCCAGCTTTGCTCTTCTATATATTCTTCTATACATTGTGCAGGGTCTGGTGAGTTTCTCCTGCTAGAAGAACAGAGTTGGCCCTGTATAATGCATTGTTATAAAGTGACAGTGTGTAAAGATGTAACTCTGCATTATCCAGTGCCAGCTGAGCTCCTCTATATATTCTTCTATACATTGTGCAGGGTCTGGTGAGTTTCTCCTGCTAGAAGATCAGTGTTGGCCCTGTATAATGCATTGTTATAAAGTGACAGTGTGTAAAGATGTAACTCTGCATTATCCATGGCCAGCTGAGCACTTCTATATATTCTTCTATACATTGTGCAGGGTCTGGTGAGTTTCTCCTGCTAGAAGAACAGAGTTGGCCCTGTATAATGCATTGTTATATAGTGACAGTGTGTAAAGATGTAACTCTGCATTATCCATGGCTAGCTGAGCTCTTCTATATATTCTTCTAATCATTGTGCAGGGTCTGGTGAGTTTCTCATGCTAGAAGAACAGAGTTGGCCCTGTATAATGCATTGTTATAAAGTGACAGTGTGTAAAGATGTAACTCTGCATTATCCATGGCCAGCTGAGCTCTCTATATATTCTTCTATACATTGTGCAGGATCTGGTGAGTTTCTCCTGCTAGAAGAACAGAGTTGGTCCTGTATAATGCATTGTTATAAGGTGACAGTGTGTAAAGATGTAACTCTGCATTATCCATGGCCAGCTGAGCTCTCTATATATTCTTCTATACATTGTGCAGGATCTGGTGAGTTTCTCCTGCTAGAAGAACAGAGTTGGTCCTGTATAATGCATTGTTATAAAGTGACAGTGTGTAAAGATGTAACTCTGCATTATCCATGGCCAACTGAGCTCTTCTATATATTCCTCTATACATTGTGCAGGGTCTGGTGAGTTTCTCCTGCTAGAAGAACAGAGTTGGTCCTGTATAATGTATTGTTATAAAGTGACAGTGTGTAAAGATGTAACTCTGCATTACCCATGGCCAGCTGAGCTCCTCTATATATTCTTCTATACATTGTGCAGGGTCTGGTGATTATCTCCTGCTAGAAGAACAGAGTTGGCCCTGTATAATGCATTGTTATAAAGTGACAGTGTGTAAAGATGTAACTCTGCATTATCCATGGCCAGCTGAGCTCTTCTATATATTCTTCTATACATTGTGCAGGGTCTGGTGAGTTTCTCCTGCTAGAAGAACAGAGTTGGTCCTGTATAATGTATTGTTATAAAGTGACAGTGTGTAAAGATGTAACTCTGCATTATCCATGGCCAGCTGAGCTCTTCTATATATTCTATACATTGTACAGGGTCTGGTGAGTTTCTCCTGCTAGAAGAACAGAGTTGGTCCTGTATAATGCATTGTTATAAAGTGACAGTGTGTAAAGATGTAACTCTGAATTATCCATGGCCAGCTGAGCTCTCTATATATTCTTCTATACATTGTGCAGGATCTGGTGAGTTTCTCCTGCTAGAAGAACAGAGTTGGTCCTGTATAATGCATTGTTATAAAGTGACAGTGTGTAAAGATGTAACTCTGCATTATCCATGGCCAGCTGAGCTCTCTATATATTATCTATACATTGTGCAAGGTCTGGTGAGTTTCTCCTGCTAGAAGAACAGAGTTGGCCCTGTATAATACATTGTTATAAAGTGACAGTGTGTAAAGATGTAACTCTGCATTATCCATGGCCAGCTGAGCTCTTCTATATATTCTTCTATACATTGTGCAGGGTCTGGTGAGTTTCTCCTGCTAGAAGAACAGAGTTGGCCCTGTATAATGCATTGTTATAAAGTGACAGTGTGTAAAGATGTAACTCTGCATTATCCAGTGCCAGCTGAGCTCCTCTATATATTCTTCTATACATTGTGCAGGGTATGGTGAGTTTCTCCTGCTAGAAGATCAGTGTTGGCCCTGTATAATGCATTGTTATAAAGTGACAGTGTGTAAAGATGTAACTCTGCATTATCCATGGCCAGCTGAGCTCTTCTATATATTCTTCTGTACATTGTGCTGGGTCTGGTGAGTTTCTCCTGCTAGAAGAACAGAGTTGGTCCTGTATAATGCAATGTTATATAGTGACAGTGTGTAAAGATGTAACTCTGCATTATCCATGGCCAGCTGAGCTCTTCTATATATTCTATACATTGTGCAGGGTCTGGTGAGTTTCTCCTGCTAGAAGAACAGAGTTGGCCCTGTATAATGCATTGTTATAAAGTGGCAGTGTGTAAAGATGTAACTCTGCATTATCCAGTGCCAGCTGAGCTCTTCTATATATTCTTCTATACATGATGCAGGGTCTGGTGAGTTTCTCCTGCTAGAAGAACAGAGTTGGTCCTGTATAATGCATTGTTATAAAGTGACAGTGTGTAAAGATGTAACTCTGCTTTATCCATGGCCAGCTGAGCTCCTCTATATATTCTATACATTGTACAGGGTCTGGTGAGTTTCTCCTGCTAGAAGAACAGAGTTGGCCCTGTATAATGCATTGTTATAAAGTGACAGTGTGTAAAGATGTAACTCTGCATTATCCATGGCCAGCTTTGCTCTTCTATATATTCTTCTATACATTGTGCAGGGTCTGGTGAGTTTCTCCTGCTAGAAGAACAGAGTTGGCCCTGTATAATGCATTGTTATAAAGTGACAGTGTGTAAAGATGTAACTCTGCATTATCCAGTGCCAGCTGAGCTCCTCTATATATTCTTCTATACATTGTGCAGGGTCTGGTGAGTTTCTCCTGCTAGAAGATCAGTGTTGGCCCTGTATAATGCATTGTTATAAAGTGACAGTGTGTAAAGATGTAACTCTGCATTATCCATGGCCAGCTGAGCACTTCTATATATTCTTCTATACATTGTGCAGGGTCTGGTGAGTTTCTCCTGCTAGAAGAACAGAGTTGGCCCTGTATAATGCATTGTTATATAGTGACAGTGTGTAAAGATGTAACTCTGCATTATCCATGGCTAGCTGAGCTCTTCTATATATTCTTCTATACATTGTGCAGGGTCTGGTGAGTTTCTCATGCTAGAAGAACAGAGTTGGCCCTGTATAATGCATTGTTATAAAGTGACAGTGTGTAAAGATGTAACTCTGCATTATCCATGGCCAGCTGAGCTCTCTATATATTCTTCTATACATTGTGCAGGATCTGGTGAGTTTCTCCTGCTAGAAGAACAGAGTTGGCCCTGTATAATGCATTGTTATAAAGTGACAGTGTGTAAAGATGTAACTCTGCATTATCCATGGCCAGCTTTGCTCTTCTATATATTCTTCTATACATTGTGCAGGGTCTGGTGAGTTTCTCCTGCTAGAAGAACAGAGTTGGCCCTGTATAATGCATTGTTATAAAGTGACAGTGTGTAAAGATGTAACTCTGCATTATCCAGTGCCAGCTGAGCTCCTCTATATATTCTTCTATACATTGTGCAGGGTCTGGTGAGTTTCTCCTGCTAGAAGATCAGTGTTGGCCCTGTATAATGCATTGTTATAAAGTGACAGTGTGTAAAGATGTAACTCTGCATTATCCATGGCCAGCTGAGCACTTCTATATATTCTTCTATACATTGTGCAGGGTCTGGTGAGTTTCTCATGCTAGAAGAACAGAGTTGGCCCTGTATAATGCATTGTTATAAAGTGACAGTGTGTAAAGATGTAACTCTGCTTTATCCATGGCCAGCTGAGCTCCTCTATATATTCTATACATTGTACAGGGTCTGGTGAGTTTCTCCTGCTAGAAGAACAGAGTTGGCCCTGTATAATGCATTGTTATAAAGTGACAGTGTGTAAAGATGTAACTCTGCATTATCCATGGCCAGCTTTGCTCTTCTATATATTCTTCTATACATTGTGCAGGGTCTGGTGAGTTTCTCCTGCTAGAAGAACAGAGTTGGCCCTGTATAATGCATTGTTATAAAGTGACAGTGTGTAAAGATGTAACTCTGCATTATCCAGTGCCAGCTGAGCTCCTCTATATATTCTTCTATACATTGTGCAGGGTCTGGTGAGTTTCTCCTGCTAGAAGATCAGTGTTGGCCCTGTATAATGCATTGTTATAAAGTGACAGTGTGTAAAGATGTAACTCTGCATTATCCATGGCCAGCTGAGCACTTCTATATATTCTTCTATACATTGTGCAGGGTCTGGTGAGTTTCTCCTGCTAGAAGAACAGAGTTGGCCCTGTATAATGCATTGTTATATAGTGACAGTGTGTAAAGATGTAACTCTGCATTATCCATGGCTAGCTGAGCTCTTCTATATATTCTTCTAATCATTGTGCAGGGTCTGGTGAGTTTCTCATGCTAGAAGAACAGAGTTGGCCCTGTATAATGCATTGTTATAAAGTGACAGTGTGTAAAGATGTAACTCTGCATTATCCATGGCCAGCTGAGCTCTCTATATATTCTTCTATACATTGTGCAGGATCTGGTGAGTTTCTCCTGCTAGAAGAACAGAGTTGGTCCTGTATAATGCATTGTTATAAGGTGACAGTGTGTAAAGATGTAACTCTGCATTATCCATGGCCAGCTGAGCTCTCTATATATTCTTCTATACATTGTGCAGGATCTGGTGAGTTTCTCCTGCTAGAAGAACAGAGTTGGTCCTGTATAATGCATTGTTATAAAGTGACAGTGTGTAAAGATGTAACTCTGCATTATCCATGGCCAACTGAGCTCTTCTATATATTCCTCTATACATTGTGCAGGGTCTGGTGAGTTTCTCCTGCTAGAAGAACAGAGTTGGTCCTGTATAATGTATTGTTATAAAGTGACAGTGTGTAAAGATGTAACTCTGCATTACCCATGGCCAGCTGAGCTCCTCTATATATTCTTCTATACATTGTGCAGGGTCTGGTGATTATCTCCTGCTAGAAGAACAGAGTTGGCCCTGTATAATGCATTGTTATAAAGTGACAGTGTGTAAAGATGTAACTCTGCATTATCCATGGCCAGCTGAGCTCTTCTATATATTCTTCTATACATTGTGCAGGGTCTGGTGAGTTTCTCCTGCTAGAAGAACAGAGTTGGTCCTGTATAATGTATTGTTATAAAGTGACAGTGTGTAAAGATGTAACTCTGCATTATCCATGGCCAGCTGAGCTCTTCTATATATTCTATACATTGTACAGGGTCTGGTGAGTTTCTCCTGCTAGAAGAACAGAGTTGGTCCTGTATAATGCATTGTTATAAAGTGACAGTGTGTAAAGATGTAACTCTGAATTATCCATGGCCAGCTGAGCTCTCTATATATTCTTCTATACATTGTGCAGGATCTGGTGAGTTTCTCCTGCTAGAAGAACAGAGTTGGTCCTGTATAATGCATTGTTATAAAGTGACAGTGTGTAAAGATGTAACTCTGCATTATCCATGGCCAGCTGAGCTCTCTATATATTATCTATACATTGTGCAAGGTCTGGTGAGTTTCTCCTGCTAGAAGAACAGAGTTGGCCCTGTATAATACATTGTTATAAAGTGACAGTGTGTAAAGATGTAACTCTGCATTATCCATGGCCAGCTGAGCTCTTCTATATATTCTTCTATACATTGTGCAGGGTCTGGTGAGTTTCTCCTGCTAGAAGAACAGAGTTGGCCCTGTATAATGCATTGTTATAAAGTGACAGTGTGTAAAGATGTAACTCTGCATTATCCAGTGCCAGCTGAGCTCCTCTATATATTCTTCTATACATTGTGCAGGGTATGGTGAGTTTCTCCTGCTAGAAGATCAGTGTTGGCCCTGTATAATGCATTGTTATAAAGTGACAGTGTGTAAAGATGTAACTCTGCATTATCCATGGCCAGCTGAGCTCTTCTATATATTCTTCTGTACATTGTGCTGGGTCTGGTGAGTTTCTCCTGCTAGAAGAACAGAGTTGGTCCTGTATAATGCAATGTTATATAGTGACAGTGTGTAAAGATGTAACTCTGCATTATCCATGGCCAGCTGAGCTCTTCTATATATTCTATACATTGTGCAGGGTCTGGTGAGTTTCTCCTGCTAGAAGAACAGAGTTGGCCCTGTATAATGCATTGTTATAAAGTGGCAGTGTGTAAAGATGTAACTCTGCATTATCCAGTGCCAGCTGAGCTCTTCTATATATTCTTCTATACATGATGCAGGGTCTGGTGAGTTTCTCCTGCTAGAAGAACAGAGTTGGTCCTGTATAATGCATTGTTATAAAGTGACAGTGTGTAAAGATGTAACTCTGCTTTATCCATGGCCAGCTGAGCTCCTCTATATATTCTATACATTGTACAGGGTCTGGTGAGTTTCTCCTGCTAGAAGAACAGAGTTGGCCCTGTATAATGCATTGTTATAAAGTGACAGTGTGTAAAGATGTAACTCTGCATTATCCATGGCCAGCTTTGCTCTTCTATATATTCTTCTATACATTGTGCAGGGTCTGGTGAGTTTCTCCTGCTAGAAGAACAGAGTTGGCCCTGTATAATGCATTGTTATAAAGTGACAGTGTGTAAAGATGTAACTCTGCATTATCCAGTGCCAGCTGAGCTCCTCTATATATTCTTCTATACATTGTGCAGGGTCTGGTGAGTTTCTCCTGCTAGAAGATCAGTGTTGGCCCTGTATAATGCATTGTTATAAAGTGACAGTGTGTAAAGATGTAACTCTGCATTATCCATGGCCAGCTGAGCACTTCTATATATTCTTCTATACATTGTGCAGGGTCTGGTGAGTTTCTCCTGCTAGAAGAACAGAGTTGGCCCTGTATAATGCATTGTTATATAGTGACAGTGTGTAAAGATGTAACTCTGCATTATCCATGGCTAGCTGAGCTCTTCTATATATTCTTCTATACATTGTGCAGGGTCTGGTGAGTTTCTCATGCTAGAAGAACAGAGTTGGCCCTGTATAATGCATTGTTATAAAGTGACAGTGTGTAAAGATGTAACTCTGCATTATCCATGGCCAGCTGAGCTCTCTATATATTCTTCTATACATTGTGCAGGATCTGGTGAGTTTCTCCTGCTAGAAGAACAGAGTTGGCCCTGTATAATGCATTGTTATAAAGTGACAGTGTGTAAAGATGTAACTCTGCATTATCCATGGCCAGCTTTGCTCTTCTATATATTCTTCTATACATTGTGCAGGGTCTGGTGAGTTTCTCCTGCTAGAAGAACGGAGTTGGCCCTGTATAATGCATTGTTATAAAGTGACAGTGTGTAAAGATGTAACTCTGCATTATCCAGTGCCAGCTGAGCTCCTCTATATATTCTTCTATACATTGTGCAGGGTCTGGTGAGTTTCTCCTGCTAGAAGATCAGTGTTGGCCCTGTATAATGCATTGTTATAAAGTGACAGTGTGTAAAGATGTAACTCTGCATTATCCATGGCCAGCTGAGCACTTCTATATATTCTTCTATACATTGTGCAGGGTCTGGTGAGTTTCTCATGCTAGAAGAACAGAGTTGGCCCTGTATAATGCATTGTTATAAAGTGACAGTGTGTAAAGATGTAACTCTGCTTTATCCATGGCCAGCTGAGCTCCTCTATATATTCTATACATTGTACAGGGTCTGGTGAGTTTCTCCTGCTAGAAGAACAGAGTTGGCCCTGTATAATGCATTGTTATAAAGTGACAGTGTGTAAAGATGTAACTCTGCATTATCCATGGCCAGCTTTGCTCTTCTATATATTCTTCTATACATTGTGCAGGGTCTGGTGAGTTTCTCCTGCTAGAAGAACAGAGTTGGCCCTGTATAATGCATTGTTATAAAGTGACAGTGTGTAAAGATGTAACTCTGCATTATCCAGTGCCAGCTGAGCTCCTCTATATATTCTTCTATACATTGTGCAGGGTCTGGTGAGTTTCTCCTGCTAGAAGATCAGTGTTGGCCCTGTATAATGCATTGTTATAAAGTGACAGTGTGTAAAGATGTAACTCTGCATTATACATGGCCAGCTGAGCACTTCTATATATTCTTCTATACATTGTGCAGGGTCTGGTGAGTTTCTCCTGCTAGAAGAACAGAGTTGGCCCTGTATAATGCATTGTTATATAGTGACAGTGTGTAAAGATGTAACTCTGCATTATCCATGGCTAGCTGAGCTCTTCTATATATTCTTCTAATCATTGTGCAGGGTCTGGTGAGTTTCTCATGCTAGAAGAACAGAGTTGGCCCTGTATAATGCATTGTTATAAAGTGACAGTGTGTAAAGATGTAACTCTGCATTATCCATGGCCAGCTGAGCTCTCTATATATTCTTCTATACATTGTGCAGGATCTGGTGAGTTTCTCCTGCTAGAAGAACAGAGTTGGTCCTGTATAATGCATTGTTATAAGGTGACAGTGTGTAAAGATGTAACTCTGCATTATCCATGGCCAGCTGAGCTCTCTATATATTCTTCTATACATTGTGCAGGATCTGGTGAGTTTCTCCTGCTAGAAGAACAGAGTTGGTCCTGTATAATGCATTGTTATAAAGTGACAGTGTGTAAAGATGTAACTCTGCATTATCCATGGCCAACTGAGCTCTTCTATATATTCCTCTATACATTGTGCAGGGTCTGGTGAGTTTCTCCTGCTAGAAGAACAGAGTTGGTCCTGTATAATGTATTGTTATAAAGTGACAGTGTGTAAAGATGTAACTCTGCATTACCCATGGCCAGCTGAGCTCCTCTATATATTCTTCTATACATTGTGCAGGGTCTGGTGATTATCTCCTGCTAGAAGAACAGAGTTGGCCCTGTATAATGCATTGTTATAAAGTGACAGTGTGTAAAGATGTAACTCTGCATTATCCATGGCCAGCTGAGCTCTTCTATATATTCTTCTATACATTGTGCAGGGTCTGGTGAGTTTCTCCTGCTAGAAGAACAGAGTTGGTCCTGTATAATGTATTGTTATAAAGTGACAGTGTGTAAAGATGTAACTCTGCATTATCCATGGCCAGCTGAGCTCTTCTATATATTCTATACATTGTACAGGGTCTGGTGAGTTTCTCCTGCTAGAAGAACAGAGTTGGTCCTGTATAATGCATTGTTATAAAGTGACAGTGTGTAAAGATGTAACTCTGAATTATCCATGGCCAGCTGAGCTCTCTATATATTCTTCTATACATTGTGCAGGATCTGGTGAGTTTCTCCTGCTAGAAGAACAGAGTTGGTCCTGTATAATGCATTGTTATAAAGTGACAGTGTGTAAAGATGTAACTCTGCATTATCCATGGCCAGCTGAGCTCTCTATATATTATCTATACATTGTGCAAGGTCTGGTGAGTTTCTCCTGCTAGAAGAACAGAGTTGGCCCTGTATAATACATTGTTATAAAGTGACAGTGTGTAAAGATGTAACTCTGCATTATCCATGGCCAGCTGAGCTCTTCTATATATTCTTCTATACATTGTGCAGGGTCTGGTGAGTTTCTCCTGCTAGAAGAACAGAGTTGGCCCTGTATAATGCATTGTTATAAAGTGACAGTGTGTAAAGATGTAACTCTGCATTATCCAGTGCCAGCTGAGCTCCTCTATATATTCTTCTATACATTGTGCAGGGTATGGTGAGTTTCTCCTGCTAGAAGATCAGTGTTGGCCCTGTATAATGCATTGTTATAAAGTGACAGTGTGTAAAGATGTAACTCTGCATTATCCATGGCCAGCTGAGCTCTTCTATATATTCTTCTGTACATTGTGCTGGGTCTGGTGAGTTTCTCCTGCTAGAAGAACAGAGTTGGTCCTGTATAATGCAATGTTATATAGTGACAGTGTGTAAAGATGTAACTCTGCATTATCCATGGCCAGCTGAGCTCTTCTATATATTCTATACATTGTGCAGGGTCTGGTGAGTTTCTCCTGCTAGAAGAACAGAGTTGGCCCTGTATAATGCATTGTTATAAAGTGGCAGTGTGTAAAGATGTAACTCTGCATTATCCAGTGCCAGCTGAGCTCTTCTATATATTCTTCTATACATGATGCAGGGTCTGGTGAGTTTCTCCTGCTAGAAGAACAGAGTTGGTCCTGTATAATGCATTGTTATAAAGTGACAGTGTGTAAAGATGTAACTCTGCTTTATCCATGGCCAGCTGAGCTCCTCTATATATTCTATACATTGTACAGGGTCTGGTGAGTTTCTCCTGCTAGAAGAACAGAGTTGGCCCTGTATAATGCATTGTTATAAAGTGACAGTGTGTAAAGATGTAACTCTGCATTATCCATGGCCAGCTTTGCTCTTCTATATATTCTTCTATACATTGTGCAGGGTCTGGTGAGTTTCTCCTGCTAGAAGAACAGAGTTGGCCCTGTATAATGCATTGTTATAAAGTGACAGTGTGTAAAGATGTAACTCTGCATTATCCAGTGCCAGCTGAGCTCCTCTATATATTCTTCTATACATTGTGCAGGGTCTGGTGAGTTTCTCCTGCTAGAAGATCAGTGTTGGCCCTGTATAATGCATTGTTATAAAGTGACAGTGTGTAAAGATGTAACTCTGCATTATCCATGGCCAGCTGAGCACTTCTATATATTCTTCTATACATTGTGCAGGGTCTGGTGAGTTTCTCCTGCTAGAAGAACAGAGTTGGCCCTGTATAATGCATTGTTATATAGTGACAGTGTGTAAAGATGTAACTCTGCATTATCCATGGCTAGCTGAGCTCTTCTATATATTCTTCTATACATTGTGCAGGGTCTGGTGAGTTTCTCATGCTAGAAGAACAGAGTTGGCCCTGTATAATGCATTGTTATAAAGTGACAGTGTGTAAAGATGTAACTCTGCATTATCCATGGCCAGCTGAGCTCTCTATATATTCTTCTATACATTGTGCAGGATCTGGTGAGTTTCTCCTGCTAGAAGAACAGAGTTGGCCCTGTATAATGCATTGTTATAAAGTGACAGTGTGTAAAGATGTAACTCTGCATTATCCATGGCCAGCTTTGCTCTTCTATATATTCTTCTATACATTGTGCAGGGTCTGGTGAGTTTCTCCTGCTAGAAGAACAGAGTTGGCCCTGTATAATGCATTGTTATAAAGTGACAGTGTGTAAAGATGTAACTCTGCATTATCCAGTGCCAGCTGAGCTCCTCTATATATTCTTCTATACATTGTGCAGGGTCTGGTGAGTTTCTCCTGCTAGAAGATCAGTGTTGGCCCTGTATAATGCATTGTTATAAAGTGACAGTGTGTAAAGATGTAACTCTGCATTATCCATGGCCAGCTGAGCACTTCTATATATTCTTCTATACATTGTGCAGGGTCTGGTGAGTTTCTCATGCTAGAAGAACAGAGTTGGCCCTGTATAATGCATTGTTATAAAGTGACAGTGTGTAAAGATGTAACTCTGCTTTATCCATGGCCAGCTGAGCTCCTCTATATATTCTATACATTGTACAGGGTCTGGTGAGTTTCTCCTGCTAGAAGAACAGAGTTGGCCCTGTATAATGCATTGTTATAAAGTGACAGTGTGTAAAGATGTAACTCTGCATTATCCATGGCCAGCTTTGCTCTTCTATATATTCTTCTATACATTGTGCAGGGTCTGGTGAGTATCTCCTGCTAGAAGAACAGAGTTGGCCCTGTATAATGCATTGTTATAAAGTGACAGTGTGTAAAGATGTAACTCTGCATTATCCAGTGCCAGCTGAGCTCCTCTATATATTCTTCTATACATTGTGCAGGGTCTGGTGAGTTTCTCCTGCTAGAAGATCAGTGTTGGCCCTGTATAATGCATTGTTATAAAGTGACAGTGTGTAAAGATGTAACTCTGCATTATACATGGCCAGCTGAGCACTTCTATATATTCTTCTATACATTGTGCAGGGTCTGGTGAGTTTCTCCTGCTAGAAGAACAGAGTTGGCCCTGTATAATGCATTGTTATATAGTGACAGTGTGTAAAGATGTAACTCTGCATTATCCATGGCTAGCTGAGCTCTTCTATATATTCTTCTAATCATTGTGCAGGGTCTGGTGAGTTTCTCATGCTAGAAGAACAGAGTTGGCCCTGTATAATGCATTGTTATAAAGTGACAGTGTGTAAAGATGTAACTCTGCATTATCCATGGCCAGCTGAGCTCTCTATATATTCTTCTATACATTGTGCAGGATCTGGTGAGTTTCTCCTGCTAGAAGAACAGAGTTGGTCCTGTATAATGCATTGTTATAAGGTGACAGTGTGTAAAGATGTAACTCTGCATTATCCATGGCCAGCTGAGCTCTTCTATATATTCTTCTATACATTGTGCAGGATCTGGTGAGTTTCTCCTGCTAGAAGAACAGAGTTGGTCCTGTATAATGCATTGTTATAAAGTGACAGTGTGTAAAGATGTAACTCTGCATTATCCATGGCCAACTGAGCTCTTCTATATATTCCTCTATACATTGTGCAGGGTCTGGTGAGTTTCTCCTGCTAGAAGAACAGAGTTGGTCCTGTATAATGTATTGTTATAAAGTGACAGTGTGTAAAGATGTAACTCTGCATTACCCATGGCCAGCTGAGCTCCTCTATATATTCTTCTATACATTGTGCAGGGTCTGGTGATTATCTCCTGCTAGAAGAACAGAGTTGGCCCTGTATAATGCATTGTTATAAAGTGACAGTGTGTAAAGATGTAACTCTGCATTATCCATGGCCAGCTGAGCTCTTCTATATATTCTTCTATACATTGTGCAGGGTCTGGTGAGTTTCTCCTGCTAGAAGAACAGAGTTGGTCCTGTATAATGTATTGTTATAAAGTGACAGTGTGTAAAGATGTAACTCTGCATTATCCATGGCCAGCTGAGCTCTTCTATATATTCTATACATTGTACAGGGTCTGGTGAGTTTCTCCTGCTAGAAGAACAGAGTTGGTCCTGTATAATGCATTGTTATAAAGTGACAGTGTGTAAAGATGTAACTCTGAATTATCCATGGCCAGCTGAGCTCTCTATATATTCTTCTATACATTGTGCAGGATCTGGTGAGTTTCTCCTGCTAGAAGAACAGAGTTGGTCCTGTATAATGCATTGTTATAAAGTGACAGTGTGTAAAGATGTAACTCTGCATTATCCATGGCCAGCTGAGCTCTCTATATATTATCTATACATTGTGCAAGGTCTGGTGAGTTTCTCCTGCTAGAAGAACAGAGTTGGCCCTGTATAATGCATTGTTATAAAGTGACAGTGTGTAAAGATGTAACTCTGCATTATCCAGTGCCAGCTGAGCTCCTCTATATATTCTTCTATACATTGTGCAGGGTATGGTGAGTTTCTCCTGCTAGAAGATCAGTGTTGGCCCTGTATAATGCATTGTTATAAAGTGACAGTGTGTAAAGATGTAACTCTGCATTATCCATGGCCAGCTGAGCTCTTCTATATATTCTTCTGTACATTGTGCTGGGTCTGGTGAGTTTCTCCTGCTAGAAGAACAGAGTTGGTCCTGTATAATGCAATGTTATATAGTGACAGTGTGTAAAGATGTAACTCTGCATTATCCATGGCCAGCTGAGCTCTTCTATATATTCTATACATTGTGCAGGGTCTGGTGAGTTTCTCCTGCTAGAAGAACAGAGTTGGCCCTGTATAATGCATTGTTATAAAGTGGCAGTGTGTAAAGATGTAACTCTGCATTATCCAGTGCCAGCTGAGCTCTTCTATATATTCTTCTATACATGATGCAGGGTCTGGTGAGTTTCTCCTGCTAGAAGAACAGAGTTGGTCCTGTATAATGCATTGTTATAAAGTGACAGTGTGTAAAGATGTAACTCTGCTTTATCCATGGCCAGCTGAGCTCCTCTATATATTCTATACATTGTACAGGGTCTGGTGAGTTTCTCCTGCTAGAAGAACAGAGTTGGCCCTGTATAATGCATTGTTATAAAGTGACAGTGTGTAAAGATGTAACTCTGCATTATCCATGGCCAGCTTTGCTCTTCTATATATTCTTCTATACATTGTGCAGGGTCTGGTGAGTTTCTCCTGCTAGAAGAACAGAGTTGGCCCTGTATAATGCATTGTTATAAAGTGACAGTGTGTAAAGATGTAACTCTGCATTATCCAGTGCCAGCTGAGCTCCTCTATATATTCTTCTATACATTGTGCAGGGTCTGGTGAGTTTCTCCTGCTAGAAGATCAGTGTTGGCCCTGTATAATGCATTGTTATAAAGTGACAGTGTGTAAAGATGTAACTCTGCATTATCCATGGCCAGCTGAGCACTTCTATATATTCTTCTATACATTGTGCAGGGTCTGGTGAGTTTCTCCTGCTAGAAGAACAGAGTTGGCCCTGTATAATGCATTGTTATATAGTGACAGTGTGTAAAGATGTAACTCTGCATTATCCATGGCTAGCTGAGCTCTTCTATATATTCTTCTATACATTGTGCAGGGTCTGGTGAGTTTCTCATGCTAGAAGAACAGAGTTGGCCCTGTATAATGCATTGTTATAAAGTGACAGTGTGTAAAGATGTAACTCTGCATTATCCATGGCCAGCTGAGCTCTCTATATATTCTTCTATACATTGTGCAGGATCTGGTGAGTTTCTCCTGCTAGAAGAACAGAGTTGGCCCTGTATAATGCATTGTTATAAAGTGACAGTGTGTAAAGATGTAACTCTGCATTATCCATGGCCAGCTTTGCTCTTCTATATATTCTTCTATACATTGTGCAGGGTCTGGTGAGTTTCTCCTGCTAGAAGAACAGAGTTGGCCCTGTATAATGCATTGTTATAAAGTGACAGTGTGTAAAGATGTAACTCTGCATTATCCAGTGCCAGCTGAGCTCCTCTATATATTCTTCTATACATTGTGCAGGGTCTGGTGAGTTTCTCCTGCTAGAAGATCAGTGTTGGCCCTGTATAATGCATTGTTATAAAGTGACAGTGTGTAAAGATGTAACTCTGCATTATCCATGGCCAGCTGAGCACTTCTATATATTCTTCTATACATTGTGCAGGGTCTGGTGAGTTTCTCATGCTAGAAGAACAGAGTTGGCCCTGTATAATGCATTGTTATAAAGTGACAGTGTGTAAAGATGTAACTCTGCTTTATCCATGGCCAGCTGAGCTCCTCTATATATTCTATACATTGTACAGGGTCTGGTGAGTTTCTCCTGCTAGAAGAACAGAGTTGGCCCTGTATAATGCATTGTTATAAAGTGACAGTGTGTAAAGATGTAACTCTGCATTATCCATGGCCAGCTTTGCTCTTCTATATATTCTTCTATACATTGTGCAGGGTCTGGTGAGTTTCTCCTGCTAGAAGAACAGAGTTGGCCCTGTATAATGCATTGTTATAAAGTGACAGTGTGTAAAGATGTAACTCTGCATTATCCAGTGCCAGCTGAGCTCCTCTATATATTCTTCTATACATTGTGCAGGGTCTGGTGAGTTTCTCCTGCTAGAAGATCAGTGTTGGCCCTGTATAATGCATTGTTATAAAGTGACAGTGTGTAAAGATGTAACTCTGCATTATACATGGCCAGCTGAGCACTTCTATATATTCTTCTATACATTGTGCAGGGTCTGGTGAGTTTCTCCTGCTAGAAGAACAGAGTTGGCCCTGTATAATGCATTGTTATATAGTGACAGTGTGTAAAGATGTAACTCTGCATTATCCATGGCTAGCTGAGCTCTTCTATATATTCTTCTAATCATTGTGCAGGGTCTGGTGAGTTTCTCATGCTAGAAGAACAGAGTTGGCCCTGTATAATGCATTGTTATAAAGTGACAGTGTGTAAAGATGTAACTCTGCATTATCCATGGCCAGCTGAGCTCTCTATATATTCTTCTATACATTGTGCAGGATCTGGTGAGTTTCTCCTGCTAGAAGAACAGAGTTGGTCCTGTATAATGCATTGTTATAAGGTGACAGTGTGTAAAGATGTAACTCTGCATTATCCATGGCCAGCTGAGCTCTCTATATATTCTTCTATACATTGTGCAGGATCTGGTGAGTTTCTCCTGCTAGAAGAACAGAGTTGGTCCTGTATAATGCATTGTTATAAAGTGACAGTGTGTAAAGATGTAACTCTGCATTATCCATGGCCAACTGAGCTCTTCTATATATTCCTCTATACATTGTGCAGGGTCTGGTGAGTTTCTCCTGCTAGAAGAACAGAGTTGGTCCTGTATAATGTATTGTTATAAAGTGACAGTGTGTAAAGATGTAACTCTGCATTACCCATGGCCAGCTGAGCTCCTCTATATATTCTTCTATACATTGTGCAGGGTCTGGTGATTATCTCCTGCTAGAAGAACAGAGTTGGCCCTGTATAATGCATTGTTATAAAGTGACAGTGTGTAAAGATGTAACTCTGCATTATCCATGGCCAGCTGAGCTCTTCTATATATTCTTCTATACATTGTGCAGGGTCTGGTGAGTTTCTCCTGCTAGAAGAACAGAGTTGGTCCTGTATAATGTATTGTTATAAAGTGACAGTGTGTAAAGATGTAACTCTGCATTATCCATGGCCAGCTGAGCTCTTCTATATATTCTATACATTGTACAGGGTCTGGTGAGTTTCTCCTGCTAGAAGAACAGAGTTGGTCCTGTATAATGCATTGTTATAAAGTGACAGTGTGTAAAGATGTAACTCTGAATTATCCATGGCCAGCTGAGCTCTCTATATATTCTTCTATACATTGTGCAGGATCTGGTGAGTTTCTCCTGCTAGAAGAACAGAGTTGGTCCTGTATAATGCATTGTTATAAAGTGACAGTGTGTAAAGATGTAACTCTGCATTATCCATGGCCAGCTGAGCTCTCTATATATTATCTATACATTGTGCAAGGTCTGGTGAGTTTCTCCTGCTAGAAGAACAGAGTTGGCCCTGTATAATACATTGTTATAAAGTGACAGTGTGTAAAGATGTAACTCTGCATTATCCATGGCCAGCTGAGCTCTTCTATATATTCTTCTATACATTGTGCAGGGTCTGGTGAGTTTCTCCTGCTAGAAGAACAGAGTTGGCCCTGTATAATGCATTGTTATAAAGTGACAGTGTGTAAAGATGTAACTCTGCATTATCCAGTGCCAGCTGAGCTCCTCTATATATTCTTCTATACATTGTGCAGGGTATGGTGAGTTTCTCCTGCTAGAAGATCAGTGTTGGCCCTGTATAATGCATTGTTATAAAGTGACAGTGTGTAAAGATGTAACTCTGCATTATCCATGGCCAGCTGAGCTCTTCTATATATTCTTCTGTACATTGTGCTGGGTCTGGTGAGTTTCTCCTGCTAGAAGAACAGAGTTGGTCCTGTATAATGCAATGTTATATAGTGACAGTGTGTAAAGATGTAACTCTGCATTATCCATGGCCAGCTGAGCTCTTCTATATATTCTATACATTGTGCAGGGTCTGGTGAGTTTCTCCTGCTAGAAGAACAGAGTTGGCCCTGTATAATGCATTGTTATAAAGTGGCAGTGTGTAAAGATGTAACTCTGCATTATCCAGTGCCAGCTGAGCTCTTCTATATATTCTTCTATACATGATGCAGGGTCTGGTGAGTTTCTCCTGCTAGAAGAACAGAGTTGGTCCTGTATAATGCATTGTTATAAAGTGACAGTGTGTAAAGATGTAACTCTGCTTTATCCATGGCCAGCTGAGCTCCTCTATATATTCTATACATTGTACAGGGTCTGGTGAGTTTCTCCTGCTAGAAGAACAGAGTTGGCCCTGTATAATGCATTGTTATAAAGTGACAGTGTGTAAAGATGTAACTCTGCATTATCCATGGCCAGCTTTGCTCTTCTATATATTCTTCTATACATTGTGCAGGGTCTGGTGAGTTTCTCCTGCTAGAAGAACAGAGTTGGCCCTGTATAATGCATTGTTATAAAGTGACAGTGTGTAAAGATGTAACTCTGCATTATCCAGTGCCAGCTGAGCTCCTCTATATATTCTTCTATACATTGTGCAGGGTCTGGTGAGTTTCTCCTGCTAGAAGATCAGTGTTGGCCCTGTATAATGCATTGTTATAAAGTGACAGTGTGTAAAGATGTAACTCTGCATTATCCATGGCCAGCTGAGCACTTCTATATATTCTTCTATACATTGTGCAGGGTCTGGTGAGTTTCTCCTGCTAGAAGAACAGAGTTGGCCCTGTATAATGCATTGTTATATAGTGACAGTGTGTAAAGATGTAACTCTGCATTATCCATGGCTAGCTGAGCTCTTCTATATATTCTTCTATACATTGTGCAGGGTCTGGTGAGTTTCTCATGCTAGAAGAACAGAGTTGGCCCTGTATAATGCATTGTTATAAAGTGACAGTGTGTATAGATGTAACTCTGCATTATCAATGGCCAGCTGAGCTCTTCTATATATTCTTCTATACATTGTGCAGGATCTGGTGAGTTTCTCCTGCTAGAAGAACAGAGTTGGTCCTGTATAATGCATTGTTATAAGGTGACAGTGTGTAAAGATGTAACTCTGCATTATCCATGGCCAGCTGAGCTCTCTATATATTCTTCTATACATTGTGCAGGATCTGGTGAGTTTCTCCTGCTAGAAGAACAGAGTTGGTCCTGTATAATGCATTGTTATAAAGTGACAGTGTGTAAAGATGTAACTCTGCATTATCCATGGCCAACTGAGCTCTTCTATATATTCCTCTATACATTGTGCAGGGTCTGGTGAGTTTCTCCTGCTAGAAGAACAGAGTTGGTCCTGTATAATGTATTGTTATAAAGTGACAGTGTGTAAAGATGTAACTCTGCATTACCCATGGCCAGCTGAGCTCCTCTATATATTCTTCTATACATTGTGCAGGGTCTGGTGATTATCTCCTGCTAGAAGAACAGAGTTGGCCCTGTATAATGCATTGTTATAAAGTGACAGTGTGTAAAGATGTAACTCTGCATTATCCATGGCCAGCTGAGCTCTTCTATATATTCTTCTATACATTGTGCAGGGTCTGGTGAGTTTCTCCTGCTAGAAGAACAGAGTTGGTCCTGTATAATGTATTGTTATAAAGTGACAGTGTGTAAAGATGTAACTCTGCATTATCCATGGCCAGCTGAGCTCTTCTATATATTCTATACATTGTACAGGGTCTGGTGAGTTTCTCCTGCTAGAAGAACAGAGTTGGTCCTGTATAATGCATTGTTATAAAGTGACAGTGTGTAAAGATGTAACTCTGAATTATCCATGGCCAGCTGAGCTCTCTATATATTCTTCTATACATTGTGCAGGATCTGGTGAGTTTCTCCTGCTAAAAGAACAGAGTTGGTCCTGTATAATGCATTGTTATAAAGTGACAGTGTGTAAAGATGTAACTCTGCATTATCCATGGCCAGCTGAGCTCTCTATATATTATCTATACATTGTGCAAGGTCTGGTGAGTTTCTCCTGCTAGAAGAACAGAGTTGGCCCTGTATAATACATTGTTATAAAGTGACAGTGTGTAAAGATGTAACTCTGCATTATCCATGGCCAGCTGAGCTCTTCTATATATTCTTCTATACATTGTGCAGGGTCTGGTGAGTTTCTCCTGTTAGAAGAACAGAGTTGGCCCTGTATAATGCATTGTTATAAAGTGACAGTGTGTAAAGATGTAACTCTGCATTATCCATGGCCAGCTGAGCTCTTCTATATATTATTCTATACATTGTGCAGGGTCTGGTGAGTTTCTCCTGCTAGAAGAACACAGTTGGCCCTGTATAATGCATTGTTATATAGTGACAGTGTGTAAAGATGTAACTCTGCATTATCCATGGCCAGCTGAGCTCTCTATATATTCTATACATTGTACAGGGCCTGGTGAGTTTCTCCTGCTAGAAGAACAGAGTTGGCCCTGTATAATGCATTGTTATAAAGTGACAGTGTGTAAAGATGTAACTGCATTATCCATGGCCAGCTGAGCTCTTCTATATATTCTATATACATTGTGCAGGGCCTGGTGAGTTTCTCCTGCTAGAAGAACAGAGTTGGTCCTGTATAATGCATTGTTATAAAGTGACAGTGTGTAAAGATGTAACTCTGCATTATCCATGGCCAGCTGAGCTCTTCTATATATTATCTATACATTGTGCAGGGTCTGGTGAGTTTCTCCTGCTAGAAGAACAGAGTTGGCCCTGTATAATGCATTGTTATAAAGTGACAGTGTGTAAAGATGTAACTCTGCATTATCCATGGCCAGCTGAGCTCTTCTATATATTCCTCTATACATTGTGCAGGGTCTGGTGAGTTTCTCCTGCTAGAAGAACAGAGTTGGCCCTCTATAATGCATTGTTATAAAGTGACAGTGTGTAAAGATGTAACTCTGCATTATCCATGGCCAGCTGAGCTCTTCTATATATTCTTCTTCTATACATTGTGCAGGGTCTGGTGAGTTTCTCTTGCTAGAAGAACAGAGTTGGTCCTGTATAATGCATTGTTATAAAGTGACAGTGTGTAAAGATGTAACTCTGCATTATCCATGGCCAGCTGAGCTCTTCTATATATTCTTCTATACATTGTGCAGGGTCTGGTGAGTTTCTCCTGTTAGAAGAACAGAGTTGGTCCTGTATAATGCATTGTTATAAAGTGACAGTGTGTAAAGATGTAACTCTGCATTATCCATGGCCAGCTGAGCTCTTCTATATATTCCTCTATACATTGTGCAGGGTCTGGTGAGTTTCTCCTGCTAGAAGAACAGAGTTGGTCCTGTATAATGCCTTGTTATAAAGTGACAGTGTGTAAAGATGTAACTCTGCATTATCCATGGCCAGCTGAGCTCTTCTATATATTCCTCTATACATTGTGCAGGGTCTGGTGAGTTTCTCCTGCTAGAAGAACAGAGTTGGCCCTGTATAATGCATTGTTATAAAGTGACAGTGTGTAATGATGTAACTCTGCATTATCCTTGGCCAGCTGAGCTCTTCTATATATTCCTCTATACATTGTGCAGGGTCTGGTGAGTTTCTCCTGCTAGAAGAACAGAGTTGGTCCTGTATAATGCATTGTTATAAAGTGGCAGTGTGTAAAGATGTAACTCTGCATTATCCATGGCCAGCTGAGCTCTTCTATATATTCCTCTATACATTGTGCAGGGTCTGGTGAGTTTCTCCTGCTAGAAGAACAGAGTTGGTCCTGTATAATGCATTGTTATAAAGTGGCAGTGTGTAAAGATGTAACTCTGCATTATCCATGGCCAGCTGAGCTCTTCTAGCAGGTCTGACCCTGGCCCTACACGGTGTATTGAGATATTGGTGAACCTGAACTCACCTTTTAGTAAATATTCCCTGGGACTGTGTAGTTCCCTCCTAACATGAAAGGTTATCAGGTCAGTTACTGGATAAGAGTTTTCTGCACACAATGCCCCACTCCCCCTGTTAGAGTGATGTCTTCCCTTTCCAAATGATGTGTAGTTTCACAAGATATAACCTGCTATGGTACAGTGAGCACTCGGCCATATAACCCATTTACAGCTCTCTCTACAATGAAATCTCCCCCCCATAAAACTTCTTCTGCTGGTGACTGTGTCTCTGGGGGGCTGATGCGATCTCAGACCCTGAACATCAGTAAAATGAAAGGAACTGACCAATGTTTGGGACTTTGGGTTATAAAGAATACAATGAAAAAACAAGTAACCCGAATGAACCAACCTCTCCAACTCATGTTTAGAATCTCTGCAGGATGAACACCATAACATAAGATTCTGCTCTGACATCTGCCCTCCTTCCACAGACATCAGCAAAGTCTCATTGTTTCGCTTCCTGACCTTTTACTTGTATTTTATATTTAATATATTGAAATCGTTACACATGAGAAAAATGTGTACAAATGATTTATCAGATCTCTTAGATTTCATTTACCCACAAAGCCATTCTAAAAGATTTATACATCTGCAGGTTGAGTAGCATCAGATATAGTTTGGTACTTTTGGAAAGAAGTGGTGGGAAGGTCCCATTTAATCTCTTACCTCAGTGGATCTGATCTACAGACGCTGAATCGGTTGATAAAGGAGATCCAGCCGAGTGATGTGAGAATTACTGATATGGAAAGGAATGAGATAACAGGGCAGTGTGTTTTACATGTTATTACTGATTATAATGTAATAAATCATCAAAAAACAAGCATTTTGGAAAGCGTATAACTGAAAGAGTATTGAAGGTATCTCAGCTGAAGCATATTTGGCAGGAAAGCACCTCCCTGCAAGATAAATATTAACACAAGTCCACCATGACCAGGCTTGTAATAGCCCTTCATGTGTTTGGTGTCAGGAGTAGGTTTGACACCTTTTCTTTAAAAAAAATACCGGCCTTGGCACTGTCTCCATAGACTTAACATTGTCCTGATGACAATTTTTTACCGGCCTGCCGGTAAAATACCGGCCAGGTGGCAACCCTAGTCAGGAGAGTGGATATGTGAAGCACGTGGCTGGGTGGGACACTTACTGCTAAAGGCATGGCCCCGATCATATAATATATCACCCCTCTTTTTTCTTGCCGTTTGTTTTGGCTTTTACAAATTTGGCACTATACCTTCGTTACCAGCTGAGGAGGGGTTGGGCAGATGGGATGCTGTGAGGGACGTAGCTCTTATACATGGAGATGCTTGGAGAAAATGGGGAAGATCCTGAGCACTCGGCCTTTTCTGTCCTCCTCACAGATTATGTTGAGTCCACTCCTCCTGCAGAGAGGCCGACTCGGGCCAGAAAGCCTGGAGCAACTCGGTACTCCACCAAATGGCAGAAGAGCTAGGTCTCACCTCAACCTCTAAAGGTTTCTTGCTCCCCGAATGGTTTGGCCCACCCCATGGGATATGATGCAGCTCCCGCTCTTCATACCGCGTCACCTTCTTCCCATTTACATTGGGGTCCGAAGCAATTAGTAATCATCCATTCCCCTCCATGCAATCCTTTTCTACGACTAACAGTGGTCAAGTTCAAGTCACTACTTTCAGTCCTGGCTCCCCTTCTGCCTTGTATATGAACCCTAGTTCAAGTCCACAGGTTCCGGGGAGAGGCAACACTTTGGTTTCTCAAACCTTCTCTAATCGCCTGCAAGACTTGGGCTGTTGAAAAGTCCCCAGACCACTCATCTGGCCAGAAAAAAAAACTCTGATCAGTGCCATCTTCCTAGTCAGAATCACAGCACGGGCATGCAGGGGTTAATGGTTGTTAAATTAATATATGACAATAATATAATTACTGGATTTAGAAAAAAAAAAAACTTTAAAATTGCAAAAAATAAAAACTAGTTTGAGCAAAAACAAGGGTTGGGAAGGGTTGTATGACAATCCACATGTGAAGCACAGGGTGTGAATTGGTAGCAAAATATAAACACACTGACTTTACCATATAATTTGCGTGTAACCACATGGCCGGAAACCAGCCAATCGGGTGCGAGGAAGAGTCCTGGCCCCGTTACAGACGGCTGATTAATTCGTTATAAGGTAGGGAAGGGTTACTAGCCCAGTATGTCCTGCTTTTCCCAAAAAAACAAACATCCTGACCGTTTTTGAAGTCATCTATTGTCTTTGATAGCACCACCTCTCTTGGCAGTGAATTCCATATCTTTATTGTCCTTACCGAACACAATCTCTAGATTGCGTTCAGTGGAGGCGTAGTAGTTAAACACCCCGGAGTTGAGAGGTGTTGAGGCGAGGCTCTACAGAGAGGATGGGGTGGGACCAACAATGAGCCAGTCGGTTGTGGTGGGGGGTCCCTGGAGTATGGCATTGTGCTGGAGTGTCTGTCTATGACGTCACCTTGCAGAGGACGCCAATATTAGCCAATTAATACCTTCTTAGTACATTGTGCTGGGGTCTTTAATGTTTTTATATTGCACTTGTATGTTACATTGTTTCCCTGCTTCCCACTGTTTATTGTCACTGTTTTCCATTTGTTTTTGTTTTAATAAACACTGTGGCCTATTTAAATTCCAGCACATCTCTGTGTACCCTTTTCTTAAATTTTGTTAATCTCCCCTCACCACCGTCTCTGCCGGCAAGCAAGGGTTTATTTTTGTTTTTTTTAAAGGGGCAGATTTTTTTTTTTTTTTATAATTTAATTTTTTAGCCTTTTGTGCCGCCCCTTAAAGGCATAGAATGAAAGCACCGCCCTAGGCAATGCTAAATACAGCGCTACACAGTCTGCAAGTATAGTTATCATTCACCTGGTATTATTATATGTCTGCTCTGTACAGACTCCTGTGTAATATATGTATGCACACACTGCAAGTATGGTTATCATTCACCTGGTATTATTATATGTCTGCTCTGTACAGGCTCCTGTGTAATATATGTATGCACACACTGCAAGTATGGTTATCATTCACCTGGTATTATTATATGTCTGCTCTGTACATGCTCCTGTGTAATATATGTATGCACACACTGCAAGTATAGTTATCATTCACCTGGTATTATTATATGTCTGCTCTGCACAGACTCCTGTGTAATATATGTATGCACACACTGCAAGTATAGTTATCATTCACCTGGTATTATTATATGTCTGCTCTGTACAGGATCCTGTGTAATATATGTGTGCACACACTGCAAGTATAGTTATCATTCACCTGGTATTATTATATGTCTGCTCTGTACAGATTCCTGTGTAATATATGTATTCACACACTGCAAGTATAGTTATCATTCACCTGGTATTATTATATGTGTGCTCTGTACAGACTCCTGTGTAATATATGTACGCACGCATTGCAAGTATAGTTATAATTCACCTGGTATTATTATATGTCTGCTCTGTACAGACTCCTGTGTAATATATGTATGCACACACTGCAAGTATAGTTATCATTCACCTGGTATTATATGTCTGCTCTGTACAGACTCCTGTGTAATATATGTATGCACACACTGCAAGTATAGTTATCATTCACCTGGTATTATTATATGTCTGCTCTGTACAGACTCCTGTGTAATATATGTATGCACACACTGCAAGTATAGTTATCATTCACCTGGTATTATTATATGTCTGCTCTGTACTGGATCCTGTGTAATATATGTATGTACACACTGCAAGTATAGTTATCATTCACCTGGTATTATTATATGTCTGCTCTCTACAGACTCCTGTGTAATATATGTATGCACACACTGCAAGTATAGTTATCATTCACCTGGTATTATTATATATCTGCTCTGTACAGACTCCTGTGTAATATATGTGTGCACACACTGCAAGTATAGTTATCATTCACCTGGTATTATTATATGTCTGCTCTGTACAGACTCCTGTGTAATATATGTATGCACACACTGCAAGTATAGTTATCATTCACCTAGTATTATTATATGTGTGCTCTGTACAGGCTCCTGTGTAATATATGTATGCACACACTTCAAGTATAGTTATCATTCACCTGGTATTATTATATGTCTGCTCTGTACAGACTCCTGTGTAATATATGTGTGCACACACTGCAAGTATAGTTATCATTCACCTGATATTATTATATGTCTGCTCTGTACAGGATCCTGTGTAATATATGTATGTACACACTGCAAGTATAGTTATCATTCACCTGGTATTATTATATGTCTGCTCTCTACAGACTCCTGTGTAATATATGTATGCAAACACTGCAAGTATAGTTATCATTCACCTGGTATTATTATATGTCTGCTCTGTACTGGATCCTGTGTAATATATGTATGTACACACTGCAAGTATAGTTATCATTCACCTGGTATTATTATATGCCTGCTCTCTACAGACTCCTGTGTAATATATGTATGCACACACTGCAAGTATAGTTATCATTTGAGCTTGGCTGCTCTTCTAAGAGCTGCTTTTCAAAGAGTATATTTAAGAGATATTCTGGAGACAGACTTGATTTTTGAACTTGCTGAGATCTTCTTTTCTACTGATACAAGTAAGATTCATTTAGTCAAGTTATTGTGTGGTGGTTTGTACTGATTTCCTGATTCAAATTGCTAAGGAATTTGAATTGAATACTTAGGTGTTTGTCATTGTTTGGTTCTAATTAGCATAGGCTCACTCAGGTGTTAAAACCTTCCTTGGTGCTTGTAGGTGTGTGCTGTGGGTGTATATAAGGCATAGTAGAAATTAGCTTGGCTGCTCTTCTAAGAGCTGCTTTTCAAAGAGTATATTTAAGAGATATTCTGGAGACAGACTTGCTTTTCAAAGAGTATATTTAAGAGATATTCTGGAGACAGACTTGCTTTTCAAAGAGTATATTTAAGAGATATTCTGGAGACAGACTTGCTTTTCAAAGAGTATATTTAAGAGATATTCTGGAGACAGACTTGCTTTTCAAAGAGTATATTTAAGAGATATTCTGGAGACAGACTTGCTTTTCAAAGAGTATATTTAAGAGATATTCTGGAGACAGACTTGCTTTTCAAAGAGTATATTTAAGAGATATTCTGGAGACAGACTTGCTTTTCAAAGAGTATATTTAAGAGATATTCTGGAGACAGACTTGCTTTTCAAAGAGTATATTTAAGAGATATTCTGGAGACAGACTTGCTTTTCAAAGAGTATATTTAAGAGATATTCTGGAGACAGACTTGCTTTTCAAAGAGTATATTTAAGAGATATTCTGGAGACAGACTTGCTTTTCAAAGAGTATATTTAAGAGATATTCTGGAGACAGACTTGCTTTTCAAAGAGTATATTTAAGAGATATTCTGGAGACAGACTTGCTTTTCAAAGAGTATATTTAAGAGATATTCTGGAGACAGACTTGCTTTTCAAAGAGTATATTTAAGAGATATTCTGGAGATACTCTGGATGTAGTCTGAGGTATACAAGAGGTGAAAAAAACTAAAAGATCTTTTTGATTTAAATTCTTAAAATGGCAGATTTGGTTTACTGTGATAATTGTTCTGCATTTGTTTCACATTCCATTTTTTGGAGGTTTGGATGCAGTCTAATCTGTAGACAGTTCTCAAGATTGCAGCAGGAGATTGCATTTTTAAAGTCCGAGATTTGTAATTTATCTGTAAAACAAACTCGGGCTGAGACTGTTGCGAAGTCACTGACACAGAGGCCATTGCCGCAGAGGCTTCCTAGGAATGGCAGGTGGATTACTGTTGGATCTGGTAGGCTTAGAGTTGTGGATAAAAGGCATGTCCCACAGTCTGTGGCTGTCCAGAATTCATTTTCAGCACTTGCAGAGTGCAGTGGTGTTGTGGAGGCAGGCTCAGACGCAGAGTTTGAGGAACCACTCTCCTATGTGGCTAAGGTGTGCAAGGAGAAGGTGAGGCCTGATAGAAAGCAGTTGTTGTTGGGCGATTCTATCATAAGAGGTGCGGAGTTGGACACTATTGGCTTAGTGAGATGTCTTCCTGGAGCTACTGCTCGCAGAGACAGGAGGCGTATTTCTAATATTGTTAAGCAAGCAAATCAGGAAGGAGAATTGGATGTACTGGTTCATCTAGGGACAAATGATTTGGCTTGCAATGAGGTTTCAGAGGTGAAGGAAGCTTTTCGTGTTCTTGCCAATGATATACGGCAGGTTGTGTCCACACTGTCCTTTTCTGAAGTTATGCCTGTGCCTAACATTCAGAATGATAGACGGATGCGTATTAGGGACTTCAACTTGTGGCTTGGGGAATGGTGTCGGGAGCAAGGATTTGGCTTTGTTTCTCATGGAAGTTCACTATGGGATAGAAAGGAACTGTACAAAAAAGATGGTTTGCATCTTTCTCAAAAGGGAACGAATGTTCTCAGTGAGCAGTTCAGAGGTTTTGCTAGGAGGTTTTTAAACTAAAAGAGGGGGGCAAAATGGCGATAAAACATCAATCCAATTGCCCCCCAAAACAGGGACAGAAGTTACCTGTAGTCAGCGTGCTAAAAAAGGATAAGCTTAGGGTCATGTCTACAAATGCTCGCAGTTTAGGGAATAAGATCCATGAACTTGTGACAATATTGGCAACTGAGAATGTAGATTTAGTGGCTGTTACTGAGACATGGTATAATGAAAAACATGACTGGGACATTTCAATACCAGGGTACTCTTTATATATATCAATACCAGGGTACTCTTTATATATATATCAATATCAGGGTACTCTTTATATATATCAATACCAGGGTACTCTTTATATATATCAATACCAGGGTACTCTTTATATATATCATTATCAGGGTACTCTTTATATATATCAATACCAGGGTACTCTTTATATATATCAATACCAGGGTACTCTTTATATAGAAAAGACAGAGAAGGTAAAAAAGGGGGAGGGGTGGCCCTGTATGTGAGGGATACCTTAAAATGTAACGTAATACAAGTTAGTGAGGCGAACATAGAGTCAGTTTGGGTTACATTAGAATTTGGTAATCATATGGTAACTCGGGTAGGTGGGATTTATAGGCCCCCTGGACAAATAGAGGAGTTAGATAATCTACTAGTTGAGGAAATAGCTAAAATGACAATGAAGGGAGAAGTGATCATCATGGGTGACTTTAATCTTCCTGATGTGAACTGGAAATACAAAACAGCTACTTGTGCCAGGAGTACGCATATCCTAAACTCCCTACTGGGATTATCTCTAAAACAAGTAGTGGAGGAGCCAACTGGAAAGCAGGCCATACTAGACTTAGTGTTCACAAATGGAGATTTGTTATCAGATATTACTGTAGGTGAAAGTTTAGGATCTAGTGATCACCAGACAGTGTGGTTTAATATAAGAACAGTGACCCAGTCACACCACACAAAAACAAAAGGTTTAGATTTTAGAAAAACAGACTTTTCTAAAATTAGATTAGGTGTAAAGGAGTCATTATCAGACTGGAGCAATTTAAATGGAGTCCAGGAGAAATGGGATTATCTAAAAGTTACACTACTGAAGGCAACAGAAAATTGCATAAGGCTTGTCAGTAAGAGCAAAACATTGAAGAAACCATTGTGGTACTCTGCAGAGGTGGCTAAAATAGTAAAAAATAAAAAGCTAGCATTTAGTAATTATAAAAATACTCAGAGTGAGGAAGATAGAAAGATCTATAAGAGTAGGCAGAAAGAGGCAAAGCAAGCTATAAGAGCTTCCAAAGCACACACAGAAGAGACTATAGCCCAGTCAGTGAAAAAGGGGGATAAAACATTTTTTAGATACATAAATGAGAAAAGGAAAGTAAAACAAGGATTAGTTAGATTAAAAACAAAAGAAGGATGCTATGTAGAAGAGGATAAAGGCTTAGCAGACTGCCTTAATGAATATTTTTGTTCAGTTTTTACAAATGAAAATGAGGGTAAGGGACCTCATTTAGGGAAAAAGACTAATGAGTCTTTTGATGCATGTAAGTTTACAGAGGAAGAGGTTTTACTTCAGCTGTCTAAAGTAAAGACAAATAAGTCGATGGGACCTGATGGGATACATCCAAAGTTATTAAAAGAACTTAGTGGTGTACTAGCAAAACCGTTAACAGATTTATTTAACCAATCATTGTTAACGGGAGTAGTTCCAGAAGATTGGAAATTAGCTAATGTTGTGCCCATTCACAAGAAAGGTAGTAAGGAGGAGGCGGGCAACTATAGACCAGTAAGTCTTACTTCAGTAGTGGGGAAAATAATGGAAACCTTGTTAAAGAATAGGATTGTTGAACATCTAAAGTCGCTTGGATTTCAAGATCAGAGACAGCATGGGTTTACTTCAGGGAGATCATGCCAAACTAATCTTATTGATTTTTTTGATTGGGTAACTAAAATAATAGATCAGGGTGGTGCAGTAGACATTGCTTACCTAGATTTCAGTAAGGCTTTTGACACTGTCGCACATAGAAGGCTTATCAATAAACTGAAATCTTTGAGTTTGGATTTCAATATTGTTGAATGGATTAGACAATGGCTGAGTGACAGGCAACAGAGGGTTGTAGTCAATGGGGTATATTCGATGCAAGGTCTTGTTACTAGTGGGGTACCTCAGGGATCTGTTCTTGGACCCATTCTCTTTAATATTTTTATTAGCGATATTGCAGAAGGTCTTGTTGGTAAAGTATGTCTTTTTGCTGATGATACAAAGATTTGCAGCAGGGTTGATATTCATGGAGGGATAAGCCAAATGGCAAATGATTTAGCTAAACTAGAAAAATGGTCAGAGCAGTGGCAACTGACATTTAATGTGGACAAGTGTAAGATTATGCACCTTGGGCGTAAAAACCCAAAAGCAGAATATAGACTATTTGGTACAGTCCTAACCTCAACATCTGAGGAAAGGGATTTAGGAGTAATAATTTCAGAGGACTTGAAGGTAGGTAGGCAATGCAATAGAGCAGCAGGAAATGCTAGCAGAATGCTTGGTTGCATAGGGAGAGGTATTAGCAGTAGGAAGAGGGAAGTGCTCATGCCATTGTACAGAGCACTGGTGAGACCTCACTTGGAGTATTGTACAGAGCGCTGGTGAGACCTCACTTGGAGTATTGTACAGAGCGCTGGTGAGACCTCACTTGGAGTATTGTACGCAGTACTGGAGACCGTATCTCCAGAAGGATATTGATACTTTGGAGAGAGTTCAGAGAAGGGCTACTAAACTGGTTCATGGGTTGAAGGATAAAACTTACCAGGAAAGGTTAAAGCATCTTAACATGTATAGCTTGGAGGAAAGACGTAACAGGGGGGATATGATAGAAACATTTAAATACATAAAGGGAATCAACACAGTAAAGGAAGAGAGTATATTTAAAAGAAGAAAAACTACCACAACTAGAGGACATAGTCTTAAATTAGAGGGGCAACGATTTAAAAGTAATATCAGGAAGTATTACTTTACTGAGAGGGTAGTGGATGTATGGAATAGCCTGCCAGCAGAAGTGGTAGAGGTAAACACAGTCAAGGATTTTAAGCATGCGTGGGATAGACACAAGGCTATCCTAGCTATAAGACCGGGAACGGGGGACTAATAAAAGTACTCAAAAAAAAAAAATTGGGCAGACTAGATGGACCGAATGGTTCTTATCTGCCGACACATTCTATGTTTCTATGTTTCTATGTTTCTGTGTAATATATGTGTGCACACACTGCAAGTATAGTTATCATTCACCTGGTATTATTATATGTCTGCTCTGTACAGACTCCTGTGTAATATATGTATGCACACACTGCAAGTATAGTTATCATTCACCTAGTATTATTATATGTGTGCTCTGTACAGGCTCCTGTGTAATATATGTATGCACACACTTCAAGTATAGTTATCATTCACCTGGTATTATTATATGTCTGCTCTGTACAGACTCCTGTGTAATATATGTATACACACACTGCAAGTATAGTTATCATTCACCTGGTATTATTATATGTCTGCTCTGTACAGACTCCTGTGTAATATATGTATGCACACACTGCAAGTATAGTTATCATTCACCTAGTATTATTATATGTGTGCTCTGTACAGGCTCCTGTGTAATATATGTATGCACACACTTCAAGTATAGTTATCATTCACCTGGTATTATTATATGTCTGCTCTGTACAGACTCCTGTGTAATATATGTATGCACACACTGCAAGTATAGTTATCATTCACCTGGTATTATTATATGTCTGCTCTCTACAGACTCTTGTGTAATATATGTATGCACACACTGCAAGTATAGTTATCATTCACCTGGTATTATTATATATCTGCTCTGTACAGACTCCTGTGTAATATATGTATGTACACACTGCAAGTATAGTTATCATTCCCCTGGTATTATTATATGTCTGCTCTGTACAGACTCCTGTGTAATATATGTGTGCACACACTGCAAGTATAGTTATCATTCACCTGGTATTATTATATGTCTGCTCTCTACAGACTCCTGTGTAATATATGTATGCACACACTGCAAGTATAGTTATCATTCACCTGGTATTATTATATATCTGCTCTGTACAGACTCCTGTGTAATATATGTATGAACACACTGCAAGTATAGTTATCATTCACCTGGTATTATTATATGTCTGCTCTGTACAGACTCCTGTGTAATATATGTGTGCACACACTGCAAGTATAGTTATCATTCACCTGGTATTATTATATGTCTGCTCTCTACAGACTCCTGTGTAATATATGTATGCACACACTGCAAGTATAGTTATCATTCACCTGGTATTATTATATATCTGCTCTGTACAGACTCCTGTGTAATATATGTATGTACACACTGCAAGTATAGTTATCATTCACCTGGTATTATTATATGTCTGCTCTGTACAGACTCCTATATGTCTGCTCTGTACAGACTCCTGTGTAATATATGGATGCACACACTGCAAGTATAGTTATCATTCACCTGGTATTATTATATGTCTGCTCTGTACAGACTCCTGTGTAATATATGTATGCACACACTGCAAATATAGTTATCATTCACCTGGTATTATTATATGTCTGCTCTGTACAGGCTCCTGTGTAATATATGTATGCACACATTGCAAGTATAGTTATCATTCACCTGGTATTATTATATGTCTGCTCTGTACAGACTCCTGTGTAATATATGTATGCACACACTGCAAGTATAGTTATCATTCACCTGGTATTATTATATGTCTGCTCTGTACAGACTCCTGTGTAATATATGTATGCACACACTGCAAGTATAGTTATCATTCACCTGGTATTATTATATGTCTGCTGTGTACAGACTCCTGTGTGATATATGTATGCACACACTGCAAGTATAGTTATCATTCACCTGGTATTATTATATGTCTGCTCTGTACAGACTCCTGTGTAATATATGTATGCACACACTGCAAGTATAGTTATCATTCACCTGGTATTATTATATGTCTGCTCTGTACAGGCTCCTGTGTAATATATGTATGCACACACTGCAAGTATAGTTATCATTCACCTGGTATTATTATATGTCTGCTCTGTACAGACTCCTGTGTAATATATGTATGCACATACTGCAAGTATAGTTATCATTCACCTGGTATTATTATATGTCTGCTCTGTACAGACTCCTGTGTAATATATGTATGCACACACTGCAAGTATAGTTATCATTCACCTGGTATTATTATATGTCTGCTCTGTACAGACTCCTGTGTAATATATGTATGCACACACTGCAAGTATAGTTATCACTCACCTGGTATTATTATATGTCTGCTCTGTACAGGATCCTGTGTAATATATGTGTGCACACACTGCAAGTATAGTTATCATTCACCTGGTATTATTATATGTCTGCTCTGTACAGGCTCCTGTGTAATATATGTGTGCACACACTGCAAGTATAGTTATCATTCACCTGGTATTATTATATGTCTGCTCTGTACAGGCTCCTGTGTAATATATGTATGTACACTCAAGTATAGTTAAGATTCACCTGGTATTATTAAATGTCTGCTCCGTACAGAAGTTTAGTCTTTCTTTCTAGGTTTTGTTTCTCCAAATATATTGCACTGTGGACAAATATTTGATGATAGAGAGAGCAATGATGCGGTATTTACACAATCTCCATTCAGTGGAAGCTGTAATCTCTCTTCTTTGTCTTTCATATTATCCCATTGTACACACTGCAGGTTTACTGAAGTTACTGACAATTTATTTCAGGGGCTCTTATCAATGTCTTTATTACTCCGAGACGGAGATTAGATCTGACTGGATCAATTGCTGGGCAGAGTTATGAACAATAACATAATCCTAAGGCTATCCTAGATATAAGATAAGGCCAGGGACTAATGAAAGTATTACATTACTGAGAGGGTCGTGGATGTATGGAATAGTCTTCCAGTAGAAGTGGTAGAGGTTAATACAGTGAGGGAGTTTAAGCATGCATGGGATAGGTATAAGGCTATCCTAGATATAAGATAAGGTCAGGGACTAATGAAAGTATTACATTACTGAGAGGGTAGTGGATGTATGGAATAGTCTTCCAGTAGAAGTGGTAGAGGTTAATACAGTGAAGGAGTTTAAGCATGCGTGGGATAGGTATAAGGCTATCCTAGATATAAGATAAGGCCGGGGACTAATGAAAGTATTACATTACTGAGAGGGTAGTGGATGTATGGAATAGTCTTCCAGTAGAAGTGGTAGAGGTTAATACAGTGAAGGAGTTTAAGCATGCATGGGATAGGTATAAGGCTATCCTAGATATAAGATAAGGCCAGGGACTAATGAAAGTATTACTTTACTGAGAGGGTAGTGGATGTATGGAATAGTCTTCCAGTAGAAGTGGTAGAGGTTAATACAGTGAAGGAGTTTAAGCATGCATGGGATAGGTATAAGGCTATCCTAGATATAAGATAAGGTCAGGGACTAATGATAGTATTACATTACTGAGAGGGTAGTGGATGTATGGAATAGTCTTCCAGTAGAAGTGGTAGTGGTTAATACAGTGAAGGAGTTTAAGCATGTATGGGATAGGTATAAGGCTATCCTAGATATAAGATAAGGCCAGGGACTAATGAAAGTATTACATTACTGAGAGGGTAGTGGATGTATGGAATAGTCTTCCAGTAGAAGTGGTAGAGGTTAATACAGTGAAGGAGTTTAAGCATGCGTGGGATAGGTATAAGGCTATCCTAGATATAAGATAAGGCCAGGGACTAATGAAAGTATTACATTACTGTGAGGGTAGTAGATGTATGGAATAGTCTTCCAGTAGAAGTGGTAGATGTTAATACAGTGAAGGAGTTTAAGCATGCATGGGATAGGTATAAGGCTATCCTAGATATAAGATAAGGCCAGGGACTAATGAAAGTATTACTTTACTGAGAGGGTAGTGGATGTATGGAATAGTCTTCCAGTAGAAGTGATAGAGGTTAATACAGTGAAGGAGTTTAAGCATGCATGGGATAGGTATAAGGCTATCCTAGATATAAGATAAGGTCAGGGACTAATGAAAGTATTACATTACTGAGAGGGTAGTGGATGCATGGAATAGTCTTCCAGTAGAAGTGGTTAAGGTTAATACAGTGAAGGAGTTTAAGCATGCATGGGATAGGTATAAGGCTATCCTAGATATAAGATAAGGTCAGGGACTAATGAAAGTATTACATTACTGAGAGGGTAGTGGATGCATGGAATAGTCTTCCAGTAGAAGTGGTAGAGGTTAATACAGTGAAGGTGTTTAAGCATGCATGGGATAGGTATAAGGCTATCCTAGATATAAGATAAGGTCAGGGACTAATGAAAGTATTACATTACTGAGAGGGTAGTGGATGTATGGAATAGTCTTCCAGTAGAAGTGGTAGAGGTTAATACAGTGAAGGAGTTTAAGCATGCGTGGGATAGGTATAAGGCTATCCTAGATATAAGATAAGGCCGGGGACTAATGAAAGTATTACATTACTGAGAGGGTAGTGGATGTATGGAATAGTCTTCCAGTAGAAGTGGTAGAGGTTAATACAGTGAAGGAGTTTAAGCATGCATGGGATAGGTATAAGGCTATCCTAGATATAAGATAAGGCCAGGGACTAATGAAAGTATTACTTTACTGAGAGGGTAGTGGATGTATGGAATAGTCTTCCAGTAGAAGTGGTAGAGGTTAATACAGTGAAGGAGTTTAAGCATGCATGGGATAGGTATAAGGCTATCCTAGATATAAGATAAGGTCAGGGACTAATGATAGTATTACATTACTGAGAGGGTAGTGGATGTATGGAATAGTCTTCCAGTAGAAGTGGTAGTGGTTAATACAGTGAAGGAGTTTAAGCATGTATGGGATAGGTATAAGGCTATCCTAGATATAAGATAAGGCCAGGGACTAATGAAAGTATTACATTACTGAGAGGGTAGTGGATGTATGGAATAGTCTTCCAGTAGAAGTGGTAGAGGTTAATACAGTGAAGGAGTTTAAGCATGCGTGGGATAGGTATAAGGCTATCCTAGATATAAGATAAGGCCAGGGACTAATGAAAGTATTACATTACTGTGAGGGTAGTAGATGTATGGAATAGTCTTTCAGTAGAAGTGGTAGATGTTAATACAGTGAAGGAGTTTAAGCATGCATGGGATAGGTATAAGGCTATCCTAGATATAAGATAAGGCCAGGGACTAATGAAAGTATTACTTTACTGAGAGGGTAGTGGATGTATGGAATAGTCTTCCAGTAGAAGTGATAGAGGTTAATACAGTGAAGGAGTTTAAGCATGCATGGGATAGGTATAAGGCTATCCTAGATATAAGATAAGGTCAGGGACTAATGAAAGTATTACATTACTGAGAGGGTAGTGGATGCATGGAATAGTCTTCCAGTAGAAGTGGTTAAGGTTAATACAGTGAAGGAGTTTAAGCATGCATGGGATAGGTATAAGGCTATCCTAGATATAAGATAAGGTCAGGGACTAATGAAAGTATTACATTACTGAGAGGGTAGTGGATGCATGGAATAGTCTTCCAGTAGAAGTGGTAGAGGTTAATACAGTGAAGGTGTTTAAGCATGCATGGGATAGGTATAAGGCTATCCTAGATATAAGATAAGGCCAGGGACTAATGAAAGTATTACTTTACTGAGAGGGTAGTGGATGTATGGAATAGTCTTCCAGTAGAAGTGGTAAAGGTTAATACAGTGAAGGAGTTTAAGCATGCATGGGATAGGTGTAAGGCTATCCTAGATATAAGATAAGGCCGGGGACTAATGAAAGTATTACATTACTGAGAGGGTAGTGGGTGCATGGAATAGTCTTCCAGTAGAAGTGGTAAAGGTTAATACAGTGAAGGAGTTTAAGCATGCATGGGATAGGTATAAGGCTATCCTAGATATAAGATAAGGTCAGGGACTTATGAAAGTATTACATTACTGAGAGGGTAGTGGATGCATGGAATAGTCTTCCAGTAGAAGTGGTAGATGTTAATACAGTGAAGGAGTTTAAGCATGCATGGGATAGGTATAAGGCTATCCCATATAGAAGATAGGGCCAGGGACTAATGAAAGTATTACATTACTGAGAGGGTAGTGGATGCATGGAATAGTCTTCCAGTAGAAGTGGTAGAGGTTAATACAGCGAAGGAGTTTAAGCATGCATGGGATAGTTATAAGGCTATCCTAGATATAAGATAAGGCCAGGGACTAATGAAAGTATTACTTTACTGAGAGGGTAGTGGATGTATGGAATAGTCTTCTAGTACAAGTGGTAGAGGTTAATACAGTGAAGTAGTGTAAGCATGCGTGGGATAGCGGTGCAGAGTCAGATAACCTCTCATGCACGGCTGTACTAGACAGTCTTTACACATAGCCTGGGACAGAGGTGCAGAGTCAGATAACCTCTCATGCACAGCTGTACTAGACAGTCTATACACATAGCCTGGGACAGAGGTGCAGAGTCAGATAACCTCTCATGCACAGCTGTACTAGACAGTCTATACACATAGCCCAGGACAGAGGTGCAGAGTCAGATAACCTCTCATGCACGGCTGTACTAGACAGTCTATACACATAGCCCAGGACAGAGGTGCAGAGTCAGATAACCTCTCATGTACAGCTGTACTAGACAGTCTATACACATAGCCCAGGACAGAGGTGCAGAGTCAGATAACCTCTCATGCACAGCTGTACTAGACAGTCTTTACACATAGCCTGGGACAGAGGAGCAGAGTCAGATAACCTCTCATGCACAGCTGTACTAGACAGTCTATACACATTGCCGGGACAGAGGTGCAGAGTCAGATAACCTCTCATGCACAGCTGTACTAGACAGTCTATACACATAGCCCGGGACAGAGGTGCAGAGTCAGATATCCTCTCATGCACAGCTGTACTAGACAGTCTATACACATAGCCCAGGACAGAGGTGCAGAGTCAGATAACCTCTCATGCACAGCTGTACTAGACAGTCTATACACATAGCCCGGACAGAGGTGCAGAGTCAGATAACCTCTCATGCACGGCTGTACTAGACAGTCTATACACATAGCCTGGGACAGAGGTGCAGAGTCAGATAACCTCTCATGCACAGCTGTACTAGACAGTCTATACACATAGCCCAGGACAGAGGTGCAGAGTCAGATAACCTCTCATGCACAGCTGTACTAGACAGTCTATACACATAGCCCAGGACAGAGGTGCAGAGTCAGATAACCTCTCATGCACAGCTTTACTAGACAGTCTATACACATAGCCCGGACAGAGGTGCAGAGTCAGATAACCTCTCATGCACGGCTGTACTAGACAGTCTATACACATAGCCCAGGACAGAGGAGCAGAGTCAGATAACCTCTCATGCACGGCTGTACTAGACAGTCTATACACATAGCCCAGGACAGAGGTGCAGAGTCAGATAACCTCTCATGCATGGCTGTACTAGACAGTCTATACACATAGCCTGGGACAGAGGTGCAGAGTCAGATAACCTCTCATGCACAGCTGTACTAGACAGTCTATACACATAGCCCGGGACAGAGGTGCAGAGTCAGATAACCTCTCATGCACGGCTGTACTAGACAGTCTATACACATAGCCCGGGACAGAGGTGCAGAGTCAGATAACCTCTCATGCACAGCTGTACTAGACAGTCTATACACATAGCCCAGGACAGAGGTGCAGAGTCAGATAACCTCTCATGCACGGCTGTACTAGACAGTCTGTACACATAGCCCGGGACAGAGGTGCAGAGTCATATAACCTCTCATGCACAGCTGTACTAGACAGTCTATACACATAGCCCGGGACAGAGGTGCAGAGTCAGATAACCTCTCATGCACAGCTGTACTAGACAGTCTATACACATAGCCCGGGACAGAGGTGCAGAGTCAGATAACCTCTCATGCACTGCTGTACTAGACAGTCTATACACATAGCCCGGGACAGAGGTGCAGAGTCAGATAACCTCTCATGCACAGCTGTACTAGACAGTCTATACACATAGCCCAGGACAGAGGTGCAGAGTCAGATAACCTCTCATGCACGGCTGTACTAGACAGTCTATACACATAGCCCAGGACAGAGGTGCAGAGTCAGATAACCTCTCATGCACAGCTGTACTAGACAGTCTGTACACATAGCCCGGGACAGAGGTGCAGAGTCAGATAACCTCTCATGCACAGCTGTACTAGACAGTCTATACACATAGCCCGGGACAGAGGAGCAGAGTCAGATAACCTCTCATGCACAGCTGTACTAGACAGTCTATACACATAGCCCGGGACAGAGGTGCAGAGTCAGATAACCTCTCATGCACAGCTGTACTAGACAGTCTATACACATAGCCCGGGACAGAGGAGCAGAGTCAGATAACCTCTCATGCACAGCTGTACTAGACAGTCTGTACACATAGCCCAGGACAGAGGTGCAGAGTCAGATAACCTCTCATGCACAGCTGTACTAGACAGTCTATACACATAGCCCGGGACAGAGGTGCAGAGTCAGATAACCTCTCATGCACGGCTGTACTAGACAGTCTATACACATAGCCCGGGACAGAGGTGCAGAGTCAGATAACCTCTCATGCACAGCTGTACTAGACAGTCTATACACATAGCCCGGGACAGAGGTGCAGAGTCAGATAACCTCTCATGCACGGCTGTACTAGACAGTCTATACACATAGCCTGGGACAGAGGTGTAGAGTCAGATAACCTCTCATGTACAGCTGTACTAGACAGTCTATACACATAGCCCAGGACAGAGGTGCAGAGTCAGATAACCTCTCATGCACGGCTGTACTAGACAGTCTATACACATAGCCCAGGACAGAGGTGCAGAGTCAGATAACCTCTCATGCACAGCTGTACTAGACAGTCTATACACATAGCCCAGGACAGAGGTGCAGAGTCAGATAACCTCTCATGCACGGCTGTACTAGACAGTCTATACACATAGCCCAGGACAGAGGTGCAGAGTCAGATAACCTCTCATGCACAGCTGTACTAGACAGTCTATACACATAGCCCAGGACAGAGGTGCAGAGTCAGATAACCTCTCATGCACGGCTGTACTAGACAGTCTATACACATAGCCCAGGACAGAGGGGCATAGTCAGATAACCTCTCATGCACAGCTGTACTAGACAGTCTATACACATAGCCCAGGACAGAGGTGCAGAGTCAGATAACCTCTCATGTACAGCTGTACTAGACAGTCTATACACATAGCCCGGGACAGAGATGCAGAGTCAGATAACCTCTCATGCACGGCTGTACTAGACAGTCTATACACATAGCCCGGGACAGAGATGCAGAGTCAGATAACCTCTCATGCACAGCTGTACTAGACAGTCTATACACATAGCCCGGGACAGAGGTGCAGAGTCAGATAACCTCTCATGCACGGCTGTACTAGACAGTCTATACACATAGCCTGGGACAGAGGTGCAGAGTCAGATAACCTCTCATGCACGGCTGTACTAGACAGTCTATACACATAGCCCGGGACAGAGATGCAGAGTCAGATAACCTCTCATGCACGGCTGTACTAGACAGTCTATACACATAGCCTGGGACAGAGGTGCAGAGTCAGATAACCTCTCATGCATGGCTGTACTAGACAGTCTATACACATAGCCCGGGACAGAGGTGCAGAGTCAGATAACCTCTCATGCACGGCTGTACTAGACAGTCTTTACACATAGCCCGGGACAGAGGTGCAGAGTCAGATAACCTCTCATGCACGGCTGTACTAGACAGTCTATACACATAGCCCGGGACAGAGGTGCAGAGTCAGATAACCTCTCATGCACAGCTGTACTAGACAGTCTATACACATAGCCCGGGACAGAGATGCAGAGTCAGATAACCTCTCATGCACGGCTGTACTAGACAGTCTATACACATAGCCCAGGACAGAGGTGCAGAGTCAGATAACCTCTCATGCACGGCTGTACTAGACAGTCTATACACATAGCCTGGGACAGAGGCGTAGAGTCAGATAACCTCTCATGCACGGCTGTACTAGACAGTCTATACACATAGCCTGGGACAGAGGTGCAGAGTCAGATAACCTCTCATGCACGGCTGTACTAGACAGTCTATACACATAGCCCGGGACAGAGGTGCAGAGTCAGATAACCTCTCATGCACAGCTGTACTAGACAGTCTATACACATAGCCTGGGACAGAGGTGCAGAGTCAGAAAACCTCTCATGCACAGCTGTACTAGACAGTCTATACACATAGCCCGGGACAGAGGTGCAGAGTCAGATAACCTCTCATGCACGGCTGTATTAGACAGTCTATACACATAGCCCGGGACAGAGGAGCAGAGTCAGATAACCTCTCATGCACGGCTGTACTAGACAGTCTATACACATAGCCCAGGACAGAGGTGCAGAGTCAGATAACCTCTCATACACAGCTGTACTAGACAGTCTGTACACATAGCCTGGGACAGAGGTGCAGAGTCAGATAACCTCTCATGCACAGCTATACTAGACAGTCTGTACACATAGCCCAGGACAGAGGTGCAGAGTCAGATAACCTCTCATGCACGGCTGTACTAGACAGTCTGTACACATAGCCTGGGACAGAGGTGCAGAGTCAGATAACCTCTCATGCACAGCTGTACTAGACAGTCTATACACATAGCCTGGGACAGAGGTGCAGAGTCAGATAACCTCTCATGCACAGCTATACTAGACAGTCTGTACACATAGCCCAGGACAGAGGAGCAGAGTCAGATAACCTCTCATGCACAGCTATACTAGACAGTCTATACACATAGCCTGGGACAGAGGTGCAGAGTCAGATAACCTCTCATGCACAGCTATACTAGACAGTCTATACACATAGCCCGGGACAGAGGTGCAGAGTCAGATAACCTCTCATGCACAGCTATACTAGACAGTCTATACACATAGCCTGGGACAGAGGTGCAGAGTCAGATAACCTCTCATGCACGGCTGTACTAGACAGTCTATACACATAGCCCAGGACAGAGGTGCAGAGTCAGATAACCTCTCATGCACAGCTGTACTAGACAGTCTATACACATAGCCCAGGACAGAGGTGCAGAGTCAGATAACCTCTCATGCACAGCTGTACTAGACAGTCTATACACATAGCCCGGGACAGAGGTGCAGAGTCAGATAACCTCTCATGCACAGCTGTACTAGACAGTCTATACACATAGCCCAGGACAGAGGAGCAGAGTCAGATAACCTCTCATGCACGGCTGTACTAGACAGTCTATACACATAGCCCGGGACAGAGGTGCAGAGTCAGATAACCTCTCATGCACAGCTGTACTAGACAGTCTATACACATAGCCCAGGACAGAGGTGCAGAGTCAGATAACCTCTCATGCACGGCTGTACTAGACAGTCTATACACATAGCCCGGGACAGAGGTGCAGAGTCAGATAACCTCTCATGCACGGCTGTACTAGACAGTCTATACACATAGCCCGGGACAGAGGGGAGGAGTCAGATTACCTCTCATGCACGGCTGTACTACACAGTCTATACACATAGCCTGGGACAGAGGTGCAGAGTCAGATAACCTCTCATGCATGGCTGTACTAGACAGTCTATACACATAGCCCGGACAGAGGAGCAGAGTCAGATAACCTCTCATGCACAGCTGTACTAGACAGTCTATACACATAGCCCAGGACAGAGGTGCAGAGTCAGATAACCTCTCATGCACAGCTGTACTAGACAGTCTATACACATAGCCCGGGACAGAGGTGCAGAGTCAGATAACCTCTCATGCACAGCTGTACTAGACAGTCTATACACATAGCCTGGGACAGAGGTGCAGAGTCAGATAACCTCTCATGCACGGCTGTACTAGACAGTCTGTACACATAGCTCGGGACAGAGGTGCAGAGTCAGATAACCTCTCATACACAGCTGTACTAGACAGTCTATACACATAGCCTGGGACAGAGGTGCAGAGTCAGATAACCTCTCATGCACGGCTGTACTAGACAGTCTATACACATAGCCTGGGACAGAGGTGCAGAGTCAGATAACCTCTCATATACAGTCTTTACACAAGTTATTTTTATCCCCCATCCCCCTCCACACTTTTTGCAATGTATGGCCCAAAACAATGGTGATGTTGTTTGGTACACTGTGCCTTTAATTGTAACACTCCTGGATGGGCTGTTCTGGGAAGGGCCGGCGGGTGTGGGGAGCAGGTATCTGTATATATAGTGAGTGATACCTGGGGCAGTAGGACAGTTACTAATGGAGAAACCTGAGCAGGTGAATGAGGCAGGAGATGCATTCGGAGGGCTGGAGATGGGGGAGAGAAAAGAAATGAGGGGGGAGAGTAAAGGGGAGAGTGACATGACGGAGAGTGAGGTGTATTCCTATAATCCCACTGATAAGAAGAATCAGAGTGCCCTGCAGCGGATGGGAAGGCGAATATTACACATGTTTAAACGTAAGTACACAGCTATCTAACCCTGGGATATACACAGCTATCTAACCCTGGGATATACACAGCTATCTAACCCTGGGATATACACAGCTATCTAACCCTGGGATATACACAGCTATCTAACCCTGGGATATACACAGCTATCTAACCCTGGGATATACACAGCTATCTAACACTGGGATATACACAGCTATCTAACTCTGGGATATACACAGCTATCTAACCCTGGGATATACACAGCTATCTAACCCTGGGATATACACAGCTATCTAACCCTGGGATATACACAGCTATCTAACACTGGGATATACACAGCTATCTAACTCTGGGATATACACAGCTATCTAACTCTGGGATATACCCAGCTATCTAACCCTGGGATATACACAGCTATCTAACACTGGGATATACACAGCTATCTAACCCTGGGATATACACAGCTATCTAACCCTGGGATATACACAGCTATCTAACACTGGGATATACACAGCTATCTAACTCTGGGATATACACAGCTATCTAACCCTGGGATATACACAGCTATCTAACACTGGGATATACACAGCTATCTAACCCTGGGATATACACAGCTATCTAACTCTGGGATATACACAGCTATCTAACCCTGGGACATACACAGCTATCTAACACTGGGATATACACAGCTATCTAACTCTGGGATATACACAGCTATCTAACCCTGGGATATACACAGCTATCTAACACTGGGATATACACAGCTATCTAACACTGGGATATACACAGCTATCTAACCCTGGGATATACACAGCTATCTAACTCTGGGATATACACAGCTATCTAACTCTGGGATATACACAGCTATCTAACCCTGGGATATACACAGCTATCTAACCCTGGGATATACACAGCTATCTAACACTGGGATATACACAGCTATCTAACACTGGGATTTACACAGCTATCTAACCCTGGGATATACACAGCTATCTAACCCTGGGATATACACAGCTATCTAACCCTGGGATATACACAGCTATCTAACACTGGGATATACACAGTTATCTAACCCTGGGATATACACAGCTATCTAATCCTGGGATATACACAGCTATCTAACACTGGGATATACACAGCTATCTAACACTGGGATATACACAGCTATCTAGCCCTGGGATATACACAGCTATCTAACCCTGGGATATACACAGCTATCTAACCCTGGGATATACACAGCTATCTAACCCTGGGATATACACATCTATCTAACCCTGGGATATACACAGCTATCTAACCCTGGGATATACACAGCCATCTATCACTGTGTATTTTCCAGTGACAGATAGCTGTGTATATGATTGAGAACTGCTTGGGCTCTGTCACCTAAACACCGCTTATACTGTGACTGTATCATCTAAACACTGCTTATACTGTGACTGTATCACCCAAACACTGCTTATACTGTGACTGTATCACCCAAACACTGCTTATACTGTGACTGTATCATCTAAACACTGCTTATGCTGTGACTGTATCACCCAAACACTGCTTATACTGTGACTGTATCACCCAAACACTGCTTATACTGTGACTGTATCATCTAAACACTGCTTATGCTGTGACGGTATCACCCAAACACTGCTTATACTGTGACTGTATCACCCAAACACTGCTTATACTGTGACTGTATCACCCAAACACTGCTTATACTGTGACTGTATCACCTAAACACTGCTTATACTGTGACTGTATCACCCAAACACTGCTTATACTGTGACTGTATCACCCAAACACTGCTTATACTGTGACTGTATCACCCAAACACTGCTTATACTGTGACTGTATCACCCAAACACTGCTTATACTGTGACTGTATCACCCAAACACTGCTTATACTTTGACTGTATCACCCAAACACTGCTTATACTGTGACTGTATCATCTAAACACTGCTTATGCTGTGACTGTATCACCCAAACACTGCTTATACTGTGACTGTATCACCCAAAAACTGCTTATACTGTGACTGTCACCTAAACACTGCTTATACTGTGACTCAGGGGCGGGCTGGGCCGGGGGGCAGAGAGGCAATTGCCCCCCAGGCCGCCCTAATGTTTGTTAAAACGGCCGCTGGGCCAGTTAAAAAAAAAAAAAAACGCGCTTGCAGGCAGAGACGGAGGTGAGAAGGGATCGGAAGATCCACTCTCACCTCCGCTCTGCCTGCAAAAATGCACGGGGAGCCGAACAGGCAGCACAGAGAAACCTCCGTGCGGCCTGTTTGGCTCCCCGTGCAGTGTGACACGGAAGTGCCGACAGTCACGTGATCGGCGCTCTGACGTCAGACGCGCGCTGATCACGTGACCTGTCGGCACAACCGCTGGGAGGCCGAACAGGCAGCATGGAGGGACCATGCTGCCTGCCACTAGCCACCAGGGAAGTCCTGCCACTAGCCACCAGGGAAGTCCTGCCACTAGCCACCAGGGAAGTCCTGCCACTAGCCACCAGGGAAGTCCTCCTGCCACTAGCCACCAGTGAAGTCCTCCTGCCACTAGCCACCAGGGAAGTCCTCCTGCCACTAGCCACCAGGGAAGTCCTGCCACTAGCCACCAGGGAAGTCCTGCCACTAGCCACCAGGGAAGTCCTGCCACTAGCCACCAGGGAAAAAGGTAAGAGATGGGGGGGGGGGGGGGGCCAAATAACACTGGCATATTATTGGGCAAATTGGCTGGGGAATATTACATGGCAAATAACACTGGCATATTATTGGGAAAATTGGCTGGGGAATATTACATGGCTAATAACACTGGAATATTATTGGGCAAATTGGCTGGGGAATATTACATGGCTAATAACACTGGAATATTATTGGGCAAATTTACTGGGGCATATTAAATGGCAGAATAACACTGGCATATTATTGGACAAATCGTCTGGGGAATATTAAATGGCAGAATAAGACTGGCATATTATTGGGCAAAATGGCTGGGGAATATTAAATGGCAATTAACACTGGCATATTGGGCAAATTAGCAGGGCCATATTAAATGGCAGATAACCTTGGAATATTATTGGGCAAATTTACTGAGTCATATTAAATTGCAGAATAACACTGGCATATTATGGGACAAATTGGCTGGGGAATATTAATGGCAAATAATATTGGAAATGTGTATGTAATGGGGTGATGGAGGCATGTAAATGTGGTGATGGGGCATGTCCTGGTGTGCAACGTGGGTTATGGGTCATGTCGTAGGTGTGCAACGTGGGTAGGGGGGGGTGCCCAAATTTTGTCTGCCTAGGGCAGCACAAAACCAAGATACAACACTGGGTGATGGCCTCCCCACTTTCCCAGTACTTTCCTCCTTGCTGCTGTCCACCGGTGCTGCAGGTCCGTGGCTGTGAGGGAAGCGTTCTGCGCTCCCCTAGAGCCAATGCACATTCAATAAAGTTTGTTGAAAAAAAAAGTTTAAACAAACTTTATTGAAGACGCTTGGCTGGAAGGGAGCGCACAACGCTTCCCTTACAGCCACAGATGGGCAGATGAGTGCACCAGGAGACGAAGACAGAGGAGCAACAAGGAGGTAAGTAGTCAATATTTTGGCAAAATCCTCGCATATTGTTGGGGAAAATCCTGGCATATTGAGGGGCAAAATCCTGGTATATTGAGGGGCATAATCCTGGCATCGTGAGGGGGAAAATCCGGGCATATTGGGGGGCAAAGTCATGGCATATTGAGGGGGAAAATCCTGGCATATTGAGGGGGAATCATCTTGGCATATTGAGGGGCAAATCCTGGCATATTGGGTGTCTAAATCCTGGCATATTGAGGGACATAATCCTGGCATATTGAGGGGCATAATCCTGGCATATTTAGGGGAAAATCCTGGCATATTGAGGGACATAATCCTGGCATATTGAGGGGAAAATCCTGGCATATTGAGGGGGAATCATCTTGGCATATTGAGGGGCAAATCCTGGCATATTGGGTGTCTAAATCCTGGCATATTGAGGGACATAATCCTGGCATATTGAGGGGGAAATCCTGGCATATTTAGGGGAAAATCCTGGCATATTGAGGGGGCATCATCTTGGCATATTGAGGGGAAAATCCTGGCATATTGGGTGTCTAAATCCTGGCATATTGAGGGGCATAATCCTGGCATATTGAGGGGCATAATCCTGGCATTTGGTAAGGGAAAATTCTAGCATATTAAATGGCAAATCCTGGCATATTGTGGGGGAAAATCCTGGCAATATTCGTTATAAAACAAGGAAAAGATGGCCGTGGATGGGGAGGCTTTCGATGGTGCAATGGGCCACTTGACTGGATTTGCCCCCCAGGCCTAAGGCTGCCAGCCCTCCCCTGCTGTGACTGTATCACCTAAACACTGCTTATACTGTGACTTTCCCTAAACACTGCTTATACTGTGACTGTATCACCCAAACACTGATTATACTGTGACTGTATCACCCAAACACTGCTTATACTGTGACTGTATCACCTAAACACTTCTTATACTGTGACTTAATCGCCTAAACACTTTTTGTACTGTGACTGTATCACCTAAACACTGCTTATACTGTGACTGTATCACCCAAACACTGCTTATACTGTGACTGTATCACCTAAACACTGCTTATACTGTGACTGTATCACCCAAACACTGCTTATACTGTGACTGTATCACCCAAACACTGCTTATACTGTGACTGTATCACCTAAACACTGCTTATACTGTGACTGTATCACCCAAACACTACTTATTCTGTGACTGTATCACCCAAACACTACTTATTCTGTGACTGTATCGCCTAAACACTGCTTATACTGTGACTGTTACCTAAACACTGCTTATACCATGACTGTTACCTAAACACTGCTTGTACTGTGACTGTTACCTAAACACTGGTTATACTGTAACTATATCACCTAAACACTGCTTATACTGTGACTGTGTCACATAAACACTGCTTATACTGTGACTCTGTCACCTAAACACTACTTATACTGTGACTGTATCACCCAAACACTGCTTATACTGTGACTTTATCACCTAAACACTGCTTATACTGTGACTTTATCACCTAAACACTGCTCATACTGTGACTTTTTCACCCAAACACTACTTATACTGTGACTGTATCACCTAAACACTGCGTATACTGTGACTGTATCAGCTAAACACTGCTTATACTGTGACTGTATCACCTAAACACTGCTTATACTGTGACTGTATCACCTAAACACTGCTTATACTGTGACTGTATCTCCCAAACACTTATTTTACTGTGACTGTATCACCGAAACACTGCTTATACTGTGACTGTATCACCCAAACACTACTTATTCTGTGACTGTATCACCCAAACACTACTTATTCTGTGACTGTATCGCCTAAACACTGCTTATACTGTGACTTTACCTAAACATTGCTTATACCATGACTGTTACCTAAACACTGCTTGTACTGTGACTGTTACCTAAACACTGGTTATACTGTAACTGTATCACCTAAACACTGCGTATACTGTGACTGTGACCTAAACACTGTTTATACTGTGACTGTGACCTAAACACTGCTTATACTGTGACTGTGTCACATAAACACTGCTTATACTGTGACTCTGTCACCTAAACACTACTTATACTGTGACTGTATCACCCAAACACTGCTTATACTGTGACTTTATCACCTAAACACTGCTTATACTGTGACTTTATCACCTAAACACTGCTCATACTGTGACTTTTTCACCCAAACACTACTTATACTGTGACTGTATCACCTAAACACTGCGTATACTGTGACTGTATCAGCTAAACACTGCTTATACTGTGACTGTATCACCTAAACACTTTTTATACTGTGACTGTGACCTAAACACTGCTTATACTGTGATTGTGACCTAAACACTGCTTATACTGTGACTGTGTCACCTAAACACTGCTTATACTGTGACTGTATCACCTAAACACTGCTTATACTGTGACTGTATCACCCAAACACTGCTTATACTGTGACTGTATCACCTAAACACTACTTATACTGTGACTGTATCTCCCAAACACTTCTTTTACTGTGACTGTATCACCGAAAAACTGCTTATACTGTGACTGTATCACCGAAACACTGCTTATACTGTGACTGTATCACCCAAACACTGCTTATTCTGTGACTGTATCGCCTAAACACTGCTTATACTGTGACTGTTACCTAAACACTGCTTATACCATGACTGTTACCTAAACACTGCTTGTACTGTGACTGTGTCACGTAAACACTGCTTGTACTGTGACTGTATCACCTAAACACTACTTATACTGTGACTGGATCACCTAAGCACTACTTATACTGTGACTGGATCACCTAAACACTGCGTATACTGTGACTGTGACCTAAACACTGCTTATGCTGTGACTGTTTCACCCACACACTGCTTATATGGTGACTGTATCACCTAAACACTGCTTATATGGTGACTGTATCACCCAAACACTGCTTATATGGTGACTGTATCACCCAAACACTGCTTATACTGTGACTGTATCACCCAAACACTGTTATACTGTGACTGTATCACCCAAATACTGCTTATACTGTGACTGTATCACCCAAACACTGCTTATACTGTGACTGTATCACCCAAACACTGCTTATACTGTGACTGTATCACCCAAACACTGCTTATAATGTGACTGTATCACCTAAACACTGCTTATACTGTGACTGTATCACCTAAACACTGCTTATACTGTGACTGTATCATCTAAACACTTCTTATACTGTGACTGTATCACCCAAACACTGCTTATACTGTGACTGTATCACCCAAACACTACTTATTCTGTGACTGTATCGCCTAAACACTGCTTATACTGTGACTTTACCTAAACATTGCTTATACCATGACTGTTACCTAAACACTGCTTGTACTGTGACTGTTACCTAAACACTGGTTATACTGTAACTGTATCACCTAAACACTGCGTATACTGTGACTGTGACCTAAACACTGTTTATACTGTGACTGTGACCTAAACACTGCTTATACTGTGACTGTGTCACATAAACACTGCTTATACTGTGACTGTGACCTAAACACTGTTTATACTGTGACTGTGACCTAAACACTGCTTATGCTGTGACTGGATCACCTAAGCACTACTTATACTGTGACTGGATCACCTAAACACTGCGTATACTGTGACTGTGTCACGTAAACACTGCTTGTACTGTGACTGTATCACCTAAACACTACTTATACTGTGACTGGATCACCTAAGCACTACTTATACTGTGACTGGATCACCTAAGCACTGCGTATACTGTGACTGTGACCTAAACACTGCTTATGCTGTGACTGTTTCACCCACACACTGCTTATATGGTGACTGTATCACCTAAACACTGCTTATATGGTGACTGTATCACCCAAACACTGCTTATATGGTGACTGTATCACCCAAACACTGCTTATACTGTGACTGTATCACCCAAACACTGCTTATACTGTGACTGTATCACCCAAACACTGTTATACTGTGACTGTATCACCCAAATACTGCTTATACTGTGACTGTATCACCCAAACACTGCTTATACTGTGACTGTATCACCCAAACACTGCTTATACTGTGACTGTATCACCCAAACACTGCTTATAATGTGACTGTATCACCTAAACACTGCTTATACTGTGACTGTATCACCTAAACACTGCTTATACTGTGACTGTATCATCTAAACACTTCTTATACTGTGACTGTATCACCCAAACACTGCTTATACTGTGACTGTATCACCCAAACACTACTTATTCTGTGACTGTATCACCCAAACACTACTTATTCTGTGACTGTATCGCCTAAACACTGCTTATACTGTGACTTTACCTAAACATTGCTTATACCATGACTGTTACCTAAACACTGCTTGTACTGTGACTGTTACCTAAACACTGGTTATACTGTAACTGTATCACCTAAACACTGCGTATACTGTGACTGTGACCTAAACACTGTTTATACTGTGACTGTGACCTAAACACTGCTTATACTGTGACTGTGTCACATAAACACTGCTTATACTGTGACTGTGACCTAAACACTGTTTATACTGTGACTGTGACCTAAACACTGCTTATGCTGTGACTGTTTCACCCACACACTGCTTATATGGTGACTGTATCACCTAAACACTGCTTATATGGTGACTGTATCACCCAAACACTGCTTATATGGTGACTGTATCACCCAAACACTGCTTATACTGTGACTGTATCACCCAAACACTGCTTATACTGTGACTGTATCACCCAAACACTGCTTATACTGTGACTGTATCACCCAAACACTGCTCATACTGTGACTGTATCACCCAAACACTGCTTATACTGTGACTGTATCACCCAAACAATGCTTATACTGTGACTGTATCACCCAAACACTGCTTATACTACGACTGTATCCCCCAAACACTGCTTATACTGTGACTGTATCCCCCAAACACTGCTTATACTGTGACTGTATCACCCAAACATCTCTCTGTGTCACTTATATACATACATCTCACTGTGTCACTTATATACATCCATCTCACTGAGTCACTTATATACATCCATCTCACTGTGTCACTTATATACATCCATCTCACTGTGTCACTTATATACATCCATCTCACTGAGTCACTTATATACATCCATCTCACTGAGTCATTTATATACATCCATCTCACTGTGTCACTAATATACATCCATCTCACTGAGTCACTCATATACATCCATCTCACTGTGTCACTTATATACATCCATCTCACTGTCTCACTTATATACATCCATCTCACGTGTCACTTATATACATCCATCTCACTGTCTCACTTATATACATCCATCTCACTGTCTCACTTATATACATCCATCTCACGTGTCACTTATATACATCCATCTCACGTGTCACTTATATACATCCATCTCACTGTGTCACTTATATACATCCATCTCACTGAGTCACTTATATACATCCATCTCACTGAGTCATTTATATACATCCATCTCACTGTGTCACTTATATACATCCATCTCACTGAGTCACTTATATACATCCATCTCACTGTGTCACTTATATACATCCATCTCACTGTGTCACTTATATACATCCATCTCACGTGTCACTTATATACATCCATCTCACTGTCTCACTTATATACATCCATCTCACTGTCTCACTTATATACATCCATCTCACGTGTCACTTATATACATCCATCTCACGTGTCACTTATATACATCCATCTCACTGTCTCACTTATATACATCCATCTCACGTGTCACTTATATATATACATCTCGCTGTGTCGCTTATATACATGTATGTCACTGTGTCACTTAAATACATCCATCTCACTGTGTCACTTATATACATCCATCTCACGTGTCACTTATATATATACATCTCGCTGTGTCGCTTATATACATGTATGTCACTGTGTCACTTAAATACATCCATCTCACTGTGTCACTTATATACATACATCTCTTGTGTCACTTATATACATCTCGTGCGTCACTTATATACATCCATCTCACTGAGTCACTTATATACATCCATCTCACTGAGTCACTTATATACATCCATCTCACTGTGTCACTTATATACATCCATCTCACTGTGTTGCTTATATACGTGTATGTCACTGTGTCACTTATATACATACATCTCACTGTGTCACTTATATACATGTATGTCACTTATATACATACATCTCACGTGTCACTTATATATATACATCTCGCTGTGTCGCTTATATACATGTATGTCACTGTGTCACTTAAATCCATCCATCTCACTGTGTCACTTATATACATCCATCTCACGTGTCACTTATATACATCCATCTCACGTGTCACTTATATATATATATACATCTCGCTGTGTCGCTTATATACATGTATGTCACTGTGTCACTTAAATACATCCATCTCACTGTGTCACTCATATACATCCATCTCACGTGTCACTTATATATATACATCTCGCTGTGTCGCTTATATACATGTATGTCACTGTGTCACTTAAATACATCCATCTCACTGTGTCACTTATATACATACATCTCGCTGTGTCACTTATATACATACATCTCTTGTGTCACTTATATACATCTCGTGCGTCACTTATATACATCCATCTCACAGTGTCACTTATATACATCCATCTCACTGAGTCACTTATATACATCCATCTCACTGTGTCACTTATATACATCCATCTCACTGTGTCACTTATATACGTGTATGTCACTGTGTCACTTATATACATCCATCTCACTGTGTCACTTATATACATGTATGTCACTGTGTCACTTATATACATACATCTCACTGTGTCACTTATATACATGTATGTCACTGTGTCACTTATATACATACATCTCTTGTGTCACTTATATACATCTCGTGCGTCACTTATATACATCCATCTCACAGTGTCACTTATATACATCCATCTCACTGAGTCACTTATATACATCCATCTCACTGTGTCACTTATATACATCCATCTCACTGTGTCACTTATATACGTGTATGTCACTGTGTCACTTATATACATCCATCTCACTGTGTCACTTATATACATGTATGTCACTGTGTCACTTATATACATACATCTCACTGTGTCACTTATATACATGTATGTCACTGTGTCACTTATATACATACATCTCACTGTGTCACTTATATACATGTATGTCACTGTGTCACTTATATACATACATCTCACTGTGTCACTTATATACATGTATGTCACTGTGTCACTTGTATACACACATCTTGCTCTGTGTCACGCGTGTGAACGCCCAAGCATACTTAGCACATGTGATTAGACTGTCTCTCTCCCCAGCCATCGGTCCAGCCCTGCGGGGAGTCCTGCTCCGGTTTGGTGAGGATTGGATCTTTCTCTTCTTACTCGGGATTACAATGGCTACCATCAGCTTCGGGCTAGACGTCACCATCGCCAAGTTACAGAGAAGTGGGTCCCTCTACCTGATCCAGGAATGTGTGGGGTCCGCACACAGGGGGATATAATGAGAATCCCAGGGCAAAGTGGAGCCGGAGATCTGGTGATGCTTCCAGTCTTGGAGCTTTGTATTATAAGTCACCCTGATAGAGGTTAAATACAGTCAGTGTCATAACCAGGCATCACTGTACTCTGCCCCCTGCTAACCTCCGGCCCCCCTGTCATGGACTATACTTCCCATGACGCACAGGCAGCCTCACCTTAATCTGGGGGAGGCCGAGGGTTAAATCAATGACATACGATGCCATATCTCTGATCTATCGACGCTCTCTGATATCACAGTGTATCTCTGACATCACAGTGTATCTCTGACATCACAGTGTATTTCTGACATCACTAGGAGACTAATACAATTAATTCCTGACTTTATTCATCTTGCAGTGAATCTGTGGGTTTATGATGCTCTGAATCAATACCTCTACCTGCAGTACTTCTCCTGGGTGCTCTATCACGTCCTACTCATGATGGTCTCAGCGGGCGTAGCAAAATACATCTCCCCTCAGGCTGCAGGTAAATTCTACATCACCCTAACTCATTACAGACAGGAGGAGCAAGGAGTCTGTCCCTCCCCCTGCAGGGTAACACAGAGAGGAGGAGCTAGGAGTCTGTCCCTCCCCCTGCAGGGTGACACAGACAGGAGGAGCTAGGAGTCTGTCCCTCCCCCTGCAGGGTAACACAGAGAGGAGGAGCTAGGAGTCTGTCCCTCCCCCTGCAGGGTAAAACAGAGAGGAGGAGCTAGGAGTCTGTCCCTCCACCTGCAGGGTGACACAGACAGGAGGAGCTAGGAGTCTGTCCCTCCCCCTGCGGGGTGACACAGACAGGAGGAGCTAGGAGTCTGTCCCTCCCCCTGCGACACAGACAGTAGGAGCTAGGAGTCTGTCCCTCCCCCTGCAGGGCGACACAGACAGGAGGAGCTAAGAGTCTGTCCCTCCCCCTGCAGGGTGACACAGACAGGAGGAGCTAGGAGTCTGTCCCTCCCCATGCAGGGTGACAGACAGGAGGAGCTGGAAGTCTGTCCCTCCCCCTGCAGGGTGACAGACAGGAGGAGCTAGGAGTCTGTCCCTCCCCCTGTAGGGCGACACAGACAGGAGGAGCTAGGAGTCTGTCCCTCCCCCTGCAGGGTGACACAGACAGAAGGAGCTAGGAGTCTGTCCCTCCCCCTGCAGGGTGACACAGACAGGAGGAGCTAGGAGTCTGTCCCACCCCCTGCAGGGCAACACAGACAGAAGGAGCTAGGAGTCTGTCCCTCCCCCTGCAGGGTGACACAGACAGGAGGAGCTAGGAGTCTGTCCCTCCCCTGCGACACAGACAGAAGGAGCTAGGAGTCTGTCCCTCCCCCTGCAGGGCGACACAGACAGAAGGAGCTAGGAGTCTGTCCCTCCTCCTGCGGGGTGACAGACAGGAGGAGCTAGGAGTCTGTCCCTCCTCCTGCGGGGTGACAGACAGGAGGAGCTAGGAGTCTGTCCCTCCTCCTGCGGGGTGACAGACAGGAGGAGCTAGGAGTCTGTCCCTCCTCCTGCGGGGTGACAGACAGGAGGAGCTAGGAGTCTGTCCCTCCTCCTGCGGGGTGACAGACAGGAGGAGCTAGGAGTCTGTCCCTCCTCCTGCGGGGTGACAGACAGGAGGAGCTAGGAGTCTGTCCCTCCCCATGCAGGTGTTTCTTATTTCTGTTGCAGGGTCTGGTATCCCGGAGTTGAAGGTGACCCTGCGTGGGGTGGTGTTAGATGAATTCTTTACATTCCGTACGTTTATTGCTAAACTGATTGGCGTGACCTGTACCCTGGCTGCCGGAAGCACCATATTCCTGGGGAAAGTGGTAAGTGGCAAATTGTGCAAGTAAGAGGTGTGAATGTGGTACCTGTACATGCAGTATAGGGGTGTGAATGTGGTACCTGTACATGCAGTATAGGGGTGTGAATGTGGTACCTGTACATGCAGTATAGAGGTGTGAATGTGGTACCTGTACATGCAGTATAGGGGTGTGAATGTGGTACCTGTACATGCAGTATAGGGGTGTGAATGTGGTACCTGTACATGCAGTATAGGGGTGTGAATGTGGTACCTGTACATGCAGTATAGGGGTGTGAATGTGGTACCTGTACATGCAGTATAGGGGTGTGAATGTGGTACCTGTACATGCAGTATAGGGGTGTGAATGTGGTACCTGTACATGCAGTATAGGGGTGTGAATGTGGTACCTGTACATGCAGTATAGAGGTGTGAATGTGGTACCTGTACATGCAGTATAGGGGTGTGAATGTGGTACCTGTACATGCAGTATAGGGGTGTGAATGTGGTACCTGTACATGCAGTATAGGGGTATGAATGTGGTACCTGTACATGCAGTAAAGGGGTGTGAATGTGGTACCTGTACATGCAGTATTGGGGTGTGAATGTGGTACCTGTACATGCAGTATAGGGGTGTGAATGTGGTACCTGTACATGCAGTATTGGGGTGTGAATGTGGTACCTGTACATGCAGTATAGGGGTATGAATGTGGTACCTGTACATGCAGTATAGGGGTGTGAATGTGGTACCTGTACATGCAGTATAGGGGTGTGAATGTGGTACCTGTACATGCAGTATAGGGGTGTGAATGTGGTACCTGTACATGCAGTATAGGGGTTTGAATGTGGTACCTGTACATGCAGTATAGGGGTGTGAATGTGGCACCTGTACATGCAGTATAGGGGTGTGAATGTGGCACCTGTACATGCAGTATAGGGGTGTGAATGTGGCACCTGTACATGCAGTATAGGGGTGTGAATGTGGTACCTGTACATGCAGTGTAGGGGTGTGAATGTGGTACCTGTACATGCAGTTTAGGGGTGTGAATGTGGTACCTGTACATGCAGTGTAGGGGTGTGAATGTGGTACCTGTACATGCAGTGTAGGGGTGTGAATGTGGTACTTGTACATGCAGTATAGGGGTGTGAATGTGGTACCTGTACATGCAGTATAGGGGTGTGAATGTGGTACCTGTACATGCAGTATAGGTTTGTGAATGTGGTACCTGTACATGCAGTATAGGGGTGTGAATGTGGTACCTGTACATGCAGTATAGGGGTGTGAATGTGGTACCTGTACATGCAGTATAGGGGTGTGAATGTGGTACCTGTACATGCAGTATAGGGGTGTGAATGTGGTACCTGTACATGCAGTATAGGGGTGTGAATGTGGTACCTGTACATGCAGTATAGGGGTGTGAATGTGGTACCTGTACATGCAGTATAGCGGTGTGAATGTGGTACCTGTACATGCAGTATAGGGGTGTGAATGTGGTACCTGTACATGCAGTGTAGGGGTGTGAATGTGGTACCTGTACATGCAGTATAGGGGTGTGAATGTGGTACCTGTACATGCAGTATAGGGGTGTGAATGTGGTACCTGTACATGCAGTATAGGGGTGTGAATGTGGTACCTGTACATGCAGTATAGGGGTGTGAATGTGGTACCTGTACATGCAGTATAGGTTTGTGAATGTGGTACCTGTACATGCAGTATAGGGGTGTGAATGTGGTACCTGTACATGCAGTATAGGGGTGTGAATGTGGTACCTGTACATGCAGTATAGGGGTGTGAATGTGGTACCTGTACATGCAGTATAGGGGTGTGAATGTGGTACCTGTACATGCAGTATAGCGGTGTGAATGTGGTACCTGTACATGCAGTATAGGGGTGTGAATGTGGTACCTGTACATGCAGTATAGGGGTGTGAATGTGGTACCTGTACATGCAGTATAGGGGTGTGAATGTGGTACCTGTACATGCAGTATAGGGGTGTGAATGTGGTACCTGTACATGCAGTATAGGGGTGTGAATGTGGTACCTGTACATGCAGTATAGCTGTGTGAATGTGGTACCTGTACATGCAGTATAGGGGTGTGAATGTGGTACCTGTACATGCAGTATAGGGGTGTGAATGTGGTACCTGTACATGCAGTATAGGGGTGTGAATGTGGTACCTGTACATGCAGTATAGCTGTGTGAATGTGGAACCTGTACATGCAGTATAGGGGTGTGAATGTGGTACCTGTACATGCAGTATAGCTGTGTGAATGTGGAACCTGTACATGCAGTATAGGGGTGTGAATGTGGTACCTGTACATGCAGTATAGCTGTGTGAATGTGGAACCTGTACATGCAGTATAGGGGTGTGAATGTGGTACCTGTACATGCAGTATAGGGGTGTGAATGTGGTACCTGTACTTGCAGTATAGGGGTGTGAATGTGGTACCTGTACATGCAGTATAGCTGTGTGAATGTGGAACCTGTACATGCAGTATAGGGGTGTGAATGTGGTACCTGTACATGCAGTATAGGGGTGTGAATGTGGTACCTGTACATGCAGTATAGGGGTGTGAATGTGGTACCTGTACATGCAGTATAGGGGTGTGAATGTGGTACCTGTACATGCAGTATAGGGGTGTGAATGTGGTACCTGTACATGCAGTATACAGGTGTGTTTTCCATCTAGTGGTGCTGGATTTCGGGAAATATACTGTAAATACTTTGATTTACATACGCTGCTAGAGAAGTTTGGAGAGAGAATACTATAATGGCTGTGCAAAATGGGAGTTAATGATTATCTTCCTTTTACCTCTATAGGGTCCCTTCGTACATATGGCGACAATACTGGCCACTCTTTTAGGGAAGCTCATGGTGAAGTTAGTTGGAGCAAAAGAGGTAATAAAACAGCCCACCCATCTCACCCTATAACCCATCAACCTTCCACCCATCTCACCCTATAACACATCAACCTTCCACCCATCTCACCCTATAACACATCAACCTTCCACCCATCTCACCCTATAACACATCAACCTTCCACCCATCTCACCCTATAACACATCAACCTTCCACCCATCTCACCCTATAACACATCAACCTTCCACCCATCTCACCCTATAACACATCAACCTTCCACCCATCTCACCCTATAACCCATCAACCTTCCACCCATCTCACCCTGTAACACATCAACCTTCCACCCATCTCACCCTATAACACATCAACCTTCCACCCATTTCACCCTATAACACATCAACCTTCCACCCATCTCACCCTATAACACATCAACCTTCCACCCATCTCACCCTATAACCCATCAACCTTCCACCCATCTCACCCTATAACACATCAACCTTCCACCCATCTCACCCTATAACCCATCAACCTTCCACCCATCTCACCCTGTAACACATCAACCTTCCACCCATCTCACCCTATAACACATCAACCTTCCACCCATCTCACCCTGTAACACATCAACCTTCCACCCATCTCACCCTATAACACATCAACCTTCCACCCATCTCACCCTATAACCCATCAACCTTCCACCCATCTCACCCTATAACCCATCAACCTTCCACCCATCTCACCCTATAACCCATCAACCTTCCACCCATCTCACCCTATAACACATCAACCTTCCACCCATCTCACCCTATAACACATCAACCTTCCACCCATCTCACCCTATAACACATCAACCTTCCACCCATCTCACCCTATAACACATCAACCTTCCACCCATCTCAGGGTTTTTGGACCCTGGACCCGATCAAGGACATTCCACTGTATCGCCTTAAATTTAAAATTACTAGTGACTGGAAAGCTATTGCTGCCCAGTCACTAGTAAAATACCCCCAGCCCTGGTCCCCACCCATTGCCGGCGGGTGGGGACCACAAATAAAGTGAGTAGGGGTGCCCAGCCCCTAGTCACTTACCCCCCCCCGAATAAAAAAGTTCCTCCCTACCCCCCTGTCACCTCACCCTAATAATAGTGAGGGGGGGGGGGGGGGGGCAATAAGCTAATCTGTAAAAAAAACAATGTTATACTTACCATTTGAGGTCTTCTTTCTTCATTCTTCTTTTTTCTTTCTTCAGCCCCAAAAAAGGATAAATAAAAATCCATAATAACAGGTATTATGGATTTTTATTTGGCCTTTTTTGGGGCTGGGCACCCCTACTCACTTTATTTGTGGTCCCCACCCGCCGTTCATGGGTAGTGACTGGGGGGGGGGGACACTAGTACCCCACCTCATTACCCTAGGAGGTTCGGGTTCAGGGTCAAGTTTGCCCTTTCCATGACTTTTTTTATAGGCATTTTAGTGGCCAAAAGTTCAGAAAACTAGACATTTTTTCATTTTCTGAACCTTTGGCCGCTAAAATGCCATAAAAAAGTCATGGAAAGGGCTAGAGGGCTGCAAAAGGAAGTAAAATGTGGGTAAAACTTATTTCCCTATCCACATTTGCTTTGTAACCCATCAACCTTCCACCTGTAACCCATCAACCTTCCACCTGTAACCCATCAACCTTCCACCTGTAACCCATCAACCTTCCACCTGTAACCCATCAACCTTCCACCTGTAACCCATCAAACTTCCACCTGTAACCCATCAACCTTCCACCTGTAACCCATCAACCTTCCACCTGTAACCCATCAACCTTCCACCTGTAACCCATCAACCTTCCACCTGTAACCCATCAAACTTCCACCTGTAACCCATCAACCTTCCACCTGTAACCCATCAACCTTGAACCTGTAACCCATCAACCTTCCATCTGTAACCCATCAACCTTCCATCTGTAACCCATCAACCTTCCACCTGTAACCCATCAACCTTCCACCTGTAACCCATCAACCTTCCACCTGTAACCCATCAACCTTCCACCTGTAACCCATCAACCTTCCACCTGTAACCCATCAACCTTCCACCTGTAACCCATCAACCTTCCACCTGTAACCCATCAAACTTCCACCTGTAACCCATCAACCTTGAACCTGTAACCCATCAACCTTCCACCTGTAACCCATCAACCTTCCACCTGTAACCCATCAACCTTCCATCTGTAACCCATCAACCTTCCACCTGTAACCCATCAACCTTCCATCTGTAACCCATCAACCTTCCACCTGTAACCCATCAACCTTCCACCTGTAACCCATCAACCTTCCACCTGTAACCCATCAACCTTCCACCTGTAACCCATCAACCTTCCACCTGTAACCCATCAACCTTCCACCTGTAACCCATCAAACTTCCACCTGTAACCCATCAACCTTCCATCTGTAACCCATCAACCTTCCACCTGTAACCCATCAACCTTCCATCTGTAACCCATCAACCTTCCACCTGTAACCCATCAACCTTCCACCTGTAACCCATCAACCTTCCACCTGTAACCCATCAACCTTCCACCTGTAACCCATCAACCTTCCACCTGTAACCCATCAACCTTCCATCTGTAACCCATCAACCTTCCACCTGTAACCCATCAACCTTCCACCTGTAACCCATCAACCTTCCACCTGTAACCCATCAACCTTCCACCTGTAACCCATCAACCTTCCACCTGTAACCCATCAACCTTCCACCTGTAACCCATCAACCTTCCATCTGTAACCCATCAACCTTCCACCCATCTCACCCTATTTTCCCATCAGAGGGGGCGTCACTGACACTATAACTTATAGGAATCCGTGCGCGTTGCTGTGTATTTGGGGCAGGGTCAATATAATGTTCTGTACTGGATCCTTTTTTGTGTCTGGTTAGAATCCGAGCCGGAAGTATGAGCTGTTAATTGCAGGTGCAGCTGTCGGCGTGGCTTGCTGTTTCGTGGCTCCTGTGGGTGGTAAGTGTTTTGTTTTTCGGCACTGTGACGAGCTCCAGAGACTGGTATTTTGTAACACTCTGCGTGTCCCCTGCCAGGCGTCCTGTTCAGCGTGGAAGCCACGGCCACTCACTTTGCTGTGCGTAACTACTGGCGTGGATTCTTTGCTGCCACGTGTGCTGCGTTGATGTTCCGACTGCTGGCCGTGATCAACCACGAGGGAGGTGAGAATAAAAACACACAGATATAACTTTATTAGCCTTTATTGCAGAGCATTTCACTCCTATCATTCCCTGCAGAGCATTGTTCCTGTTTCATTCATTGCTTTTCTAAGCATCTTCCCTTTTATTATTCTCTGCTGAGCATTTCGCACCTTGTCTTTATCCATAACTGCATCCCATCCCAATAAATACATTTAGCACCCAGTGTCCAAATACACAGAGCCAGACAAATTACTCCCAAAATCTCCTTCTGATATACGTCGCTCTGCGGAGCGTTGCATGTCCCTGCGGAGCGTTGCATGTCCCTGCGGAGCGTTGCATGTCCCTGCGGAGCGTTGCATGTCCCTGCGGAGCGTTGCATGTCCCGGCGGAGCGTTGCATGTCCCTGCGGAGCGTTGCATGTCCCTGCGGAGCGTTGCATGTCCCTGCGGAGCGTTGCATGTCCCTGCGGAGCATTGTATGTCCCTGCGGAGCGTTGCATGTTCCTGCGGAGCGTTGTATGTCCCTTCGGAGCGTTGCATGTCCCTGCGGAGCATTGCATGTCCCTGCGGAGCGTTGCATGTCCCTGCGGAGCGTTGCATGTCCCTGCGGAGCATTGCATGTCCCTGCGGAGCGTTGCATGTTCCTGCGGAGCGTTGCATGTCCCTGCGGAGCGTTGCATGTCCCTGCGGAGCGTTGTATGTCCCTGCGGAGCGTTGCATGTCCCTGCGGAGCGTTGCATGTCCCTGCGGAGCGTTGCATGTCCCTGTGGAGCGTTGCATGTCCCTGCGGAGCGTTGCATGTCCCTGCGGAGCGTTGCATGTTCCTGCGGAGCGTTGCATGTCCTAGCGGAGCGTTGCATGTTCCTGCGGAGCATTGCATGTCCCTGCGGAGCGTTGCATGTCCCTGCGGAGCGTTGCATGTCCCTGCGGAGCGTTTCATGTCCCTGCGGAGCGTTGCATGTCCCTGCGGAGCATTGCATGTCCCTGCGGAGCGTTGCATGTCCCTGCGGAGCGTTGCATGTCCCTGCGGAGCGTTGCATGTTCCTGCGGAGCGTTGCATGTCCCTGCGGAGCGTTGCATGTCCTAGCGGAGCGTTGCATGTCCCTGCGGAGCGTTGCATGTCCTAGCGGAGCGTTGCATGTTCCTGCGGAGCGTTGCATGTTCCTGCGGAGCGTTGCATGTCCCTGCGGAGCGTTGCATGTCCTAGCGGAGCGTTGCATGTCCCTGCGGAGCGTTGCATGTCCCTGCGGAGCGTTGCATGTCCCTGCGGAGCGTTGCATGTCCCTGCGGAGCGTTGCATGTCCCTGCGGAGCGTGGTCCTGTAACCTTAAATTACATCCTCTCTCCCTCCCAGAGACTGTCGCTGTCCTCTTCAAAACAACCTGGAGGGTGGAGTTTCCCTTTGACCTCCCCGAATACTTCTCTTACGCCTTGCTGGGGTGAGTGACCTGACAGATCCAGCGCCTGATAAATGTTTTATTGCGATCGGCTGATACACATCAGGTCTGTTTCCCCCAATAAAAGCCACGCTGTGTTTTCTACATAACATTGTATCGTTACTTATTACAAGGGTCAACTGTATAATCCCAATCACACTCCACCTCAAGGGACTCTGTCAGCTAAACATTGCTTATACTGTGACTGTATCGCCCAAACACTGCTTATACTGTGACTGTATCACCTAAACACTGCTTATCCTGTGACTGTATCGCCTAAACACTGCTTATACTGTGACTGTATCACCCAAACACTGCTTATACTGTGACTGTGTCACCTAAACATTGCTTATACTGTGACTGTATCACCTAAACACTGCTTATACTGTGACTGTATCACCCAAACACTGCTTATACTGTGACTGTATCACCCAAACACTGCTTATACTGTGACTGTGTCACCCAAACACTGCTTATACTGTGACTGTATCACCTAAACACTGCTTATACTGTGACTGTATCACCCAAACACTGCTTATACTGTGACTGTATCACCCAAACACTGCTTATACTGTGACTGTATCACCCAAACACTGCTTATAGTGTGACTGTGTCACCTAAACACTGCTTATACTGTGACTGTATCACCCAAACACTGCTTATACTGTGACTGTATCACCCAAACACTGCTCATACTGTGACTGTATCACCTAAACATTGCTTATACTGTGACTGTATCACCTAAACACTGCTTATACTGTGACTGTATCACCCAAACACTGCTTATACTGTGACTGTATCACCCAAACACTGCTTATACTGTGACACCCGCCACCTAAACTCTGTGTGTTTTAGATGTGTCTGTGGTGGGTCTCCTGCTTATGACGTCACCGTGTGTCTTGATTTGCAATTAAAGTACTTTTTAATTTGAAATGTGTAGTTTGCATATTGGGTCACAGGAGACTTCCCACCAAACAAACCCAGACAGACGTCACGCACTAGTCATAATAAATACAAGTACTCAGCCAAGGCTGCCAGCAGGGGGTGACAGACCATACACCTGTCATGGCCCGGGGGTCCCGAATGGTCCTTCTTAAAGAAAAAAAAACTGTGATGGCCAAGTACTCTGTAGGGTCTTTCGCAAGCCATCATACTATATGTGAAGGAAAACAACACTTATATTGAACACACATAATTACATGGGCAGGATGTATAACACAAACATAACAATATATATACACACAATACAGAACTGCCTAGGGACGGAGCACCAATGTGTTACCTTCAACTCTTCATATAATGTCAATAACGTGTTAAATATCTTGTAAATGGATACATGTCTAGCATGTTCAATAACCCCCGATAATATATGTGAAGCCGCTATAAATACAGTATGAAATCCAAATCTCTGTTCAAACCCCCCAGTGACAGATGAAAACATGTGTGCCTGTCTGGAAGCATGTCACATGTTTCATGCGTGATTGGCCCCTGCTCACCATCTCAGTTATTCTAGTTGATGGGTTAGGTTCTAGACTTTTTGGCTTGGTTCTAGATGCTTCTCTCCTTCTTCTAGAGTGGTTTGCGGGTGCGTGTGCTGTGTCTACCTCTTCCTCCATCGGGTCACTCTGGTTTTTCTGAACCACAATGAACGAGTTGGAAAATTTATGAGAAATAAGTGAGTATATATGTTTTCTACATCCCCCCCGCCTCCTCTGGGGTCTGTGAAAAATATGATCCTTATGCAGAAAGAGAGACCAATGGACAGAGGGGGTGCTGGCTGAATAGATGGGTTGATAGAGCTAAATCTATGTATTTTACGTCTTTTCAGTAAGATTGTCTATGCAGCCTTTGTCTCCCTCATCCTGGCCAGTATCACCTTTCCACACGGGTTTGGTCAGTACATAGGAGGCACACGGGTGAGTGAGCACGTACATACATGTGTGGGTGTCTAGCCATGTCTCCCTGCCACGGTCCTGACCCATTCTGACATCTGTCTCCGTAGCTGAGTATGAAGGAACATCTAGAAACTTTCTTCAACAACGTCACTTGGGGCATTGAGGAGGCGTCCACCCAATTAAACACCACTAGACAGCCCCCCAATCCCACCTATGATAATAACTGGCTCCAGTGGACGCACCCGCAGATGTCTGCCTTAGAAAAGCTGGCCTGCTTTATCGTTCTGAAGGTGAGAACTAAGGTTTATCGGGGTTTATGTAAAGTGAAAGATCTCACCTTAGTGTGTGAACATTTAGATCAAAGGATAAAGAGAAGGAGCTCTGGATAAAGTATAGTGGGGAATCGCACCGTGAGTTGAAGTGTCGAATGAGAGAACACCTGTCTGATACAAAAAAGGGGACGGGTACACCAGTTGGCTAAACATTTTCAATTCTGGAATAATAGTCATTTGAAGTATTTTACAGTTTCAGTGATAGAGAGAGTTAAAGGGGAGCGAGAGGAGGAGATGTTTGTAGACGCTTGTGTCAGAGAGAGGTCTTTTGGATTTTCACCCTAGGTACAAGAAGACCGAAGGGGTTTAATACAGAATACGATATCGCACATTTTTTCTGAAATTCTCGTTGTTTGGAATGACCTTCCGGGAGAGCATGAGATAAAACACATGTACCCCTGGGTTCTATAAATTATAATGACCATGCGGTTTGTTCAGGATATTTATAAAACCCTTCAAGCAGTGGTGTATCTTGATTTTGTGCTGCCCTAGGCAGACAAAATCCGGGCACCCCCCTACCCCAAGCTGCACACCCACGTTACACACCTACGACATGCCCCATCACCTCCATTTCATGACCCCACATCACACATAACATTCAGACTCACATCAAGCTCATACTCCCATCACACACACACTCCTACTCCCATCACACTCAGTCACACACTCCTACTCCCATCACACACACTCTGACTCCCATCACACTCAGTCACACACACTGTCTCCCATCACACACACTCTGACTCCCATCACACTCAGTCACACACACTGTCTCCCATCACACACACTCTGACTCCCATCACACTCAGTCACACACACTGTCTCCCATCACACACACTCCGACTCCCATCACACTCAGTCACACACTCCTACTCCCATCACACTCAGTCACACACTCTGACTCCCATCACACTCAGTCACACACACACACACTCACACACACACTGTCTCCCATCACACACACTCTGACTCCCATCACACTCAGTCACACACACTGTCTCCCATCACACACACTCTGACTCCCATCACACTCAGTCACACACACTGTCTCCCATCACACGCACTCTGACTCCCATCACACTCAGTCACACACACTGTCTCCCATCACACACACTCTGACTCCCATCACACTCAGTCACACACACACACACACACACATCCCATCAGCACTTACCTTTCCCTGGCAGGCAGGCAGCATGGTCCCTCCATGCTGCCTGTTCGGCTCCCCGGCGATTGTGCCGACAGGTCACGTGACCGGGCGCGCGTACGACGTCAGCGCGCCCGTCACGTGACTGTCGGCACTTCCGTGTCGGCACACTGCACGGGGAGCCGAACAGGCAGCACGGAGGTTTCTCTGTCACACTGCACGGAGGTTTCTCTGTCACACTGCACGGAGGTTTCTCTGTCACACTGCACGGAGGTTTCTCTGTCACACACTGCACGGAGGTTTCTCTGTCACACTGCACGGAGGTTTCTCTGTCACACACTGCACGGAGGTTTCTCTGTCACACACTGCACGGAGGTTTCTCTGTCACACACTGCACGGAGGTTTCTCTGTCACACTGCACGGAGGTTTCTCTGTCACACACTGCACGGAGGTTTCTCTGTCACTCTGCACGGAGGTTTCTCTGTCACACTGCACGGAGGTTTCTCTATCACACACTGCGCGGAGGTTTCTCTGTCACACTGCACGGAGGTTTCTCTGTCACACACTGCACGGAGGTTTCTCTGTCACACACTGCACGGAGGTTTCTCTGTCACACACTGCACGGAGGTTTCTCTGTCACACACTGCACGGAGGTTTCTCTGTCACACACTGCGCGGAGGTTTCTCTGTCACACACTGCACGGAGGTTTCTCTGTCACACTGCACGGAGGTTTCTCTGTCACACACTGCACGGAGGTTTCTCTGTCACACACTGCACGGAGGTTTCTCTGTCACACACTGCACGGAGGTTTCTCTGTCACACTGCACGGAGGTTTCTCTGTCACACACTGCACGGAGGTTTCTCTGTCACACACTGCACGGAGGTTTCTCTGTCACACTGCACGGAGGTTTCTCTGTCACACACTGCACGGAGGTTTCTCTATCACACACTGCGCGGAGGTTTCTCTGTCACACACTGCACGGAGGTTTCTCTGTCACACACTGCACGGAGGTTTCTCTGTCACACTGCACGGAGGTTTCTCTGTCACACACTGCACGGAGGTTTCTCTGTCACACTGCACGGAGGTTTCTCTGTCACACACTGCACGGAGGTTTCTCTGTCACACACTGCACGGAGGTTTCTCTGTCACACACTGCACGGAGGTTTCTCTGTCACACACTGCGCGGAGGTTTCTCTATCACACTGCACGGAGGTTTCTCTGTCACACTGCACGGAGGTTTCTCTGTCACACTGCACGGAGGTTTCTCTGTCACACTGCGCGGAGGTTTCTCTGTCACACTGCACGGAGGTTTCTCTGTCACACACTGCACGGAGGTTTCTCTGTCACACACTGCACGGAGGTTTCTCTGTCACACACTGCACGGAGGTTTCTCTGTCACACACTGCACGGAGGTTTCTCTGTCACACACTGCACGGAGGTTTCTCTGTCACACACTGCGCGGAGGTTTCTCTGTCACACACTGCACGGAGGTTTCTCTGTCACACACTGCGCGGAGGTTTCTCTATCACACTGCACGGAGGTTTCTCTGTCACACTGCACGGAGGTTTCTCTGTCACACTGCACGGAGGTTTCTCTGTCACACACTGCACGGAGGTTTCTCTGTCACACACTGCACGGAGGTTTCTCTGTCACACACTGCACGGAGGTTTCTCTGTCACACTGCGCGGAGGTTTCTCTGTCACACACTGCACGGAGGTTTCTCTGTCACACTGCACGGAGGTTTCTCTATCACACACTGCACGGAGGTTTCTCTGTCACACACTGCACGGAGGTCTCTCTGTCACACTGCACGGAGGTTTCTCTATCACACACTGCACGGAGGTTTCTCTGTCACACTGCGCGGAGGTTTCTCTGTCACACACTGCACGGAGGTTTCTCTGTCACACTGCACGGAGGTTTCTCTGTCACACTGCACGGAGGTTTCTCTATCACACACTGCACGGAGGTTTCTCTGTCACACACTGCACGGAGGTTTCTCTGTCACACTGCACGGAGGTTTCTCTGTCACACTGCACGGAGGTTTCTCTGTGCTGCCTGTTCGGCTCCCCGTGCAGCCTGGCAGGCAGAGCGATGGTGAGGGGGGATCTTCCGATCCCCTCTCACCTCCGTCTCTGCCTGCAAGCGCGGTCTTTTTTTTTTTTTATTTTTTTCAGTGCTGGGGGGCGCTGCCGCCCCCCAAAATTTGCCGCCCTAGGCATCCGCCTAGGATGCCTCGCGGTAAATACAGGACTGTGTCTAATTGTGTTAGTATTCGGTGTGCCGTTAGTCCGGGTCTTTATTCATGTTTCTTCACAATTGATATAACAGCTGCTTCTTTTTAGGAACAAACTATTTAATAATTCATTGATATAATACATACAATCGCTTAAAATGACACCACTTATTTCATTTCGGTTTGTGTGCATTGATGCTCTTGAGGATTGACTCAAGGTACCGGCACACAAACATTGAATCATGTTTTTAACGTGCACGATTATGTTTTGAAGGCTAACAGTTAGATTTGATTGATTGTATATATATATTGACACGTGTCTTTATAGACCTGATATTATTAAATGATCACGCTAATCACCTTTCTTTGATGGTTCATTATCCCGATTTAATCTTCTGTTTAGTAGTGTATAGATTTATATTTTGTGTCCACTACAACGTATAACAAGCTACATTTTTTGTAGCACTGAAGTTCTGATTTATTTTGTGTGTAATCACAGCCGTTTTTGCAGTCACGTCACTTAATTAAGTTGAACCTTTTCACTGATTGGTTGCCATGCATTTAAGTAGTTTGAATTTTCATTTGTTTGTCACTTATGAGTAAGCGTGCTAGTCACGCGAAACGCGTCAGGTGCGATTCCCCACTATACTTTATTGCTGTATATATGTTTATTTTTTGCCATTAAAACACCATTTTTTCACTGTGGAATATACAGAGTGCAAGCTCCTTCTCTTTATCCTTTGATTTATACTATGCTGGGTCGGCATATATAGGAGGCACCTGGCTCCAAGCACTGACACAACCTACACCCTTCCAGAGTTGGATTCATTTCTTTGCTTCAGTTGAAGCCTGGTGGGTCTCCTCGTGAAGACTTCTTTTCCCCCTGTGAACATTTAGACCCCGGAGGTTGTGTACCTGGGACTGGCAGCCATGGTGCATGGCTAAAATGACACCAACAGAGGTCTAGGACCTTACTTGGATCTCCTCTGATGGGTTCATCTGAAAACGAAGGTCTCGCTCCGCACAAGCAGTGACAGACAGACCCCGAATAGACAGCGCGGGGCAGGCCCCTGCACTGATTGGCTGACACTGTCAGTGTGCACCAGCATTCGGACTAGCTGTGCGGACTAGCTATGAGACTGTGCACAGAGTTGTATCTGTAAATACACATGTTGAGTTTAAACCATTCATCGTGGGACGAGTTTTAACTTTTGCTCCTATTAATGAAGAAAAAGTTTTAAAAAATCTTTACTGTCCCATTAAAGTCCTAATCGGTGGGACACCCCCCCCCCCCCCCCTCCAACAAAAAAAAAAACAGTCCTAACCAACGTCTCTTCCTCTACAGTTCTTCATGTTGCTCTTTGCGAATACGATGATCATTCCTGCAGGATACTTCCTTCCCACCTTTGTCTATGGTGAGTTACCTCTAGCGTTATTAAAGAGTCTCTGATATGTATGGCAAGAAGAGCAGGCACCTCTACCGACAACACTCAACCAGACACCTCTACCGACAACACTCAACCAGACACCTCTACCGACAACACTCAACCAGACACCTCTACTGACAACTCCCAACCAGACACCTCTACTGACAACTCCCAACCAGACACCTCTACCGACAACACTCAACCAGACACCTCTACCGACAACACTCAACCAGACACCTCTACCGACAACTCCCAACCAGACACCTGTACTGACAACTCCCAACCAGACACCTCTACTGACAACTCCCAACCAGACACCTCTACTGACAACTCCCAACCAGACACCTCTACTGACAACTCCCAACCAGACACCTCTACTGACAACTCCCAACCAGATACCACTACTGACAACACCCAACCAGGCACCTCTACTGACAACTCCCAACCAGGCACCTCTACTGACAACTCCCAACCAGGCACCTCTACTGACAACTCCCAACCAGACACCTCTACTGACAACTCCCAACCAGACACCTCTACTGACAACTCCCAACCAGACACCTCTACTGACAACTCCCAACCAGACACCTCTACTGACAACTCCCAACCAGACACCTCTACTGACAACTCCCAACCAGACACCTCTACTGACAACTCCCAACCAGACACCACTACTGACAACTCCCAACCAGGCACCTCTACTGACAACTCCCAACCATACACCTCTACTGACAACTCCCAACCAGACACTACTACTGACAACTCCCAACCAGACACCTCTACTGACAACTCCCAACCAGACACCACTACTGACAACTCCCAACCAGGCACCTCTACTGACAACTCCCAACCAGACACCTCTACTGACAACTCCCAACCAGACACCTCTACTGACAACTCCCAACCAGGCACCTCTACTGACAACTCCCAACCAGACACCTCTACTGACAACACCCAACCAGGCACCTCTACTGACAACTCCCAACCAGGCACCTCTACTGACAACTCCCAACCAGGCACCTCTACTGACAACTCCCAACCAGACACCTCTACTGACAACTCCCAACCAGACACCTCTACTGACAACTCCCAACCAGGCACCTCTACTGACAACTCCCAACCAGGCACCTCTACTGACAACTCCCAACCAGGCACCTCTACTGACAACTCCCAACCAGGCACCTCTACTGACAACTCCCAACCAGGCACCTCTACTGACAACTCCCAACCAGACACCTCTACTGACAACACCCAACCAGGCACCTCTACTGACAACTCCCAACCAGACACCTCTACTGACAACTCCCAACCAGACACCACTACTGACAACTCCCAACCAGACACCACTACTGACAACTCCCAACCAGACACCTCTACTGACAACTTCCAACCAGGCACCTCTACTGACAACTCCCAACCAGACACCTCTACGACAACTCCCAACCAGACACTACTACTGACAACTCCCAACCAGACACCACTACTGACAACTCCCAACCAGACACCTCTACTGACAACTCCCAACCAGACACCTCTACTGACATTACCCAACCAGACACCTCTACTGACAACTCCCAACCAGACACCTCTACTGACAACGTCCAACTAGACACTTCTACCGAAAACACCTAACCAGACACCTCTCCCGACAACACCCAACCAGACGACATCTCTACTGACAACTCCCAACCAGGCACCTCTACCGACAACTCCCAACCAGACACCTCTACAAACAATACCCAACCAGGCACCTCTACCGACGACACCCAACCAGACACCTCTACTGACAACTCCCAAACAGATGGCATCTCTACCGACAACTCCCAACCAGACACCTCTACTGACAACGTCCAACTAGACACTTCTACCGAAAACACCTAACCAGACACCTCTCCCGGCAACACCCAACCAGACGACATCTCTACTGACAACTCCCAACCAGGCACCTCTACCGACAACTCCCAACCAGACACCTCTACAAACAATACCCAACCAGGCACCTCTACTGACAACTCCCAACCAGGCACCTCTACTGACAACTCCCAACCAGGCACCTCTACTGACAACTCCCAACCAGACACCACTACTGACAACACCCAACCAGGCACCTCTACTGACAACTCCCAACCAGGCACCTCTACTGACAACTCCCAACCAGGCACCTCTACTGACAACTCCCAACCAGACACCTCTACTGACAACTCCCAACCAGACACCTCTACTGACAACACCCAACCAGGCACCTCTACTGACAACTCCCAACCAGACACCACTACTGACAACTCCCAACCTGACAACTCCCAACCAGACACCACTACTGACAACTCCCAACCTGACAACTCCCAACCAGACACCTCTACTGACAACTCCCAACCAGACACCTCTACTGACAACTCCCAACCAGACACTACTACTGACAACACCCAACCAGGCACCTCTACTGACAACTCCCAACCAGACACCACTACTGACAACTCCCAACCTGACAACTCCCAACCAGACACCACTACTGACAACTCCCAACCTGACAACTCCCAACCAGACACCTCTACTGACAACTCCCAACCAGACACTACTACCGACAACTCCCAACCAGGCACCTTTACCGACAACTCCCAACCAGACACCTCTACTGACAACTCCCAACCAGACACCTCTACTGACAACTCCCAACCAGACACTACTACTGACAACTCCCAACCAGACACCTCTACTGACAACTCCCAACCAGACACCTCTACTGACAACTCCCAACCAGACACCTCTACTGACATTACCCAATCAGACACCTCTACTGACAACTCCCAACCAGACACCTCTACTGACAACTCCCAACCAGACACCTCTACCAAAAAACCCAACCAGGCACCTCTACCGACAACTCCCAACCAGACACCTCTACCGACAACTCCCAACCAGACACCTCTACCGACAACTCCCAACCAGGCACCTTTACCGACAACTCCCAACCAGGCACCTCTACCGACAACTCCCAACCAGGCACCTTTACCGACAACTCCCAACCAGGCACCTCTACCGACAACTCCCAACCAGACACCTCTACTGACAACGTCCAACTAGACACTTCTACCGAAAACACCTAACCAGACACCTCTCCCGACAACACCCAACCAGACGACATTTCTACTGACAACTCCCAACCAGGCACCTCTACCGACAACTCCCAACCAGACACCTCTACAAACAATACCCAACCAGGCACCTCTACCGACGACACCCAACCAGACACCTCTACTGACAACTCCCAAACAGATGGCATCTCTACCGACAATACCCATCCAGACACCTCTACAAACAATACCCAACCAGACACCTCTACCGACGACACCCAACCAGAAGACAGCTCTACTGACAACACCCAAACAGACACCTCTACCGACAATACCCAACCAGGCATCAGTGAGCAGTAACAATGTTTTTGACACAGGTGCCGGACTCGGGAGACTTTATGGAGAAATACTAGCCAAAATCTTCCCAGAAGGAATTATCTCCGAAGGTGTCCAAATCAGAATAAATCCTGCAGGATACGCCCTGGCAGGTAACCCCCAAAATAATATTGATACACTCAATGACCTACCTATCTGCTTCTCATTCCTCCCTTTTTTGGACAGCCTGTCCATGTCCAAAAAAAACCTTCCGTCTGTCACTGCTCCCCACACATTCTCTGTCTGTCACTGCCCCTCACTCATTCTCTGTTTGTCACTGCCCCTCACTCATTCCTTATCTGTCACTGCCCCTCACTCATTCCTTATCTGTCACTGCTCCTCACTCATTCTCTGTCTGTCACTGCTCCTCACTCATTCTCTGTCTGTCACTGCTCCTCACTCATTCTCTGTCTGTCACTGCTCCTCACTCATTCTCTGTCTGTCACTGCTCCCCACTCATTCTCTGTCTGTCACTGCCCCTCACTCATTCCTTATCTGTCACTGCCCCTCACTCATTCCTTATCTGTCACTGCTCCTCACTCATTCTCTGTCTGTCACTGCTCCTCACTCATTCTCTGTCTGTCACTTATCCTCACTCATTCTCTGTCTGTCACTGCTCCTCACTCATTCTCTGTCTGTCACTGCTCCTCACTCATTCTCTGTCTGTCACTGCTCCCCACTCATTCTCTGTCTGTCACTGCTCCCCACTCATTCTCTGTCTGTCACTGCTCCCCGCTCATTCTCTGTCTGTCACTGCTCCTCACTCATTCTCTGTCTGTCACTGCTCCTCACTCATTCTCTGTCTGTCACTGCTCCCCACTCATTCTCTGTCTGTCACTGCTCCCCACTCATTCTCTGTCTGTCACTGCTCCGCACTCATTCTCTGTCTGTCACTGATCATCACTCATTCTCTGTCTGTCACTGATCCTCACTCATTCTCTGTCTGTCACTGATCCTCACTCATTCTCTGTCTGTCACTGCTCCCCGCTCATTCTCTGTCTGTCACTGCTCCCCACTCATTCTCTGTCTGTCACTGCTCCCCGCTCATTCTCTGTCTGTCACTGCTCCCCGCTCATTCTCTGTCTGTCACTGCTCCCCACTCATTCTCTGTCTGTCACTGCTCCTCACTCATTCTCTGTCTGTCACTGCTCCTCACTCATTCTCTGTCTGTCACTGCTCCTCACTCATTCTCTGTCTGTCACTTATCCTCACTCATTCTCTGTCTGTCACTGCTCCTCACTCATTCTCTGTCTGTCACTGCTCCCCACTCATTCTCTGTCTGTCACTGCTCCCCGCTCATTCTCTGTCTGTCACTGCTCCCCGCTCATTCTCTGTCTGTCACTGCTCCTCACTCATTCTCTGTCTGTCACTGCTCCCCACTCATTCTCTGTCTGTCACTGCTCCTCACTCATTCTCTGTCTGTCACTGCTCCCCACTCATTCTCTGTCTGTCACTGCTCCCCACTCATTCTCTGTCTGTCACTGCTCCCCACTCATTCTCTGTCTGTCACTGCTCCCCACTCATTCTCTGTCTGTCACTGCTCCTCACTCATTCTCTGTCTGTCACTGCTCCTCACTCATTCTCTGTCTGTCACTGCTCCTCACTCATTCTCTGTCTGTCACTGCTCCCCACTCATTCTCTGTCTGTCACTGCTCCCCACTCATTCTCTGTCTGTCACTGCTCCTCACTCATTCTCTGTCTGTCACTGCTCCTCACTCATTCTCTGTCTGTCACTGCTCCCCACTCATTCTCTGTCTGTCACTGCTCCCCACTCATTCTCTGTCTGTCACTGCTCCCCACTCATTCTCTGTCTGTCACTGCTCCCCACTCATTCTCTGTCTGTCACTGCTCCTCACTCATTCTCTGTCTGTCACTGCTCCTCACTCATTCTCTGTCTGTCACTGCTCCCCACTCATTCTCTGTCTGTCACTGATCCCCACTCATTCTCTGTCTGTCACTGCTCCCCACACATTCTCTGTCTGTCACTGCTCCGCACTCATTCTCTGTCTGTCACTGCTCCTCACTCATTCTCTGTCTGTCACTGCCCCTCGCTCATTCTCTGTCTGTCACTGCTCCCCACTCATTCTCTGTCTGTCACTGCTCCCCACTCATTCTCTGTCTGTCACTGCTCCCCACTCATTCTCTGTCTGTCACTGCCCCCCACTCATTCTCTCTCTGTCACTGCTCCTCACTCATTCTCTGTCTGTCACTGCTCCTCACTCATTCTCTGTCTGTCGCTGATCCTCACTCATTCTCTGTCTGTCACTGCTCCCCACTCATTCTCTGTCTGTCACTGCTCCTCACTCATTCTCTGTCTGTCACTGCCCCTCGCTCATTCATGGTATCTCCCCCTCTCTCCTCACAGGGGCTGCTGCATACTCTGGAGCGGTAACACACACTATATCTACTGCCCTGCTGGTGTTTGAGCTGACAGGGCAGATGTCGCACATTTTACCCGTACTGATCGCTGTCCTTATAGCAAACGCCATCAGTCAGAGCTGCCAGAATTCATTCTTCGACCTCATTATCATCGTCAAAAAGCTGCCGTACCTCCCCAAGCTGGCCATGGGGAAGAACAGGTCAGTGCTTATAATGGTGCTGGGGCAGTCTGAACTTGAACCTACCACTATACGGGGCAGAGCTTCTCAGCGCAATTCTACCTCTCCAATAGCCTCTGTCAGCGCTTAATCAGCAGATAGAGGGACTAGTTAGTGATGTACTAGAAAGAAGGTACTTATTAGTGTTGTGCTGTTAGTGGACAGAGGTACTAGTTAGTGGCATGATGGTAGTAGATAGAAGAACTAGTTAGTGCTGTGCTGGTAGTAGATGGAAGTACTAGTTAGTGGGGTGATGGTAGAAGATGGAGGAACTACTTAGTGACATGGTGGTAGTAGAGCGAGGTACTAATTAGTGACATGGTGGTAGTAGAGAGAGGTACTAGTTAGTGACATGGTGGTAGTAGAGAGAGATACTAATTAGTGACATGGTGGTAGTAGAGAGAGGTACTAGTTAGTGACATGGTGGTAGTAGAGAGAGGTACTAATTAGTGACATGGTGGTAGTAGAGAGAGGTACTAGTTAGTGACATGGTGGTAGTAGAGAGAGGTACTAGTTAGTGACATGGTGGTAGCAGAGCGAGGTACTAGTTAGTGACATGGTGGTAGTAGAGATAGGTACTTGTTAGTGACATGGTGGTAGTAGAGAGAGGTACTAGTTAGTGACATGGTGGTAGTAGAGAGAGGTACTAGTTAGTGACATGGTGGTAGTAGAGAGAGGTACTAGTTAGTGACATGGTGGTAGCAGAGCGAGGTACTAGTTAGTGACATGGTGGTAGCAGAGCGAGGTACTAGTTAGTGACATGGTGGTAGGAGAGATAGGTACTTGTTAGTGACATGGTGGTAGTAGAGAGAGGTACTAGTTAGTGACATGGTGGTAGTAGAGAGAGGTACTAGTTAGTGACATGGTGGTAGTAGAGAGAGGTACTAGTTAGTGACATGGTGGTAGCAGAGCGAGGTACTAGTTAGTGACATGGTGGTAGTAGAGATAGGTACTTGTTAGTGACATGGTGGTAGTAGAGAGAGGTACTTGTTAGTGACATGGTGGTAGTAGAGAGAGGTACTAGTTAGTGACATGGTGGTAGTAGAGAGAGGTACTAGTTAGTGACATGGTGGTAGTAGAGAGAGGTACTAGTTAGTGACATGGTGGTAGTAGAGAGAGGTACTAGTTAGTGACATGGTGGTAGCAGAGTGAGGTACTAGTTAGTGACATGGTAGTAGCAGAGTGAGGTACTAGTTAGTGACATGGTAGTAGCAGAGCGAGGTACTAGTTAGTGACATGGTAGTAGCAGAGCGGGGTACTAGTTAGTGACATGGTGGTAGTAGATATAGGTACTTGTTAGTGACATGGTGGTAGTAGATATAGGTACTAGTTAGTGACATGGTGGTAGTAGATATAGGTACTAGTTAGTGACATGGTGGTAGTAGAGTTAGGTACTAGTTAGTGACATGGTGGTAGTAGAGCGAGGTACTAGTTAGTGACATGGTGGTAGTAGAGATAGGTACTAGTTAGTGACATGGTGGTAGTAGAGAGAGGTACTAGTTAGTGACATGGTGGTAGTAGAGATAGGTACTAGTTAGTGACATGGTGGTAGTAGAGCGAGGTACTAGTTAGTGACATGGTGGTAGTAGAGAGAGGTACTAGTTAGTGACATGGTGGTAGTAGAGATAGGTACTAGTTAGTGACATGGTGGTAGTAGAGATAGGTACTAGTTAGTGACATGGTGGTAGTAGAGATAGGTACTAGTTAGTGACATGGTGGTAGTAGAGAGAGGTACTAGTTAGTGACATGGTGGTAGTAGATATAGGTACTAGTTAGTGACATGGTGGTAGTAGATATAGGTACTAGTTAGTGACATGGTGGTAGTAGAGCGAGGTACTAGTTAGTGACGTAGTGGTACTGATTAGTAATATTGCAGTTGCTTTTCTCCCCAGTGCTCATGACCTCTGTGCAGAGGATTTCATGGTGACCGACCTACTCTACCTGGTTAAGGGATTTAAATTCAAGGAAGTTCGACATCTCCTGAAAACCTCTGAAATCAGACAGTTCCCCATCGTGGATGCAGAAGGTTATTTTTCTCATCACCCCACCCAACTATTACTAATCATCTCTGCCCCATCACTCCCCCACACTGACCCTTCACCCAACTATTACTAATCATCTCTGCCCCATCACTCCCCCACACTGACCCTTCACCCAACTATTACTAATCATCTCTGCCCCATCACTCCCCCACACTGACCCTTCACCCAACTATTACTAATCATCTCTGCCCCATCACTCCCCCACACTGACCCTTCACCCAACTATTACTAATCATCTCTGCCCCATCACTCCCCCACACTGACCCTTCACCCAACTATTACTAATCATCTCTGCCCCATCACTCCCCCACACTGACCCTTCACCCAACTATTACTAATCATCTCTGCCCCATCACTCCCCCACACTGACCCTTCACCCAACTATTACTAATCATCTCTGCCCCATCACTCCCCCACACTGACCCTTCACCCAACTATTACTAATCATCTCTGCCCCATCACTCCCCCACACTGACCCTTCACCCAACTATTACTAATCATCTCTGCCCCATCACTCCCCCACACTGACCCTTCACCCAACTATTACTAATCATCTCTGCCCCATCACTCCCCCACACTGACCCTTCACCCAACTATTACTAATCATCTCTGCCCCATCACTCCCCCACACTGACCCTTCACCCAACTATTACTAATCATCTCTGCCCCATCACTCCCCCACACTGACCCTTCACCCAACTATTACTAATCATCTCTGCCCCATCACTCCCCCACACTGACCCTTCACCCAACTATTACTAATCATCTCTGCCCCATCACTCCCCCACACTGACCCTTCACCCAACTATTACTAATCATCTCTGCCCCATCACTCCCCCACACTGACCCTTCACCCAACTATTACTAATCATCTCTGCCCCATCACTCCCCCACACTGACCCTTCACCCAACTATTACTAATCATCTCTGCCCCATCACTCCCCCACACTGACCCTTCACCCAACTATTACTAATCATCTCTGCCCCATCACTCCCCCACACTGACCCTTCACCCAACTATTACTAATCATCTCTGCCCCATCACTCCCCCACACTGACCCTTCACCCAACTATTACTAATCATCTCTGCCCCATCACTCCCCCACACTGACCCTTCACCCAACTATTACTAATCATCTCTGCCCCATCACTCCCCCACACTGACCCTTCACCCAACTATTACTAATCATCTCTGCCCCATCACTCCCCCACACTGACCCTTCACCCAACTATTACTAATCATCTCTGCCCCATCACTCCCCCACACTGACCCTTCACCCAACTATTACTAATCATCTCTGCCCCATCACTCCCCCACACTGACCCTTCACCCAACTATTACTAATCATCTCTGCCCCATCACTCCCCACACTGACCCTTCACCCAACTATTACTAATCATCTCTGCCCCATCACTCCCCCACACTGACCCTTCACCCAACTATTACTAATCATCTCTGCCCCATCACTCCCCCACACTGACCCTTCACCCAACTATTACTAATCATCTCTGCCCCATCACTCCCCCACACTGACCCTTCACCCAACTATTACTAATCATCTCTGCCCCATCACTCCCCCACACTGACCCTTCACCCAACTATTACTAATCATCTCTGCCCCCATCACTCCCCCACACTGACCCTTCACCCAACTATTACTAATCATCTCTGCCCCATCACTCCCCACACTGACCCTTCACCCAACTATTACTAATCATCTCGGCCCCATCACTCCCCACACTGACCCTTCACCCAACTATTACTAATCATCTCTGCCCCATCACTCCCCACACTGACCCTTCACCCAACTATTACTAATCATCTCTGCCCCATCACTCCCCACACTGACCCTTCACCCAACTATTACTAATCATCTCTGCCCCATCACTCCCCCACACTGACCCTTCACCCAACTATTACTAATCATCTCTGCCCCATCACTCCCCCACACTGACCCTTCACCTCTCACCCCCGACCTGATCTCACTGGTCTCTTCTCCGGACCTTAGCATCCAAGATCCTCCTTGGCTCCGTCAGTCGGAAGGCGCTGAGCAAGATTCTGTCAGATCAGCTGAGCACAGAGCGGAGAGTCCAGTTCATGCTGAACCATGCGGGAATGGAAAGTATGGAAAACAGCCTGACAGTGACGGTAAGCAGAGGGGGAGGGAAATCGCATTATGTGGGGGGCCGTGATGAGCTGTTTAATGTAGGATGTTCCATGCCGTCCTAAAAGCCTCTAGGCACTAAAAAGTTAATTAATATTTGGAAGTTGCGTGTTGGGTTCCAGACAGTCCCTTCAAAATGTTTATTTATTACAGTCTCTGGGACACAGTGGATCCTCCAGGCCAAAACTGACAGAAATCGGTGAGAGACAAATCCTGATCCTATTCTCTCCCGTTCCTGACCCTCTTCTCTCCCGTTCCTGATCCTATTCTCTCCCGTTCCTGATCCTCTTCTCTCCTGTTCCTGATCCTCTTCTCTCCCGTTCCTGATCCTCTTCTCTCCCGTTCCTGATCCTATTCTCTCCTGTTCCTGACCCTCTTCTCTCCCGTTCCTGATCCTCTTCTCTCCCGTTCCTGACCCTCTTCTCTCCCATTCCTGAGCCTCTTCTCTCCCATTCCTGATCCTATTCTCTCCTGTTCCTGATCCTCTTCTCTCTCGTTCCTGATCCTCTTCTCTCCCGTTCCTGACCCTCTTCTCTCCCGTTCCTGATCCTATTCTCTCCCGTTCCTGACCCTCTTCTCTCCCGTTCCTGATCCTATTCTCTCCTGTTCCTGACCCTCTTCTCTCCCGTTCCTGATCCTCTTCTCTCCTGTTCCTGATCCTCTTCTCTCCCGTTCCTGACCCTCTTCTCTCCCGTTCCTGATCCTCTTCTCTCCCGTTCCTGACCCTCTTCTCTCCCATTCCTGATCCTATTCTCTCCTGTTCCTGATCCTCTTCTCTCTCGTTCCTGATCCTCTTCTCTCCTGTTCCTGACCCTCTTCTCTCCCGTTCCTGATCCTCTTCTCTCCCGTTCCTGATCCTCTTCTCTCCCGTTCCTGATCCTCTTCTCTCCCGTTCCTGATCCTATTCTCTCCCGTTCCTGACCCTCTTCTCTCCCGTTCCTGACCCTCTTCTCTCGAGTTCCTGACCCTCTTCTCTCCCGTTCCTGATCCTATTCTCTCCCGTTCCTGACCCTCTTCTCTCCCGTTCCTGATCCTATTCTCTCCCGTTCCTGACCCTCTTCTCTCCCGTTCCTGATCCTCTTCTCTCTCGTTCCTGAGCCTCTTCTCTCCTGTTCCTGACCCTCTTCTCTCCTGGTATTCTCTCCTGTTCCTGATCCTATTCTCTCCTGTTCCTGATCCTCTTCTCTCCCGTTCCTGATCCTATTCTCTCCTGTTCCTGATCCTCTTCTCTCCCGTTCCTGATCCTATTCTCTCCTGTTCCTGATCCTATTCTCTCTCGTTCCTGATCCTCTTCTCACCCGTTCCTGAGCCTCTTCTCTCCCGTTCCTGAGCCTCTTCTCACCCGTTCCTGAGCCTGTTCTCTCCCGTTCCTGATCCTCTTCTCTCCCGTTCCTGATCTTCTTCTCTCCCGTTCCTGAGCCTGTTCTCTCCCGTTCCTGACCCTGTTCTCTCCCGTTCCTGAGCCTGTTCTCTCCTTTTCCTGATCCTATTCTCTCCCGTTCCTGACCCTCTTCTCTCCCGTTCCTGACCCTCTTCTCTCCCATTCCTGATCCTCTTCTCTCTCGTTCCTGAGCCGGTTCTCTCCCGTTCCTGAGCCTGTTCTCTCCCGTTCCTGAGCCTGTTCTCTCCCGTTCCTGAGCCTGTTCTCTCCCGTTTCTGAGGCTGGGGGTTCAGATCAGTGGGGAGAGGTGGGTCAGGCTGGGGGTTTAGACAGTGGGGGGAGGTGGGTCAGGCTGGGGGTTTAGACAGTGGGGGGAGGTGGGTCAGGCTGGGGGTTTAGACAGTGGGGGGAGGTGGGTCAGGCTGGGGGTTCAGATCAGTGGGGGGAGGTGGGGCAGGCTTGAGGTTCAGATCAATAGGGGGGAGGTGGGTCAGGGGTCTGAGAAGGAGGGGCAGTCGGGGAGAGGTCTGAGAATGGAAGGAGGGGCAGTCAGAGGGAGGGGTCTGAGCATGGAAGGAGGGGCAGCAAGTGGGAGGGGTCTGGGCATGGAAGGAGGGGCAGTAAGGGGGTATTAGTATTTTCCTGGCTGATTCTCTTCCTCTCTGGTTTCCCAGAGGCTGCAGACATCGCATACAGCACCCAGGAGACGGTGACGGTTGATAATGAGGAGGTGCGAAATAATAATCACACTATTAATATACAGTCTGGTACCAATCCTGACCGGTGCCATCATGGCATGGCTGGCAAGGGTCACTGGTACCGGCAGGGCTGGCACTGGGTAACACTGGTAACAGCATAGCTGGCAAGGGGTAACACTGGTACCGGCAGGGCTGGCACAGGGTAACACTGGTACCGGCAGGGCTGGCACAGGGTAACACTGGTACCGGCAGGGCTGGCACAGGGTAACACTGGTACCGGCAGGACTGGCACAGGGTAACACTGGTACCGACAGGGCTGGCACAGGGTAATACTGGTACCGGCAGGGCTGGCACAGGGTAACACTGCACTGGTACCGGCAGGACTGGCAAAGGGTAATACTGGTACCGGCAGGACTGGCACAGGGTAACACTGGTAACAGCATAGCTGGCAAGGGGTAACACTGGTACCGGCAGGGCTGGCACAGGGTAACACTGGTACCGGCAGGGCTGGCACAGGGTAACACTGGTACCGGCAGGGCTGGCACAGGGTAACACTGGTACCGGCAGGGCTGGCACTGGGTAACACTGGTACCGACAGGGCTGGCACAGGGTAATACTGGTACCGGCAGGGCTGGCACAGGGTAACACTGCACTGGTACCGGCAGGACTGGCAAAGGGTAATACTGGTACCGGCAGGACTGGCACAGGGTAACACTGGTACCGGCAGGGCTGTCACAGGGTAACATTGGTACCGGCAGGGCTGTCACAGGGTAACACTGGTACCGGCAGGGCTGGCACAGGGTAACACTGGTACCGGCAGGACTGGCACAGGGTAACACTGGTACCGGCAGGGCTGTCACAGGGTAACACTGATACCGACAGGGCTGGCACAGGGTAACACTGGAACCAGTAGGGAGAATACAGGGTAACACTGCACTGGTACCGGCAGGGCTGGCACAGGGTAACACTGGTACCGGCAGGGCTGTCACAGGGTAACACTGGTACCGGCAGGGCTGTCACAGGGTAACACTGGTACCGGCAGGACTGGCACTGGGTAACACTGGTACCGGCAGGGCTGGCACTGGGTAACACTGGTACTGGCAGGCCTGTCGCAGGGTAACACTGGTACTGGCAGGGCTGGCACAGGGTAACACTGCACTGGTACCGGCAGGGCTGGCACAGGGTAACACTGGTACTGGCAGGACTGGCAAAGGGTAACACTGGTACCGGCAGGACTGGCACCAGGTAACACTGGTACCGGCAGGGATGGCACAGTGTAACACTGGTACTGGCAGGACTGGCAAAGGGTAACACTGGTACCGGCAGGGAGAATACAGGGTAACACTGCACTGGTACCGGCAGGGCTGGCACTGGGTAACACTGGTACCGGCAGGGCTGGCACTGGGTAACACTGGTACCGGCAGGACTGGCACAGGGTAACACTGGTACCGGCAGGGCTGGTACAGGGTAACACTGGTACCGGCAGGACTGGCACAGGGTAACACTGGTACCGGCAGGGCTGGCACAGGGTAACACTGGTACCGGCAGGGCTGGCACAGGGTAACACTGGTACCGGCAGGGCTGGCACTGGGTAACACTGGTACCGGCAGGACTGGCACAGGGTAACACTGGTACCGGCAGGGCTGGTACAGGGTAACACTGGTACCGGCAGGACTGGCACAGGGTAACACTGGTACCGGCAGGGCTGGCACAGGGTAACACTGGTACCGGCAGGGCTGGCACAGGGTAACACTGGTACCGGCAGGGCTGGCACAGGGTAACACTGGTACCGGCAGGGCTGGTGCCTTGTTCCTGATGAAGGGTGTATGATGCTGATGCTTCTTATCTGCAGGTGAGGAAACCACGTTATGGCAGCCGCAGAAAAAGATCCAGCAAATTCCGGAACCAATACCTGCAGCTGGTGAGGATGGTTTAACCCTTACTTCACTGCCCTCACCCATAATGGCCTCCGATATCAGCAGGACCAACTGGGGTTACGGTGTGAGGTCAATCAGATGGGCTCCTTCAAGGGGTTAGAGGGAGCTATTATGTCAATTATTAGGAGCCTGGGCAGTTCATGGCAGGGTGTATCGGACAATTAATGATGTAGTGATGTAATCAGCAGGAACATCCCATTGGTTTCCATGGTAATTCTGGGGTAAAGTTCTATAAGTGATGTAATCAGCAGGAACATCCCATTGGTTTCCATGGTGATTCTGGGGGTAAATTTCTAATCCGCAGGAACATCCCATTGGTTTCCATGGTAATTCTGGGGTAAAGTTCTAATCAGCAGGAACATCCCATTGGTTTCCATGGTGATTCTGGGGTAAAGTTCTAATAGTGATGTAATCAGCAGGAACATCCCATTGGTTTCCATGGTGATTCTGGGGGTAAAGTTCTAAAAGTGATGTAATCAGAAGGAACATTCCATTGGGTTCCATGGTAATTAATGGGTAAAGCCCTAATAGTGATGTAATCAGCAGGAACATCCCATTGGTTTCCATGGTGATTCTGGGGTAAAGATCTAAACGTGATGTAATCAGCAGGAACATCCCATTGGTTTCCATGGTGATTCTGGGGGTAAAGTTCTAATAGTGATGTAATCAGCAGGAACATTCCATTGTTTTCCATGGTAATTCTGGGGTAAAGTTCTTATAGTGATGTAATCAGCAGGAACATTCCATTGGTTTTCATGGTGATTCTGGGATAAAGTTCTAAAAGTGATGTAATCAACAGGAACATTCCATTGGTTTCCATGGTGATTCTGGGGTAAAGTTCTAAAAGTGATGTAATCAGCAGGAACATTCCAGCTCAGTGGGCTAATGCATCAGCAACAGAATTTGTTCAGCCCTTGGGGTCACAGGTTTAATTCCCAGCAGGTTTGACTCAGCCCTTCATCCTTCCCAGGTAGATAAAATGAGGACCATTAAATTGGACAGAAGTAGCGTCTTTAGAACATACCAGTTTTCCCAGTTACATACATTGTTATTATGAGTTTATTGTGTTATAGAAACCATGCAGGATATTCAATGTCCACTGGTGGCAGCACTGCATCTGCCCCAATGTCTCCAAACTGCACCAAACAGCAGCAACTGCCTGATTGGGCCGCCGGTCACTTGGGGTGACCCCTGTGCAGTAAATGTGCTGTGTTTTAGGTTGAAGAGTGGGAGTGCCGGCAGCTTAATGAAGAGGTGCCACTGGAGGAATTAGCCATTGATTCAGCACCATACAGACTGGTGGAAAAACAGACGCTCTACCAGGTAAGGGGCATCCATCTTGTGGGTTACACATTGCCAGTGCGGGTGGGAGAAGCCGCCATGTAACGAGGGAAGATGGCTGGAAGGCGGGAGGAGATTAGAGGAGCGCTCAGTAACACATCTCTCTCTCCTCGTCTCAGTGTTATGACTTGTTCAACCTTCTTGGGCTACGCACAGCCTACGTCACGAGCACCGGCCGGCTTATAGGAGTGGTAACCCTGCGTGAGGTAACCAGACACATGACATCACTGTGACATCACAATCATAATGTTTCCAAAACACATGACAAGTGGACATCCAGTGTCTAATGTTCCTCTAGTGGTACACATGCCCCAGTGCTGTCAGTATACAGTATCTGTCTATCAGTCTCTGTACCTTATCTGTCAGTATATCTGTCTATCAGTCTCTGTACCTTATCTGTCAGTATATCTGTCTATCAGTCTCTGTACCTTATCTGTCAGTATATCTGTCTATCAATCTCTGTACCTTATCTGTCAGTATATCTGTCTATCAATCTCTGTACCTTATCTGTCAGTATATCTGTCTATCAATCTCTGTACCTTATCTGTCAGTATATCTGTCTATCAGTCTCTGTACCTTATCTGTCAGTATATCTGTCTATCAGTCTCTGTATCTTATCTGTCAGTATATCTGTCTATCAGTCTCTGTACCTTATCTGTCAGTATATCTGTCTATCAGTCTCTGTATCTTATCTGTCAGTATATCTGTCTATCAATCTCTGTACCTTATCTGTCAGTATATCTGTCTATCAGTCTCTGTACCTTATCTGTCAGTATATCTGTCTATCAATCTCTGTACCTTATCTGTCAGTATATCTGTCTATCAGTCTCTGTACCTTATCTGTCAGTATATCTGTCTATCAGTCTCTGTACCTTATCTGTCAGTATATCTGTCTATCAGTCTCTGTGCCTTATCTGTCAGTATATCTGTATATCAGTCTCTGTACCTTATCTGTCAGTATATCTGTATATCAGTCTCTGTACCTTATCTGTCAGTATATCTGTCTATCAATCTCTGTACCTTATCTGTCAGTATATCTGTCTATCAATCTCTGTACCTTATCTGTCAGTATATCTGTCTATCAGTCTATGCACCTTATCTGTCAGTATATCTGTCTATCAGTCTCTGTACCTTATCTGTCAGTATATCTGTCTATCAATCTCTGTACCTTATCTGTCAGTATATCTGTCTATCAGTCTCTGTACCTTATCTGTCAGTATATCTGTCTATCAGTCTCTGTACCTTATCTGTCAGTATATCTGTCTATCAATCTCTGTACCTTATCTGTCAGTATATCTGTCTATCAGTCTCTGTACCTTATCTGTCAGTATATCTGTCTATCAGTCTCTGCACCTTATCTGTCAGTATATCTGTCTATCAATCTCTGTACCTTATCTGTCAGTATATCTGTCTATCAGTCTCTGTACCTTATCTGTCAGTATATCTGTCTATCAATCTCTGTACCTTATCTGTCAGTATATCTGTCTATCAATCTCTGTACCTTATCTGTCAGTATATCTGTCTATCAGTCTCTGTACCTTATCTGTCAGTATATCTGTCTATCAATCTCTGTACCTTATCTGTCAGTATATCTGTCTATCAATCTCTGTACCTTATCTGTCTATCAGTCTCTGTACCTTATCTGTCAGTATATCTGTCTATCAGTCTCTGTACCTTATCTGTCAGTATATCTGTCTATCAATCTCTGCACCTTATCTGTCAGTATATCTGTCTATCAGTCTCTGTACCTTATCTGTCAGTATATCTGTCTATCAGTCTCTGTACCTTATCTGTCAGTATATCTGTATATCAGTCTCTGTACCTTATCTGTCAGTATATCTGTCTATCAATCTCTGTACCTTATCTGTCAGTATATCTGTCTATCAATCTCTGTACCTTATCTGTCAGTATATCTGTCTATCAGTCTATGCACCTTATCTGTCAGTATATCTGTCTATCAGTCTCTGTACCTTATCTGTCAGTATATCTGTCTATCAATCTCTGTACCTTATCTGTCAGTATATCTGTCTATCAGTCTCTGTACCTTATCTGTCAGTATATCTGTCTATCAATCTCTGTACCTTATCTGTCAGTATATCTGTCTATCAGTCTCTGTACCTTATCTGTCAGTATATCTGTCTATCAGTCTCTGTACCTTATCTGTCAGTATATCTGTCTATCAGTCTCTTCACCTTATCTGTCAGTATATCTGTCTATCAATCTCTGTACCTTATCTGTCAGTATATCTGTCTATCAGTCTCTGTACCTTATCTGTCAGTATATCTGTCTATCAATCTCTGTACCTTATCTGTCAGTATATCTGTCTATCAATCTCTGTACCTTATCTGTCAGTATATCTGTCTATCAGTCTCTGTACCTTATCTGTCAGTATATCTGTCTATCAATCTCTGTACCTTATCTGTCAGTATATCTGTCTATCAATCTCTGTACCTTATCTGTCTATCAGTCTCTGTACCTTATCTGTCAGTATATCTGTCTATCAGTCTCTGTACCTTATCTGTCAGTATATCTGTCTATCAATCTCTGCACCTTATCTGTCAGTATATCTGTCTATCAGTCTCTGTACCTTATCTGTCAGTATATCTGTCTATCAGTCTCTGTACCTTATCTGTCAGTATATCTGTCTATCAGTCTCTGTACCTTATCTGTCAGTATATCTGTCTATCAGTCTCTGTATCTTATCTGTCAGTATATCTGTCTATCAATCTCTGTATCTTATCTGTCAGTATATCTGTCTATCAATCTCTGTACCTTATCTGTCAGTATATCTGTCTATCAATCTCTGTACCTTATCTGTCAGTATATCTGCCTATCAGTCTCTGTACCTTATCTGTCAGTATATCTGTCTATCAATCTCTGTACCTTATCTGTCAGTATATCTGTCTATCAATCTCTGTACCTTATCTGTCAGTATATCTGTCTATCAATCTCTGTACCTTATCTGTCAGTATATCTGTCTATCAATCTCTGTACCTTATCTGTCAGTATATCTGTCTATCAGTCTCTGTACCTTATCTGTCAGTATATCTGTCTATCAATCTCTGTATCTTATCTGTCAGTATATCTGTCTATCAATCTCTGTACCTTCTCTGTCAGTATATCTGTCTATCAATCTCTGCACCTTATCTGTCAGTATATCTGTCTATCAGTCTCTGTACCTTATCTGTCAGTATATCTGTCTATCAGTCTCTGTACCTTATCTGTCAGTATATCTGTCTATCAATCTCTGTACCTTATCTGTCAGTATATCTATCAGTCTCTGTACCTTATCTGTCAATATATCTGTCTATCAATCTCTGTACCTTATCTGTCAGTATATCTGTCTATCAATCTCTGTACCTTATCTGTCAGTATATCTCTCTATCAATCTCTGTACCTTATCTGTCAGTATATCTGTCTATCAATCTCTGTACCTTATCTGTCAGTATATCTGTCTATCAATCTCTGTACCTTATCTGTCAGTATATCTGTCTATCAGTCTCTGTACCTTATCTGTCAGTATATCTGTCTATCAGTCTCTGTACCTTATCTGTCAGTATATCTGTCTATCAGTCTCTGTACCTTATCTGTCAGTATATCTGTCTATCAGTCTCTGTACCTTATCTGTCAGTATATCTGTCTATCAGTCTCTGTACCTTATCTGTCAGTATATCTGTCTATCAATCTCTGTACCTTATCTGTCAGTATATCTGTCTATCAGTCTCTGTACCTTATCTGTCAGTATATCTGTCTATCAATCTCTGTACCTTATCTGTCAGTATATCTGTATATCACTCTCTGTACCTTATCTGTCAGTATATCTGTCTATCAGTCTCTGTACCTTATCTGTCTATCAGTCTCTGTACCTTATCTGTCAGTATATCTGTCTATCAATCTCTGTACCTTATCTGTCAGTATATCTGTCTATCAATCTCTGTACCTTATCTGTCAGTATATCTGTCTATCAGCCTCTGTACCTTACCTGTCAGTATATCTGTCTATCAATCTCTGTACCTTATCTGTCAGTATATCTGTCTATCAGTCTCTGTACCTTATCTGTCAGTATATCTGTCTATCAATCTCTGTACCTTATCTGTCAGTATATCTGTCTATCAGCCTCTGTACCTTACCTGTCAGTATATCTGTCTATCAATCTCTGTACCTTATCTGTCAGTATATCTGTCTATCAGTCTCTGTACCTTATCTGTCAGTATATCTGTCTATCAGTCTCTGTATCTTATCTGTCAGTATATCTGTCTATCAATCTCTGTACCTTATCTGTCAGTATATCTGTCTATCAGTCTCTGTACCTTATCTGTCAGTATATCTGTCTATCAGTCTCTGTACCTTATCTGTCAGTATATCTGTCTATCAGTCTCTGTCCCTTATCTGTCAGTATATCTGTCTATCAGTCTCTGTACCTTATCTGTCAGTATATCTGTCTATCAGTCTCTGTACCTTATCTGTCAGTATATCTGTCTATCAGTCTCTGTACCTTATCTGTCAGTATATCTCTCTATCAGTCTCTGTACCTTATCTGTCAGTATATCTGTCTATCAATCTCTGTACCTTATCTGTCAGTATATCTGTCTATCAGTCTCTGTACCTTATCTGTCAGTATATCTGTCTATCAGTCTCTGCACCTTATCTGTCAGTATATATGTCTATCAGTCTCTGTACCTTATCTGTCATTATATCTGTCGATCAGTCTCTGTACCTTATCTGTCAGTATATCTGTCGATCAGTCTCTGTACCTTATCTGTCAGTATATCTGTCTATCAGTCTCTGTACCTTATCTGTCAGTATATCTGTCTATCAGTCTTTGTACCTTATCTGTCAGTATATCTGTCTATCAGTCTCTGTACCTTATCTGTCAGTATATCTGTCTATCAGTCTCTGTACCTTATCTGTCAGTTTATCTGTCTATCAATCTCTGCACCTTATCTGTCAGTATATCTGTCTATCAGTCTCTGTACCTTGTCTGTCAGTATATCTGTCTATCAATCTCTGCATCTTATCTGTCAGTATATCTCTCTATCAGTCTCTGTACCTTGTCTGTCAGTATATCTGTCTATCAGTCTCTGTACCTTGTCTGTCAGTATATCTGTCTATCAATCTCTGTACCTTATCTGTCACTATATCTGTCTATCAATCTCTGTACCTTATCTGTCAGTATATCTGTCTATCAATCTCTGTACCTTATCTGTCAGTATATCTGTCTATCAGTCTCTGCACCTTATCTGTCAGTATATCTGTCTATCAGTCTCTGTACCTTATCTGTCAGTATATCTGTCTATCAGTCTCTTTACCTTATCTGTCAGTATATCTGTCTATCAGTCTCTGTACCTTATCTGTCAGTATATCTGTCTATCAGTCTCTTTACCTTATCTGTCAGTATATCTGTCTATCAGTCTCTGTACCTTATCTGTCAGTATATCTGTCTATCAGTCTCTGTACCTTATCTGTCAGTATATCTGTCTATCAGTCTCTGTACCTTATCTGTCAGTATATCTGTCTATCAATCTCTGTACCTTATCTGTCAGTATATCTGTCTATCAATCTCTGTACCTTATCTGTCAGTATATCTGTCTATCAATCTCTGTACCTTATCTGTCAGTATATCTGTCTATCAGTCTCTGTACCTTGTCTGTCAGTATATCTGTCTATCAATCTCTGTATCTTATCTGTCAGTATATCTGTCTATCAATCTCTGTACCTTATCTGTCAGTATATCTGTCTATCAATCTCTGCACCTTATCTGTCATTATATCTGTCTATCAGTCTCTGTACCTTATCTGTCTGTATATCTGTCTATCAATCTCTGTACCTTATCTGTCAGTATATCTGTCTATCAGTCTCTGTACCTTATCTGTCAGTATATCTGTCTATCAGTCTCTGTACCTTATCTGTCAGTATATCTCTCTATCAGTCTCTGTACCTTATCTGTCAGTGTATCTGTCTATCAGTCTCTGTACCTTATCTGTCAGTGTATCTGTCTATCAGTCTCTGTACCTTATCTGTCAGTATATCTGTCTATCAGTCTCTGTACCTTATCTGTCTATCAGTCTCTGTACCTTATCTGTCAGTATATCTGTCTCTCAATCTCTGTACCTTATCTGTCAGTATATCTGTCTATCAATCTCTGTACCTTATCTGTCAGTATATCTGTCTCTCAATCTCTGTACCTTCTCTGTCAGTATATCTGTCTATCAATCTCTGCACCTTATCTGTCAGTATATCTGTCTATCAGTCTCTGTACCTTATCTGTCAGTATATCTGTCTATCAGTCTCTGTACCTTATCTGTCAGTATATCTGTCTATCAATCTCTGTACCTTATCTGTCAGTATATCTATCAGTCTCTGTACCTTATCTGTCAATATATCTGTCTATCAATCTCTGTACCTTATCTGTCAGTATATCTGTCTATCAATCTCTGTACCTTATCTGTCAGTATATCTCTCTATCAATCTCTGTACCTTATCTGTCAGTATATCTGTCTATCAATCTCTGTACCTTATCTGTCAGTATATCTGTCTATCAATCTCTGTACCTTATCTGTCAGTATATCTGTCTATCAGTCTCTGTACCTTATCTGTCAGTATATCTGTCTATCAGTCTCTGTACCTTATCTGTCAGTATATCTGTCTATCAGTCTCTGTACCTTATCTGTCAGTATATCTGTCTATCAGTCTCTGTACCTTATCTGTCAGTATATCTGTCTATCAGTCTCTGTACCTTATCTGTCAGTATATCTGTCTATCAATCTCTGTACCTTATCTGTCAGTATATCTGTCTATCAATCTCTGTACCTTATCTGTCAGTATATCTGTCTATCAGTCTCTGTACCTTATCTGTCAGTATATCTGTCTATCAATCTCTGTACCTTATCTGTCAGTATATCTGTATATCACTCTCTGTACCTTATCTGTCAGTATATCTGTCTATCAGTCTCTGTACCTTATCTGTCTATCAGTCTCTGTACCTTATCTGTCAGTATATCTGTCTATCAATCTCTGTACCTTATCTGTCAGTATATCTGTCTATCAATCTCTGTACCTTATCTGTCAGTATATCTGTCTATCAGCCTCTGTACCTTACCTGTCAGTATATCTGTCTATCAATCTCTGTACCTTATCTGTCAGTATATCTGTCTATCAGTCTCTGTACCTTATCTGTCAGTATATCTGTCTATCAATCTCTGTACCTTATCTGTCAGTATATCTGTCTATCAGCCTCTGTACCTTACCTGTCAGTATATCTGTCTATCAATCTCTGTACCTTATCTGTCAGTATATCTGTCTATCAGTCTCTGTACCTTATCTGTCAGTATATCTGTCTATCAGTCTCTGTATCTTATCTGTCAGTATATCTGTCTATCAATCTCTGTACCTTATCTGTCAGTATATCTGTCTATCAGTCTCTGTACCTTATCTGTCAGTATATCTGTCTATCAGTCTCTGTACCTTATCTGTCAGTATATCTGTCTATCAGTCTCTGTCCCTTATCTGTCAGTATATCTGTCTATCAGTCTCTGTACCTTATCTGTCAGTATATCTGTCTATCAGTCTCTGTACCTTATCTGTCAGTATATCTGTCTATCAGTCTCTGTACCTTATCTGTCAGTATATCTCTCTATCAGTCTCTGTACCTTATCTGTCAGTATATCTGTCTATCAATCTCTGTACCTTATCTGTCAGTATATCTGTCTATCAGTCTCTGTACCTTATCTGTCAGTATATCTGTCTATCAATCTCTGTACCTTATCTGTCAGTATATCTGTCTATCAATCTCTGTACCTTATCTGTCTATCAGTCTCTGTACCTTATCTGTCAGTATATCTGTCTATCAGTCTCTGTACCTTATCTGTCAGTATATCTGTCTATCAATCTCTGCACCTTATCTGTCAGTATATCTGTCTATCAGTCTCTGTACCTTATCTGTCAGTATATCTGTCTATCAGTCTCTGTACCTTATCTGTCAGTATATCTGTATATCAGTCTCTGTACCTTATCTGTCAGTATATCTGTCTATCAATCTCTGTACCTTATCTGTCAGTATATCTGTCTATCAATCTCTGTACCTTATCTGTCAGTATATCTGTCTATCAGTCTATGCACCTTATCTGTCAGTATATCTGTCTATCAGTCTCTGTACCTTATCTGTCAGTATATCTGTCTATCAATCTCTGTACCTTATCTGTCAGTATATCTGTCTATCAGTCTCTGTACCTTATCTGTCAGTATATCTGTCTATCAATCTCTGTACCTTATCTGTCAGTATATCTGTCTATCAGTCTCTGTACCTTATCTGTCAGTATATCTGTCTATCAGTCTCTGTACCTTATCTGTCAGTATATCTGTCTATCAGTCTCTTCACCTTATCTGTCAGTATATCTGTCTATCAATCTCTGTACCTTATCTGTCAGTATATCTGTCTATCAGTCTCTGTACCTTATCTGTCAGTATATCTGTCTATCAATCTCTGTACCTTATCTGTCAGTATATCTGTCTATCAATCTCTGTACCTTATCTGTCAGTATATCTGTCTATCAGTCTCTGTACCTTATCTGTCAGTATATCTGTCTATCAATCTCTGTACCTTATCTGTCAGTATATCTGTCTATCAATCTCTGTACCTTATCTGTCTATCAGTCTCTGTACCTTATCTGTCAGTATATCTGTCTATCAGTCTCTGTACCTTATCTGTCAGTATATCTGTCTATCAATCTCTGCACCTTATCTGTCAGTATATCTGTCTATCAGTCTCTGTACCTTATCTGTCAGTATATCTGTCTATCAGTCTCTGTACCTTATCTGTCAGTATATCTGTCTATCAGTCTCTGTACCTTATCTGTCAGTATATCTGTCTATCAGTCTCTGTATCTTATCTGTCAGTATATCTGTCTATCAATCTCTGTACCTTATCTGTCCGTATATCTGTCTATCAATCTCTGTACCTTATCTGTCAGTATATCTGTCTATCAATCTCTGTACCTTATCTGTCAGTATATCTGCCTATCAGTCTCTGTACCTTATCTGTCAGTATATCTGTCTATCAATCTCTGTACCTTATCTGTCAGTATATCTGTCTATCAATCTCTGTACCTTATCTGTCAGTATATCTGTCTATCAATCTCTGTACCTTATCTGTCAGTATATCTGTCTATCAATCTCTGTACCTTATCTGTCAGTATATCTGTCTATCAGTCTATGTACCTTATCTGTCAGTATATCTGTCTATCAATCTCTGTACCTTATCTGTCAGTATATCTGTCTATCAGTCTCTGTACCTTATCTGTCAGTATATCTGTCTATCAATCTCTGTATCTTATCTGTCAGTATATCTGTCTATCAATCTCTGTACCTTCTCTGTCAGTATATCTGTCTATCAATCTCTGCACCTTATCTGTCAGTATATCTGTCTATCAGTCTCTGTACCTTATCTGTCAGTATATCTGTCTATCAGTCTCTGTACCTTATCTGTCAGTATATCTGTCTATCAATCTCTGTACCTTATCTGTCAGTATATCTATCAGTCTCTGTACCTTATCTGTCAATATATCTGTCTATCAATCTCTGTACCTTATCTGTCAGTATATCTGTCTATCAATCTCTGTACCTTATCTGTCAGTATATCTCTCTATCAATCTCTGTACCTTATCTGTCAGTATATCTGTCTATCAATCTCTGTACCTTATCTGTCAGTATATCTGTCTATCAATCTCTGTACCTTATCTGTCAGTATATCTGTCTATCAGTCTCTGTACCTTATCTGTCAGTATATCTGTCTATCAGTCTCTGTACCTTATCTGTCAGTATATCTGTCTATCAGTCTCTGTACCTTATCTGTCAGTATATCTGTCTATCAGTCTCTGTACCTTATCTGTCAGTATATCTGTCTATCAGTCTCTGTACCTTATCTGTCAGTATATCTGTCTATCAATCTCTGTACCTTATCTGTCAGTATATCTGTCTATCAGTCTCTGTACCTTATCTGTCAGTATATCTGTCTATCAATCTCTGTACCTTATCTGTCAGTATATCTGTATATCACTCTCTGTACCTTATCTGTCAGTATATCTGTCTATCAGTCTCTGTACCTTATCTGTCTATCAGTCTCTGTACCTTATCTGTCAGTATATCTGTCTATCAATCTCTGTACCTTATCTGTCAGTATATCTGTCTATCAATCTCTGTACCTTATCTGTCAGTATATCTGTCTATCAGCCTCTGTACCTTACCTGTCAGTATATCTGTCTATCAATCTCTGTACCTTATCTGTCAGTATATCTGTCTATCAGTCTCTGTACCTTATCTGTCAGTATATCTGTCTATCAATCTCTGTACCTTATCTGTCAGTATATCTGTCTATCAGCCTCTGTACCTTACCTGTCAGTATATCTGTCTATCAATCTCTGTACCTTATCTGTCAGTATATCTGTCTATCAGTCTCTGTACCTTATCTGTCAGTATATCTGTCTATCAGTCTCTGTATCTTATCTGTCAGTATATCTGTCTATCAATCTCTGTACCTTATCTGTCAGTATATCTGTCTATCAGTCTCTGTACCTTATCTGTCAGTATATCTGTCTATCAGTCTCTGTACCTTATCTGTCAGTATATCTGTCTATCAGTCTCTGTCCCTTATCTGTCAGTATATCTGTCTATCAGTCTCTGTACCTTATCTGTCAGTATATCTGTCTATCAGTCTCTGTACCTTATCTGTCAGTATATCTGTCTATCAGTCTCTGTACCTTATCTGTCAGTATATCTGTCTATCAGTCTCTGTACCTTATCTGTCAGTATATCTGTCTATCAGTCTCTGTACCTTATCTGTCAGTATATCTGTCTATCAGTCTCTGTACCTTATCTGTCAGTATATCTGTCTATCAGTCTCTGTACCTTATCTGTCAGTATATCTCTCTATCAGTCTCTGTACCTTATCTGTCAGTATATCTGTCTATCAATCTCTGTACCTTATCTGTCAGTATATCTGTCTATCAGTCTCTGTACCTTATCTGTCAGTATATCTGTCTATCAGTCTCTGCACCTTATCTGTCAGTATATATGTCTATCAGTCTCTGTACCTTATCTGTCAGTATATCTGTCGATCAGTCTCTGTACCTTATCTGTCAGTATATCTGTCGATCAGTCTCTGTACCTTATCTGTCAGTATATCTGTCTATCAGTCTCTGTACCTTATCTGTCAGTATATCTGTCTATCAGTCTCTGTACCTTATCTGTCAGTATATCTGTCTATCAGTCTCTGTACCTTATCTGTCAGTATATCTGTCTATCAGTCTCTGTACCTTATCTGTCAGTTTATCTGTCTATCAATCTCTGCACCTTATCTGTCAGTATATCTGTCTATCAGTCTCTGTACCTTGTCTGTCAGTATATCTGTCTATCAATCTCTGCATCTTATCTGTCAGTATATCTCTCTATCAGTCTCTGTACCTTGTCTGTCAGTATATCTGTCTATCAGTCTCTGTACCTTGTCTGTCAGTATATCTGTCTATCAATCTCTGTACCTTATCTGTCACTATATCTGTCTATCAATCTCTGTACCTTATCTGTCAGTATATCTGTCTATCAATCTCTGTACCTTATCTGTCAGTATATCTGTCTATCAGTCTCTGCACCTTATCTGTCAGTATATCTGTCTATCAGTCTCTGTACCTTATCTGTCAGTATATCTGTCTATCAGTCTCTTTACCTTATCTGTCAGTATATCTGTCTATCAGTCTCTGTACCTTATCTGTCAGTATATCTGTCTATCAGTCTCTTTACCTTATCTGTCAGTATATCTGTCTATCAGTCTCTGTACCTTATCTGTCAGTATATCTGTCTATCAGTCTCTGTACCTTATCTGTCAGTATATCTGTCTATCAGTCTCTGTACCTTATCTGTCAGTATATCTGTCTATCAATCTCTGTACCTTATCTGTCAGTATATCTGTCTATCAATCTCTGTACCTTATCTGTCAGTATATCTGTCTATCAATCTCTGTACCTTATCTGTCAGTATATCTGTCTATCAATCTCTGCACCTTATCTGTCAGTATATCTGTCTATCAGTCTCTGTACCTTGTCTGTCAGTATATCTGTCTATCAATCTCTGTATCTTATCTGTCAGTATATCTGTCTATCAATCTCTGTACCTTATCTGTCAGTATATCTGTCTATCAATCTCTGCACCTTATCTGTCATTATATCTGTCTATCAGTCTCTGTACCTTATCTGTCTGTATATCTGTCTATCAATCTCTGTACCTTATCTGTCAGTATATCTGTCTATCAGTCTCTGTACCTTATCTGTCAGTATATCTGTCTATCAGTCTCTGTACCTTATCTGTCAGTATATCTCTCTATCAGTCTCTGTACCTTATCTGTCAGTGTATCTGTCTATCAGTCTCTGTACCTTATCTGTCAGTGTATCTGTCTATCAGTCTCTGTACCTTATCTGTCAGTATATCTGTCTATCAGTCTCTGTACCTTATCTGTCTATCAGTCTCTGTACCTTATCTGTCAGTATATCTGTCTCTCAATCTCTGTACCTTATCTGTCAGTATATCTGTCTATCAATCTCTGTACCTTATCTGTCAGTATATCTGTCTCTCAATCTCTGTACCTTCTCTGTCAGTATATCTGTCTATCAATCTCTGCACCTTATCTGTCAGTATATCTGTCTATCAGTCTCTGTACCTTATCTGTCAGTATATCTGTCTATCAGTCTCTGTACCTTATCTGTCAGTATATCTGTCTATCAATCTCTGTACCTTATCTGTCAGTATATCTATCAGTCTCTGTACCTTATCTGTCAATATATCTGTCTATCAATCTCTGTACCTTATCTGTCAGTATATCTGTCTATCAATCTCTGTACCTTATCTGTCAGTATATCTCTCTATCAATCTCTGTACCTTATCTGTCAGTATATCTGTCTATCAATCTCTGTATCTTATCTGTCAGTATATCTGTCTATCAATCTCTGTACCTTATCTGTCAGTATATCTGTCTATCAGTCTCTGTACCTTATCTGTCAGTATATCTGTCTATCAGTCTCTGTACCTTATCTGTCAGTATATCTGTCTATCAGTCTCTGTACCTTATCTGTCAGTATATCTGTCTATCAGTCTCTGTACCTTATCTGTCAGTATATCTGTCTATCAGTCTCTGTACCTTATCTGTCAGTATATCTGTCTATCAATCTCTGTACCTTATCTGTCAGTATATCTGTCTATCAATCTCTGTACCTTATCTGTCAGTATATCTGTCTATCAGTCTCTGTACCTTATCTGTCAGTATATCTGTCTATCAATCTCTGTACCTTATCTGTCAGTATATCTGTATATCACTCTCTGTACCTTATCTGTCAGTATATCTGTCTATCAGTCTCTGTACCTTATCTGTCTATCAGTCTCTGTACCTTATCTGTCAGTATATCTGTCTATCAATCTCTGTACCTTATCTGTCAGTATATCTGTCTATCAATCTCTGTACCTTATCTGTCAGTATATCTGTCTATCAGCCTCTGTACCTTACCTGTCAGTATATCTGTCTATCAATCTCTGTACCTTATCTGTCAGTATATCTGTCTATCAGTCTCTGTACCTTATCTGTCAGTATATCTGTCTATCAATCTCTGTACCTTATCTGTCAGTATATCTGTCTATCAGCCTCTGTACCTTACCTGTCAGTATATCTGTCTATCAATCTCTGTACCTTATCTGTCAGTATATCTGTCTATCAGTCTCTGTACCTTATCTGTCAGTATATCTGTCTATCAGTCTCTGTATCTTATCTGTCAGTATATCTGTCTATCAATCTCTGTACCTTATCTGTCAGTATATCTGTCTATCAGTCTCTGTACCTTATCTGTCAGTATATCTGTCTATCAGTCTCTGTACCTTATCTGTCAGTATATCTGTCTATCAGTCTCTGTCCCTTATCTGTCAGTATATCTGTCTATCAGTCTCTGTACCTTATCTGTCAGTATATCTGTCTATCAGTCTCTGTACCTTATCTGTCAGTATATCTCTCTATCAGTCTCTGTACCTTATCTGTCAGTATATCTGTCTATCAATCTCTGTACCTTATCTGTCAGTATATCTGTCTATCAGTCTCTGTACCTTATCTGTCAGTATATCTGTCTATCAGTCTCTGCACCTTATCTGTCAGTATATATGTCTATCAGTCTCTGTACCTTATCTGTCAGTATATCTGTCGATCAGTCTCTGTACCTTATCTGTCAGTATATCTGTCGATCAGTCTCTGTACCTTATCTGTCAGTATATCTGTCTATCAGTCTCTGTACCTTATCTGTCAGTATATCTGTCTATCAGTCTCTGTACCTTATCTGTCAGTATATCTGTCTATCAGTCTCTGTACCTTATCTGTCAGTATATCTGTCTATCAGTCTCTGTACCTTATCTGTCAGTTTATCTGTCTATCAATCTCTGCACCTTATCTGTCAGTATATCTGTCTATCAGTCTCTGTACCTTGTCTGTCAGTATATCTGTCTATCAATCTCTGCATCTTATCTGTCAGTATATCTCTCTATCAGTCTCTGTACCTTGTCTGTCAGTATATCTGTCTATCTGTCTCTGTACCTTGTCTGTCAGTATATCTGTCTATCAATCTCTGTACCTTATCTGTCACTATATCTGTCTATCAATCTCTGTACCTTATCTGTCAGTATATCTGTCTATCAATCTCTGTACCTTATCTGTCAGTATATCTGTCTATCAGTCTCTGCACCTTATCTGTCAGTATATCTGTCTATCAGTCTCTGTACCTTATCTGTCAGTATATCTGTCTATCAGTCTCTTTACCTTATCTGTCAGTATATCTGTCTATCAGTCTCTGTACCTTATCTGTCAGTATATCTGTCTATCAGTCTCTTTACCTTATCTGTCAGTATATCTGTCTATCAGTCTCTGTACCTTATCTGTCAGTATATCTGTCTATCAGTCTCTGTACCTTATCTGTCAGTATATCTGTCTATCAGTCTCTGTACCTTATCTGTCAGTATATCTGTCTATCAATCTCTGTACCTTATCTGTCAGTATATCTGTCTATCAATCTCTGTACCTTATCTGTCAGTATATCTGTCTATCAATCTCTGTACCTTATCTGTCAGTATATCTGTCTATCAATCTCTGCACCTTATCTGTCAGTATATCTGTCTATCAGTCTCTGTACCTTGTCTGTCAGTATATCTGTCTATCAATCTCTGTATCTTATCTGTCAGTATATCTGTCTATCAATCTCTGTACCTTATCTGTCAGTATATCTGTCTATCAATCTCTGCACCTTATCTGTCATTATATCTGTCTATCAGTCTCTGTACCTTATCTGTCTGTATATCTGTCTATCAATCTCTGTACCTTATCTGTCAGTATATCTGTCTATCAGTCTCTGTACCTTATCTGTCAGTATATCTGTCTATCAGTCTCTGTACCTTATCTGTCAGTATATCTCTCTATCAGTCTCTGTACCTTATCTGTCAGTGTATCTGTCTATCAGTCTCTGTACCTTATCTGTCAGTGTATCTGTCTCTCAATCTCTGTACCTTATCTGTCAGTATATCTGTCTATCAATCTCTGTACCTTATCTGTCAGTATATCTGTCTCTCAATCTCTGTACCTTATCTGTCAGTATATCTGTCTATCAGTCTCTGTACATTATCTGTCAGTATATCTGTCTATCAGTCTCTGTCCCTTATCTGTCAGTATATCTGTCTATCAGTCTCTGTACCTTATCTGTCAGTATATCTGTCTATCAGTCTCTGCACCTTATCTGTCAGTATATCTGTCTATCAGTCTCTGTACCTTATCTGTCAGTATATCTGTATATCACTCTCTGTACCTTATCTGTCAGTATATCTGTCTATCAATCTCTGTACCTTATCTGTCAGTATATCTGTCTATCAGTCTCTGTACCTTATCTGTCAGTATATCTGTCTATCAATCTCTGTACCTTATCTGTCAGTATATCTGTCTATCAATCTCTGTACCTTATCTGTCAGTATATCTGTATATCACTCTCTGTACCTTATCTGTCAGTATATCTGTCTATCAATCTCTGTACCTTATCTGTCAGTATATCTGTCTATCAGTCTCTGTACCTTATCTGTCTATCAGTCTCTGTACCTTATCTGTCAGTATATCTGTCTATCAGCCTCTGTACCTTACCTGTCAGTATATCTGTCTATCAATCTCTGTACCTTATCTGTCAGTATATCTGTCTATCAGTCTCTGTACCTTATCTGTCAGTATATCTGTCTATCAGTCTCTGTACCTTATCTGTCTATCAGTCTCTGTACCTTATCTGTCAGTATATCTGTCTCTCAATCTCTGTACCTTATCTGTCAGTATATCTGTCTATCAATCTCTGTACCTTATCTGTCAGTATATCTGTCTCTCAATCTCTGTACCTTATCTGTCAGTATATCTGTCTATCAGTCTCTGTACATTATCTGTCAGTATATCTGTCTATCAGTCTCTGTCCCTTATCTGTCAGTATATCTGTCTATCAGTCTCTGTACCTTATCTGTCAGTATATCTGTCTATCAGTCTCTGCACCTTATCTGTCAGTATATCTGTCTATCAGTCTCTGTACCTTATCTGTCAGTATATCTGTATATCACTCTCTGTACCTTATCTGTCAGTATATCTGTCTATCAATCTCTGTACCTTATCTGTCAGTATATCTGTCTATCAGTCTCTGTACCTTATCTGTCAGTATATCTGTCTATCAATCTCTGTACCTTATCTGTCAGTATATCTGTCTATCAATCTCTGTACCTTATCTGTCAGTATATCTGTATATCACTCTCTGTACCTTATCTGTCAGTATATCTGTCTATCAATCTCTGTACCTTATCTGTCAGTATATCTGTCTATCAGTCTCTGTACCTTATCTGTCTATCAGTCTCTGTACCTAATCTGTCAGTATATCTGTCTATCAGCCTCTGTACCTTACCTGTCAGTATATCTGTCTATCAATCTCTGTACCTTATCTGTCAGTATATCTGTCTATCAGTCTCTGTACCTTATCTGTCAGTATATCTGTCTATCAATCTCTGTACCTTATCTGTCAGTATATCTGTATATCACTCTCTGTACCTTATCTGTCAGTATATCTGTCTATCAGTCTCTGTACCTTATCTGTCTATCAGTCTCTGTACCTTATCTGTCAGTATATCTGTCTATCAATCTCTGTACCTTATCTGTCAGTATATCTGTCTATCAATCTCTGTACCTTATCTGTCAGTATATCTGTCTATCAGCCTCTGTACCTTACCTGTCAGTATATCTGTCTATCAATCTCTGTACCTTATCTGTCAGTATATCTGTCTATCAGTCTCTGTACCTTATCTGTCAGTATATCTGTCTATCAATCTCTGTACCTTATCTGTCAGTATATCTGTCTATCAGCCTCTGTACCTTACCTGTCAGTATATCTGTCTATCAATCTCTGTACCTTATCTGTCAGTATATCTGTCTATCAGTCTCTGTACCTTATCTGTCAGTATATCTGTCTATCAGTCTCTGTATCTTATCTGTCAGTATATCTGTCTATCAATCTCTGTACCTTATCTGTCAGTATATCTGTCTATCAGTCTCTGTACCTTATCTGTCAGTATATCTGTCTATCAGTCTCTGTACCTTATCTGTCAGTATATCTGTCTATCAGTCTCTGTCCCTTATCTGTCAGTATATCTGTCTATCAGTCTCTGTACCTTATCTGTCAGTATATCTGTCTATCAGTCTCTGTACCTTATCTGTCAGTATATCTGACTATCAGTCTCTGTACCTTATCTGTCAGTATATCTCTCTATCAGTCTCTGTACCTTATCTGTCAGTATATCTGTCTATCAATCTCTGTACCTTATCTGTCAGTATATCTGTCTATCAGTCTCTGTACCTTATCTGTCAGTATATCTGTCTATCAGTCTCTGCACCTTATCTGTCAGTATATATGTCTATCAGTCTCTGTACCTTATCTGTCAGTATATCTGTCGATCAGTCTCTGTACCTTATCTGTCAGTATATCTGTCGATCAGTCTCTGTACCTTATCTGTCAGTATATCTGTCTATCAGTCTCTGTACCTTATCTGTCAGTATATCTGTCTATCAGTCTCTGTACCTTATCTGTCAGTATATCTGTCTATCAGTCTCTGTACCTTATCTGTCAGTATATCTGTCTATCAGTCTCTGTACCTTATCTGTCAGTTTATCTGTCTATCAATCTCTGCACCTTATCTGTCAGTATATCTGTCTATCAGTCTCTGTACCTTGTCTGTCAGTATATCTGTCTATCAATCTCTGCATCTTATCTGTCAGTATATCTCTCTATCAGTCTCTGTACCTTGTCTGTCAGTATATCTGTCTATCAGTCTCTGTACCTTGTCTGTCAGTATATCTGTCTATCAATCTCTGTACCTTATCTGTCACTATATCTGTCTATCAATCTCTGTACCTTATCTGTCAGTATATCTGTCTATCAATCTCTGTACCTTATCTGTCAGTATATCTGTCTATCAGTCTCTGCACCTTATCTGTCAGTATATCTGTCTATCAGTCTCTGTACCTTATCTGTCAGTATATCTGTCTATCAGTCTCTTTACCTTATCTGTCAGTATATCTGTCTATCAGTCTCTGTACCTTATCTGTCAGTATATCTGTCTATCAGTCTCTTTACCTTATCTGTCAGTATATCTGTCTATCAGTCTCTGTACCTTATCTGTCAGTATATCTGTCTATCAGTCTCTGTACCTTATCTGTCAGTATATCTGTCTATCAGTCTCTGTACCTTATCTGTCAGTATATCTGTCTATCAATCTCTGTACCTTATCTGTCAGTATATCTGTCTATCAATCTCTGTACCTTATCTGTCAGTATATCTGTCTATCAATCTCTGCACCTTATCTGTCATTATATCTGTCTATCAGTCTCTGTACCTTATCTGTCTGTATATCTGTCTATCAATCTCTGTACCTTATCTGTCAGTATATCTGTCTATCAGTCTCTGTACCTTATCTGTCAGTATATCTGTCTATCAGTCTCTGTACCTTATCTGTCAGTATATCTCTCTATCAGTCTCTGTACCTTATCTGTCAGTGTATCTGTCTATCAGTCTCTGTACCTTATCTGTCAGTGTATCTGTCTATCAGTCTCTGTACCTTATCTGTCAGTATATCTGTCTATCAGTCTCTGTACCTTATCTGTCTATCAGTCTCTGTACCTTATCTGTCAGTATATCTGTCTCTCAATCTCTGTACCTTATCTGTCAGTATATCTGTCTATCAATCTCTGTACCTTATCTGTCAGTATATCTGTCTCTCAATCTCTGTACCTTATCTGTCAGTATATCTGTCTATCAGTCTCTGTACATTATCTGTCAGTATATCTGTCTATCAGTCTCTGTCCCTTATCTGTCAGTATATCTGTCTATCAGTCTCTGTACCTTATCTGTCAGTATATCTGTCTATCAGTCTCTGCACCTTATCTGTCAGTATATCTGTCTATCAGTCTCTGTACCTTATCTGTCAGTATATCTGTATATCACTCTCTGTACCTTATCTGTCAGTATATCTGTCTATCAATCTCTGTACCTTATCTGTCAGTATATCTGTCTATCAGTCTCTGTACCTTATCTGTCAGTATATCTGTCTATCAATCTCTGTACCTTATCTGTCAGTATATCTGTCTATCAATCTCTGTACCTTATCTGTCAGTATATCTGTATATCACTCTCTGTACCTTATCTGTCAGTATATCTGTCTATCAATCTCTGTACCTTATCTGTCAGTATATCTGTCTATCAGTCTCTGTACCTTATCTGTCTATCAGTCTCTGTACCTTATCTGTCAGTATATCTGTCTATCAGCCTCTGTACCTTACCTGTCAGTATATCTGTCTATCAATCTCTGTACCTTATCTGTCAGTATATCTGTCTATCAGTCTCTGTACCTTATCTGTCAGTATATCTGTCTATCAGTCTCTGTACCTTATCTGTCTATCAGTCTCTGTACCTTATCTGTCAGTATATCTGTCTCTCAATCTCTGTACCTTATCTGTCAGTATATCTGTCTATCAATCTCTGTACCTTATCTGTCAGTATATCTGTCTCTCAATCTCTGTACCTTATCTGTCAGTATATCTGTCTATCAGTCTCTGTACATTATCTGTCAGTATATCTGTCTATCAGTCTCTGTCCCTTATCTGTCAGTATATCTGTCTATCAGTCTCTGTACCTTATCTGTCAGTATATCTGTCTATCAGTCTCTGCACCTTATCTGTCAGTATATCTGTCTATCAGTCTCTGTACCTTATCTGTCAGTATATCTGTATATCACTCTCTGTACCTTATCTGTCAGTATATCTGTCTATCAATCTCTGTACCTTATCTGTCAGTATATCTGTCTATCAGTCTCTGTACCTTATCTGTCAGTATATCTGTCTATCAATCTCTGTACCTTATCTGTCAGTATATCTGTCTATCAATCTCTGTACCTTATCTGTCAGTATATCTGTATATCACTCTCTGTACCTTATCTGTCAGTATATCTGTCTATCAATCTCTGTACCTTATCTGTCAGTATATCTGTCTATCAGTCTCTGTACCTTATCTGTCTATCAGTCTCTGTACCTAATCTGTCAGTATATCTGTCTATCAGCCTCTGTACCTTACCTGTCAGTATATCTGTCTATCAATCTCTGTACCTTATCTGTCAGTATATCTGTCTATCAGTCTCTGTACCTTATCTGTCAGTATATCTGTCTATCAATCTCTGTACCTTATCTGTCAGTATATCTGTATATCACTCTCTGTACCTTATCTGTCAGTATATCTGTCTATCAGTCTCTGTACCTTATCTGTCTATCAGTCTCTGTACCTTATCTGTCAGTATATCTGTCTATCAATCTCTGTACCTTATCTGTCAGTATATCTGTCTATCAATCTCTGTACCTTATCTGTCAGTATATCTGTCTATCAGCCTCTGTACCTTACCTGTCAGTATATCTGTCTATCAATCTCTGTACCTTATCTGTCAGTATATCTGTCTATCAGTCTCTGTACCTTATCTGTCAGTATATCTGTCTATCAATCTCTGTACCTTATCTGTCAGTATATCTGTCTATCAGCCTCTGTACCTTACCTGTCAGTATATCTGTCTATCAATCTCTGTACCTTATCTGTCAGTATATCTGTCTATCAGTCTCTGTACCTTATCTGTCAGTATATCTGTCTATCAGTCTCTGTATCTTATCTGTCAGTATATCTGTCTATCAATCTCTGTACCTTATCTGTCAGTATATCTGTCTATCAGTCTCTGTACCTTATCTGTCAGTATATCTGTCTATCAGTCTCTGTACCTTATCTGTCAGTATATCTGTCTATCAGTCTCTGTCCCTTATCTGTCAGTATATCTGTCTATCAGTCTCTGTACCTTATCTGTCAGTATATCTGTCTATCAGTCTCTGTACCTTATCTGTCAGTATATCTGACTATCAGTCTCTGTACCTTATCTGTCAGTATATCTCTCTATCAGTCTCTGTACCTTATCTGTCAGTATATCTGTCTATCAATCTCTGTACCTTATCTGTCAGTATATCTGTCTATCAGTCTCTGTACCTTATCTGTCAGTATATCTGTCTATCAGTCTCTGCACCTTATCTGTCAGTATATATGTCTATCAGTCTCTGTACCTTATCTGTCAGTATATCTGTCGATCAGTCTCTGTACCTTATCTGTCAGTATATCTGTCGATCAGTCTCTGTACCTTATCTGTCAGTATATCTGTCTATCAATCTCTGTACCTTATCTGTCAGTATATCTGTCTATCAGTCTCTGTACCTTATCTGTCAGTATATCTGTCTATCAGTCTCTGTACCTTATCTGTCAGTATATCTGTCTATCAGTCTCTTCACCTTATCTGTCAGTATATCTGTCTATCAATCTCTGTACCTTATCTGTCAGTATATCTGTCTATCAGTCTCTGTACCTTATCTGTCAGTATATCTGTCTATCAATCTCTGTACCTTATCTGTCAGTATATCTGTCTATCAATCTCTGTACCTTATCTGTCAGTATATCTGTATATCACTCTCTGTACCTTATCTGTCAGTATATCTGTCTATCAATCTCTGTACCTTATCTGTCAGTATATCTGTCTATCAGTCTCTGTACCTTATCTGTCTATCAGTCTCTGTACCTAATCTGTCAGTATATCTGTCTATCAGCCTCTGTACCTTACCTGTCAGTATATCTGTCTATCAATCTCTGTACCTTATCTGTCAGTATATCTGTCTATCAGTCTCTGTACCTTATCTGTCAGTATATCTGTCTATCAATCTCTGTACCTTATCTGTCAGTATATCTGTATATCACTCTCTGTACCTTATCTGTCAGTATATCTGTCTATCAGTCTCTGTACCTTATCTGTCTATCAGTCTCTGTACCTTATCTGTCAGTATATCTGTCTATCAATCTCTGTACCTTATCTGTCAGTATATCTGTCTATCAATCTCTGTACCTTATCTGTCAGTATATCTGTCTATCAGCCTCTGTACCTTACCTGTCAGTATATCTGTCTATCAATCTCTGTACCTTATCTGTCAGTATATCTGTCTATCAGTCTCTGTACCTTATCTGTCAGTATATCTGTCTATCAATCTCTGTACCTTATCTGTCAGTATATCTGTCTATCAGCCTCTGTACCTTACCTGTCAGTATATCTGTCTATCAATCTCTGTACCTTATCTGTCAGTATATCTGTCTATCAGTCTCTGTACCTTATCTGTCAGTATATCTGTCTATCAGTCTCTGTATCTTATCTGTCAGTATATCTGTCTATCAATCTCTGTACCTTATCTGTCAGTATATCTGTCTATCAGTCTCTGTACCTTATCTGTCAGTATATCTGTCTATCAGTCTCTGTACCTTATCTGTCTATCAGTCTCTGTCCCTTATCTGTCAGTATATCTGTCTCTCAATCTCTGTACCTTATCTGTCAGTATATCTGTCTATCAATCTCTGTACCTTATCTGTCAGTATATCTGTCTCTCAATCTCTGTACCTTATCTGTCAGTATATCTGTCTATCAGTCTCTGTACATTATCTGTCAGTATATCTGTCTATCAGTCTCTGTCCCTTATCTGTCAGTATATCTGTCTATCAGTCTCTGTACCTTATCTGTCAGTATATCTGTCTATCAGTCTCTGCACCTTATCTGTCAGTATATCTGTCTATCAGTCTCTGTACCTTATCTGTCAGTATATCTGTATATCACTCTCTGTACCTTATCTGTCAGTATATCTGTCTATCAATCTCTGTACCTTATCTGTCAGTATATCTGTCTATCAGTCTCTGTACCTTATCTGTCAGTATATCTGTCTATCAATCTCTGTACCTTATCTGTCAGTATATCTGTCTATCAATCTCTGTACCTTATCTGTCAGTATATCTGTATATCACTCTCTGTACCTTATCTGTCAGTATATCTGTCTATCAATCTCTGTACCTTATCTGTCAGTATATCTGTCTATCAGTCTCTGTACCTTATCTGTCTATCAGTCTCTGTACCTAATCTGTCAGTATATCTGTCTATCAGCCTCTGTACCTTACCTGTCAGTATATCTGTCTATCAATCTCTGTACCTTATCTGTCAGTATATCTGTCTATCAGTCTCTGTACCTTATCTGTCAGTATATCTGTCTATCAGTCTCTGTACCTTATCTGTCAGTATATCTGTCTATCAATCTCTGTACCTTATCTGTCAGTATATCTGTCTATCAATCTCTGTACCTTATCTGTCAGTATATCTGTCTATCAATCTCTGTACCTTATCTGTCAGTATATCTGTCTATCAATCTCTGTACCTTATCTGTCAGTATATCTATCTATCATTCTCTATACCTTATCTGTCAGTATATCTGTCTATCAGTCTCTGTACCTTATCTGTCAGTATATCTGTCTATCAGTCTCTGTACCTTATCTGTCAGTATATCTGTCTATCAGTCTCTGTACCTTATCTGTCAGTATATCTGTCTATCAGTCTCTGTATCTTATCTGTCAGTATATCTGTCTATCAGTCTCTGTATCTTATCTGTCAGTATATCTGTCTATCAGTCTCTGTACCTTATCTGTCAGTATATCTGTCTATCAATCTCTGCACCTTATCTGTCAGTATATCTGTCTATCAATCTCTGTATCTTATCTGTCAGTATATCTGTCTAACAATCTCTGTACCTTATCTGTCAGTATATCTGTCTATCAGTCTCTGTACCTTATCTGTCAGTATATCTGTCTATCAGTCTCTGTACCTTATCTGTCAGTATATCTGTCTATCAATCCCTGTACCTTATCTGTCAGTATATCTGTCTATCAGTCTCTGTTCCTTATCTGTCAGTATATCTGTCTATCAATCTCTGCACCTTATCTGTCAGTATATCTGTCTATCAATCTATGTACCTTATCTGTCAGTATATCTGTCTATCAGTCTCTGTACCTTTTCTGTCAGTATATCTGTCTATCAATCTCTGTACCTTATCTGTCAGTATATCTGTCTATCAATCTCTGTACCTTATCTGTCAGTATATCTGTCTATCAGTCTCTGTACCTTGTCTGTCAGTATATCTGTCTATCAGTCTCTGTACCTTGTCTGTCAGTATATCTGTCTATCAGTCTCTGTACCTTATCTGTCAGTATATCTGTCTATCAATCTCTGTACCTTATCTGTCAGTATATCTGTCTATCAATCTCTGTACCTTATCTGTCAGTATATCTGTCTATCAATCTCTGTACCTTATCTGTCAGTATATCTGTCTATCAATCTCTGTACCTTATCTGTCAGTATATCTGTCTATCAATCTCTGTACCTTATCTGTCAGTATATCTCTCTATCAGTCTCTGTACCTTATCTGTCAGTATATCTGTCTATCAGTCTCTGTGCCTTATCTGTCAGTATATCTGTCTATCAGTCTCTGTACCTTATCTGTCAGTATATCTCTCTATCAGTCTCTGTCCCTTATCTGTCAGTATATCTGTCTATCAGTCTCTGTACCTTATCTGTCAGTATATCTGTCTATCAGTCTTTTTACCTTATCTGTCAGTATATCTGTCTATCAGTCTCTGTACCTTATCTGTCAGTATATCTCTCTATCAGTCTCTGTACCTTATCTGTCAGTATATCTGTCTATCAGTCTCTGTCCCTTATCTGTCAGTATATCTGTCTATCAGTCTCTGTACCTTATCTGTCAGTATATCTGTCTATCAGTCTCTGTACCTTATCTGTCAGTATATCTGTCTATCAGTCTCTGTACCTTATCTGTCAGTATATCTCTCTATCAGTCTCTGTACCTTATCTGTCAGTATATCTGTCTATCAATCTCTGTACCTTATCTGTCAGTATATCTGTCTATCAGTCTCTGTACCTTATCTGTCAGTATATCTGTCTATCAGTCTCTGCACCTTATCTGTCAGTATATATGTCTATCAGTCTCTGTACCTTATCTGTCAGTATATCTGTCGATCAGTCTCTGTACCTTATCTGTCAGTATATCTGTCTATCAGTCTCTGTACCTTATCTGTCAGTATATCTGTCTATCAGTCTCTGTACCTTATCTGTCAGTATATCTGTCTATCAGTCTCTGTACCTTATCTGTCAGTATATCTGTCTATCAGTCTCTGTACCTTATCTGTCAGTATATCTGTCTATCAATCTCTGCACCTTATCTGTCAGTATATCTGTCTATCAGTCTCTGTACCTTGTCTGTCAGTATATCTGTCTATCAATCTCTGCATCTTATCTGTCAGTATATCTCTCTATCAGTCTCTGTACCTTGTCTGTCAGTATATCTGTCTATCAGTCTCTGTACCTTGTCTGTCAGTATATCTGTCTATCAATCTCTGTACCTTATCTGTCACTATATCTGTCTATCAATCTCTGTACCTTATCTGTCAGTATATCTCTCTATCAGTCTCTGTACCTTATCTGTCAGTATATCTGTCTATCAGTCTCTGCACCTTATCTGTCAGTATATCTGTCTATCAGTCTCTGTACCTTATCTGTCAGTATATCTGTCTATCAGTCTCTTTACCTTATCTGTCAGTATATCTGTCTATCGGTCTCTGTACCTTATCTGTCAGTATATCTGTCTATCGGTCTCTGTACCTTATCTGTCAGTATATCTGTCTATCAGTCTCTGTACCTTATCTGTCAGTATATCTGTCTATCAGTCTCTGTACCTTATCTGTCAGTATATCTGTCTATCAGTCTCTGTACCTTATCTGTCAGTATATCTGTCTATCAATCTCTGTACCTTATCTGTCAGTATATCTGTCTATCAATCTCTGCACCTTATCTGTCAGTATATCTGTCTATCAGTCTCTGTACCTTGTCTGTCAGTATATCTGTCTATCAATCTCTGTATCTTATCTGTCAGTATATCTGTCTATCAATCTCTGTACCTTATCTGTCAGTATATCTGTCTATCAATCTCTGCACCTTATCTGTCAGTATATCTGTCTATCAGTCTCTGTACCTTATCTGTCTGTATATCTGTCTATCAATCTCTGTACCTTATCTGTCAGTATATCTGTCTATCAGTCTCTGTACCTTATCTGTCAGTATATCTGTCTATCAGTCTCTGTACCTTATCTGTCAGTATATCTCTCTATCAGTCTCTGTACCTTATCTGTCAGTGTATCTGTCTATCAGTCTCTGTACCTTATCTGTCAGTGTATCTGTCTATCAGTCTCTGTACCTTATCTGTCAGTGTATCTGTCTATCAGTCTCTGTACCTTATCTGTCAGTATATCTGTCTATCAGTCTCTGTACCTTATCTGTCTATCAGTCTCTGTACCTTATCTGTCAGTATATCTGTCTCTCAATCTCTGTACCTTATCTGTCAGTATATCTGTCTATCAATCTCTGTACCTTATCTGTCAGTATATCTGTCTCTCAATCTCTGTACCTTATCTGTCAGTATATCTGTCTATCAGTCTCTGTACATTATCTGTCAGTATATCTGTCAGTATATCTGTCTATCAGTCTCTGTCCCTTATCTGTCAGTATATCTGTCTATCAGTCTCTGTACCTTATCTGTCAGTATATCTGTCTATCAGTCTCTGCACCTTATCTGTCAGTATATCTGTCTATCAGTCTCTGTACCTTATCTGTCAGTATATCTGTCTATCAGTCTCTGTACCTTATCTGTCAGTATATCTGTCTATCAGTCTCTGTACCTTATCTGTCAGTATATCTGTCTATCAGTCTCTGTACCTTATCTGTCAGTATATCTGTCTATCAGTCTCTGTACCTTATCTGTCAGTATATCTGTCTATCAGTCTCTGTACCTTATCTGTCAGTATATCTCTCTATCAGTCTCTGTACCTTATCTGTCAGTATATCTCTCTATCAGTCTCTGTACCTTATCTGTAAGTATATCTGTTGGTCAATCTCTGTACCTTATCTGTCAGTATATCTGTCGGTCAATCTCTGTACCTTATCTGTCAGTATATCTGTCTATCAGTCTCTGTACATTATCTGTCAGTATATCTGTCAGTATATCTGTCAGTATATCTGTCTATCAGTCTCTGTACCTTATCTGTCAGTATATCTGTCTATCAGTCTCTGTACCTTATCTGTCAGTATATCTCTCTATCAGTCTCTGTACCTTATCTGTCAGTATATCTGTCTATCAATCTCTGTACCTTATCTGTCAGTATATCTGTCTATCAATCTCTGCACCTTATCTGTCAGTATATCTGTCTATCAGTCTCTGTACCTTGTCTGTCAGTATATCTGTCTATCAATCTCTGTATCTTATCTGTCAGTATATCTGTCTATCAGTCTCTGTACATTATCTGTCAGTATATCTGTCAGTATATCTGTCAGTATATCTGTCTATCAGTCTCTGTACCTTATCTGTCAGTATATCTGTCTATCAGTCTCTGTACCTTATCTGTCAGTATATCTCTCTATCAGTCTCTGTACCTTATCTGTCAGTATATCTGTCTATCAATCTCTGCACCTTATCTGTCAGTATATCTGTCTATCAGTCTCTGTACCTTATCTGTCAGTATATCTGTCTATCAGTCTCTGTAACTTATCTGTCAGTATATCTGTCTATCAGTCTCTGTACCTTATCTGTCAGTATATCAGTCTATCAATCTCTGTACCTTATCTGTCAGTATATCCGTTTATCAATCTCTGTACCTTATCTGTCAGTATATCTGTATATCATTCTCTGTACCTTATCTGTCAGTATATCTGTCTATCAATCTCTGTACCTTATCTGTCAGTATATCTGTCTATCATAAATGGGATTATCTAAAAGTTGCACTACTGAAGGCAACAGAAAATTGCATAAGGCTTGTCAGTAAGAGCAAAAAATTGAAGAAACCACTGTGGTACTCTGCAGAGGTGGCTAAAATAGTAACAAATAAAAAGCTAGCATTTAGTAATTATAAAAATACTCAGAGTGAGGAAGATAGAAAGATCTATAAGAGTAGGCAGAAAGAGGCAAAGCAAGCTATAAGAGCTTCCAAAGCACACACAGAAGAGACTATAGCCCAGTCAGTGAAAAAGGGGGATAAAACATTTTTTAGATACATAAATGAGAAAAGGAAAGTAAAACAAGGATTAGTTAGATTAAAAACAAAAGAAGGATGCTATGTAGAAGAGGATAAAGGCTTAGCCGACTGCCTTAATGAATATTTTTGTTCAGTTTTTACAAATGAAAATGAGGGTAAGGGACCTCATTTAGGGAAAAAGACTAATGAGTCTTTTGATGCATGTAAGTTTACAGAGGAAGAGGTTTTACTTCAGCTGTCTAAAGTAAAGACAAATAAGTCGATGGGACCTGATGGGATACATCCAAAGTTATTAAAAGAACTTAGTGGTGTACTAGCAAAACCGTTAACAGATTTATTTAACCAATCATTGTTAACGGGAGTAGTTCCAGAAGATTGGAAATTAGCTAATGTTGTGCCCATTCACAAGAAAGGTAGTAGGGAGGAGGCGGGCAACTATAGACCAGTAAGTCTTACTTCAGTAGTGGGGAAAATAATGGAAACCTTGTTAAAGAATAGGATTGTAAGACTATAAAGTCGCTTGGATTTCAAGATCAGAGACAGCATGGGTTTACTTCAGGGAGATCATGCCAAACTAATCTTATTGATTTTTTTGATTGGGTGACTAAAATAATAGATCAGGGTGGTGCAGTAGACATTGCTTACCTAGATTTCAGTAAGGCTTTTGACACTGTCGCACATAGAAGGCTTATCAATAAACTGAAATCTTTGAGTTTGGATTTCAATATTGTTGAATGGATTAGACAATGGCTGAGTGACAGGCAACAGAGGGTTGTAGTCAATGGGGTATATTCGATGCAAGGTCTTGTTACTAGTGGGGTACCTCAGGGATCTGTTCTTGGACCCATTCTCTTTAATATTTTTATTAGCGATATTGCAGAAGGTCTTGTTGGCAAAGTATGTATTTTCGCTGATGATACAAAGATTTGCAGCAGGGTTGATATTCATGGAGGGATAAGCCAAATGGCAAATGATTTGGATAAACTAGAAAAATGGTCAGAGCAGTGGCAACTGGCATTTAATGTGGACAAGTGCAAGATTATGCACCTTGGGCGTAAAAACCCAAAAGCAGAATATAGACTATTTGGTACAGTCCTAACCTCAACATCTGAGGAAAGGGATTTAGGAGTAATAATTTCAGAGGACTTGAAGGTAGGTAGGCAATGCAATAGAGCAGCAGGAAATGCTAGCAGAATGCTTGGTTGCATAGGGAGAGGTATTAGCAGAATGATTGGTTGTATAGGGAGAGGTATTAGCAGAATGCTTGGTTGCATAGGGAGAGGTATTAGCAGTAGGAAGAGGGAAGTGCTCATGCCATTGTACAGAGCACTGGTGAGACCTCACTTGGAGTATTGTACAGAGCACTGGTGAGACCTCACTTGGAGTATTGTACTGAGCGCTGGTGAGACCTCACTTGGAGTATTGTACAGAGCACTGGTGAGACCTCACTTGGAGTATTGTACAGAGCACTGGTGAGACCTCACTTGGAGTATTGTACAGAGCGCTGGTGAGACCTCACTTGGAGTATTGTACAGAGCGCTGGTGAGACCTCACTTGGAGTATTGTACAGAGCGCTGGTGAGACCTCACTTGGAGTATTGTACGCAGTACTGGAGACCGTATCTCCAGAAGGATATTGATACTTTGGAGAGAGTTCAGAGAAGGGCTACTAAACTGGTTTATGGGTTGAAGGATAAAACTTACCAGGAAAGGTTAAAGCATCTTAACATGTATAGCTTGGAGGAAAGACGTAACAGGGGGGATATGATGGAAACATTTATATACATAAAGGGAATCAACACAGTAAAGGAAGAGAGTATATTTAAAGGAAGAAAAACTACCACAACTAGAGGACATAGTCTTAAATTAGAGGGGCAACGATTTAAAAGTAATATCAGGAAGTATTACTTTACTGAGAGGGTAGTGGATGTATGGAATAGCCTGCCAGCAGAAGTGGTAGAGGTAAACACAGTCAAGGATTTTAAGCATGCGTGGGATAGACACAAGGCTATCCTGGCTATAAGACCGGGAACGGGGGACTAATAAAAGTACTCACAAAAAAAAAAATTGGGCAGACTAGATGGACCGAATGGTTCTTATCTGCCGACACATTCTATGTTTCTATGTTTCTATCAATCTCTGTACCTTATCTGTCAGTATATCTGTCTATCAGTCTCTGTACCTTATCTGTCAGTATATCTGTCTATCAGTCTCTGTACCTTATCTGTCAGTATATCTGTCTATCAGTCTCTGTATCTTATCAGTCAATATATCTGTCTATCAATCTCTGTACCTTATCTGTCAGTATATCTATCTATCAGTCTCTGTACCTTATCTGTCAGTATATCTGTCTATCAGTCTCTGTATCTTATCAGTCAATATATCTGTCTATCAGTCTCTGTACCTTATCTGTCAGTATATCTGTCTATCAGTCTCTGTACCTTATCTGTCTATCAGTCTCTGTACCTTATCTGTCAGTATATCTGTCTATCAGTCTCTGTATCTTATCAGTCAATATATCTGTCTATCAGTCTCTGTACCTTATCTGTCTATCAGTCTCTGTACCTTATCTGTCAGTATATCTGTCTATCAGTCTCTGTATCTTATCAGTCAATATATCTGTCTATCAGTCTCTGTACCTTATCTGTCAGTATATCTGTCTATCAGTCTCTGTACCTTATCTGTCTATCAGTCTCTGTACCTTATCTGTCAGTATATCTGTCTATCAGTCTCTGTATCTTATCAGTCAATATATCTGTCTATCAGTCTCTGTACCTTATCTGTCAGTATATCTGTCTATCAGTCTCTGTACCTTATCTGTCTATCAGTCTCTGTACCTTATCTGTCGGTATATCTGTCTATCAGTCTCTGTACCTTATCTGTCAGTATATCTGTCTATCAGTCTCTGTATCTTATCTGTCAGTATATATGTCTATCAATCTCTGTACCTTATCTGTCAGTATATCTGTCTATCAATCTCTGTACCTTATCTGTCAGTATATCTGTCTATCAATCTCTGCACCTTATCTGTCAGTATATCTGTCTATCAGTCTCTGTACCTTGTCTGTCAGTATATCTGTCTATCAATCTCTGTATCTTATCTGTCAGTATATCTGTCTATCAATCTCTGTACCTTATCTGTCAGTATATCTGTCTATCAATCTCTGCACCTTATCTGTCAGTATATCTGTCTATCAGTCTCTGTACCTTATCTGTCTGTATATCTGTCTATCAATCTCTGTACCTTATCTGTCAGTATATCTGTCTATCAGTCTCTGTACCTTATCTGTCAGTATATCTGTCTATCAGTCTCTGTACCTTATCTGTCAGTATATCTCTCTATCAGTCTCTGTACCTTATCTGTCAGTGTATCTGTCTATCAGTCTCTGTACCTTATCTGTCAGTGTATCTGTCTATCAGTCTCTGTACCTTATCTGTCAGTATATCTGTCTATCAGTCTCTGTACCTTATCTGTCTATCAGTCTCTGTACCTTATCTGTCAGTATATCTGTCTCTCAATCTCTGTACCTTATCTGTCAGTATATCTGTCTATCAATCTCTGTACCTTTTCTGTCAGTATATCTGTCTCTCAATCTCTGTACCTTATCTGTCAGTATATCTGTCTATCAGTCTCTGTACATTATCTGTCAGTATATCTGTCAGTATATCTGTCTATCAGTCTCTGTCCCTTATCTGTCAGTATATCTGTCTATCAGTCTCTGTACCTTATCTGTCAGTATATCTGTCTATCAGTCTCTGCACCTTATCTGTCAGTATATCTGTCTATCAGTCTCTGTACCTTATCTGTCTATCAGTCTCTGTACCTTATCTGTCGGTATATCTGTCTATCAGTCTCTGTACCTTATCTGTCAGTATATCTGTCTATCAGTCTCTGTATCTTATCTGTCAGTATATATGTCTATCAATCTCTGTACCTTATCTGTCAGTATATCTGTCTATCAATCTCTGTACCTTATCTGTCAGTATATCTGTCTATCAATCTCTGCACCTTATCTGTCAGTATATCTGTCTATCAGTCTCTGTACCTTGTCTGTCAGTATATCTGTCTATCAATCTCTGTATCTTATCTGTCAGTATATCTGTCTATCAATCTCTGTACCTTATCTGTCAGTATATCTGTCTATCAATCTCTGCACCTTATCTGTCAGTATATCTGTCTATCAGTCTCTGTACCTTATCTGTCTGTATATCTGTCTATCAATCTCTGTACCTTATCTGTCAGTATATCTGTCTATCAGTCTCTGTACCTTATCTGTCAGTATATCTGTCTATCAGTCTCTGTACCTTATCTGTCAGTATATCTCTCTATCAGTCTCTGTACCTTATCTGTCAGTGTATCTGTCTATCAGTCTCTGTACCTTATCTGTCAGTGTATCTGTCTATCAGTCTCTGTACCTTATCTGTCAGTATATCTGTCTATCAGTCTCTGTACCTTATCTGTCTATCAGTCTCTGTACCTTATCTGTCAGTATATCTGTCTCTCAATCTCTGTACCTTATCTGTCAGTATATCTGTCTATCAATCTCTGTACCTTATCTGTCAGTATATCTGTCTCTCAATCTCTGTACCTTATCTGTCAGTATATCTGTCTATCAGTCTCTGTACATTATCTGTCAGTATATCTGTCAGTATATCTGTCTATCAGTCTCTGTCCCTTATCTGTCAGTATATCTGTCTATCAGTCTCTGTACCTTATCTGTCAGTATATCTGTCTATCAGTCTCTGCACCTTATCTGTCAGTATATCTGTCTATCAGTCTCTGTACCTTATCTGTCAGTATATCTGTCTATCAGTCTCTTTACCTTATCTGTCAGTATATATGTCTATCAGTCTCTGTACCTTATCTGTCAGTATATCTGTCTATCAGTCTCTGTACCTTATCTGTCAGTATATCTGTCTATCAGTCTCTGTACCTTATCTGTCAGTATATCTGTCTATCAGTCTCTGTACCTTATCTGTCAGTATATCTGTCTATCAGTCTCTGTACCTTATCTGTCAGTATATCTGTCTATCAGTCTCTGTACCTTATCTGTCAGTATATCTGTCTATCAGTCTCTGTACCTTATCTGTCAGTATATCTGTCTATCAGTCTCTGTACCTTATCTGTCAGTATATCTCTCTATCAGTCTCTGTACCTTATCTGTCAGTATATCTCTCTATCAGTCTCTGTACCTTATCTGTAAGTATATCTGTCGGTCAATCTCTGTACCTTATCTGTCAGTATATCTGTCGGTCAATCTCTGTACCTTATCTGTCAGTATATCTGTCTATCAGTCTCTGTACATTATCTGTCAGTATATCTGTCAGTATATCTGTCAGTATATCTGTCTATCAGTCTCTGTACCTTATCTGTCAGTATATCTGTCTATCAGTCTCTGTACCTTATCTGTCAGTATATCTCTCTATCAGTCTCTGTACCTTATCTGTCAGTATATCTGTCTATCAATCTCTGTACCTTATCTGTCAGTATATCTGTCTATCAATCTCTGCACCTTATCTGTCAGTATATCTGTCTATCAGTCTCTGTACCTTGTCTGTCAGTATATCTGTCTATCAATCTCTGTATCTTATCTGTCAGTATATCTGTCTATCAGTCTCTGTACATTATCTGTCAGTATATCTGTCAGTATATCTGTCAGTATATCTGTCTATCAGTCTCTGTACCTTATCTGTCAGTATATCTGTCTATCAGTCTCTGTACCTTATCTGTCAGTATATCTGTCTATCAGTCTCTGTACCTTATCTGTCAGTATATCTCTCTATCAGTCTCTGTACCTTATCTGTCAGTATATCTGTCTATCAATCTCTGCACCTTATCTGTCAGTATATCTGTCTATCAGTCTCTGTACCTTATCTGTCAGTATATCTGTCTATCAGTCTCTGTAACTTATCTGTCAGTATATCTGTCTATCAGTCTCTGTACCTTATCTGTCAGTATATCAGTCTATCAATCTCTGTACCTTATCTGTCAGTATATCCGTTTATCAATCTCTGTACCTTATCTGTCAGTATATCTGTCTATCATTCTCTGTACCTTATCTGTCAGTATATCTGTCTATCAATCTCTGTACCTTATCTGTCAGTATATCTGTCTATCATAAATGGGATTATCTAAAAGTTGCACTACTGAAGGCAACAGAAAATTGCATAAGGCTTGTCAGTAAGAGCAAAAAATTGAAGAAACCACTGTGGTACTCTGCAGAGGTGGCTAAAATAGTAACAAATAAAAAGCTAGCATTTAGTAATTATAAAAATACTCAGAGTGAGGAAGATAGAAAGATCTATAAGAGTAGGCAGAAAGAGGCAAAGCAAGCTATAAGAGCTTCCAAAGCACACACAGAAGAGACTATAGCCCAGTCAGTGAAAAAGGGGGATAAAACATTTTTTAGATACATAAATGAGAAAAGGAAAGTAAAACAAGGATTAGTTAGATTAAAAACAAAAGAAGGATGCTATGTAGAAGAGGATAAAGGCTTAGCCGACTGCCTTAATGAATATTTTTGTTCAGTTTTTACAAATGAAAATGAGGGTAAGGGACCTCATTTAGGGAAAAAGACTAATGAGTCTTTTGATGCATGTAAGTTTACAGAGGAAGAGGTTTTACTTCAGCTGTCTAAAGTAAAGACAAATAAGTCGATGGGACCTGATGGGATACATCCAAAGTTATTAAAAGAACTTAGTGGTGTACTAGCAAAACCGTTAACAGATTTATTTAACCAATCATTGTTAACGGGAGTAGTTCCAGAAGATTGGAAATTAGCTAATGTTGTGCCCATTCACAAGAAAGGTAGTAGGGAGGAGGCGGGCAACTATAGACCAGTAAGTCTTACTTCAGTAGTGGGGAAAATAATGGAAACCTTGTTAAAGAATAGGATTGTAAGACTATAAAGTCGCTTGGATTTCAAGATCAGAGACAGCATGGGTTTACTTCAGGGAGATCATGCCAAACTAATCTTATTGATTTTTTTGATTGGGTGACTAAAATAATAGATCAGGGTGGTGCAGTAGACATTGCTTACCTAGATTTCAGTAAGGCTTTTGACACTGTCGCACATAGAAGGCTTATCAATAAACTGAAATCTTTGAGTTTGGATTTCAATATTGTTGAATGGATTAGACAATGGCTGAGTGACAGGCAACAGAGGGTTGTAGTCAATGGGGTATATTCGATGCAAGGTCTTGTTACTAGTGGGGTACCTCAGGGATTTGTTCTTGGACCCATTCTCTTTAATATTTTTATTAGCGATATTGCAGAAGGTCTTGTTGGCAAAGTATGTATTTTCGCTGATGATACAAAGATTTGCAGCAGGGTTGATATTCATGGAGGGATAAGCCAAATGGCAAATGATTTGGATAAACTAGAAAAATGGTCAGAGCAGTGGCAACTGGCATTTAATGTGGACAAGTGCAAGATTATGCACCTTGGGCGTAAAAACCCAAAAGCAGAATATAGACTATTTGGTACAGTCCTAACCTCAACATCTGAGGAAAGGGATTTAGGAGTAATAATTTCAGAGGACTTGAAGGTAGGTAGGCAATGCAATAGAGCAGCAGGAAATGCTAGCAGAATGCTTGGTTGCATAGGGAGAGGTATTAGCAGAATGATTGGTTGTATAGGGAGAGGTATTAGCAGAATGCTTGGTTGCATAGGGAGAGGTATTAGCAGTAGGAAGAGGGAAGTGCTCATGCCATTGTACAGAGCACTGGTGAGACCTCACTTGGAGTATTGTACAGAGCACTGGTGAGACCTCACTTGGAGTATTGTACTGAGCGCTGGTGAGACCTCACTTGGAGTATTGTACAGAGCACTGGTGAGACCTCACTTGGAGTATTGTACAGAGCGCTGGTGAGACCTCACTTGGAGTATTGTACAGAGCGCTGGTGAGACCTCACTTGGAGTATTGTACAGAGCGCTGGTGAGACCTCACTTGGAGTATTGTACGCAGTACTGGAGACCGTATCTCCAGAAGGATATTGATACTTTGGAGAGAGTTCAGAGAAGGGCTACTAAACTGGTTTATGGGTTGAAGGATAAAACTTACCAGGAAAGGTTAAAGCATCTTAACATGTATAGCTTGGAGGAAAGACGTAACAGGGGGGATATGATGGAAACATTTATATACATAAAGGGAATCAACACAGTAAAGGAAGAGAGTATATTTAAAGGAAGAAAAACTACCACAACTAGAGGACATAGTCTTAAATTAGAGGGGCAACGATTTAAAAGTAATATCAGGAAGTATTACTTTACTGAGAGGGTAGTGGATGTATGGAATAGCCTGCCAGCAGAAGTGGTAGAGGTAAACACAGTCAAGGATTTTAAGCATGCGTGGGATAGACACAAGGCTATCCTGGCTATAAGACCGGGAACGGGGGACTAATAAAAGTACTCACAAAAAAAAAAATTGGGCAGACTAGATGGACCGAATGGTTCTTATCTGCCGACACATTCTATGTTTCTATGTTTCTATCAATCTCTGTACCTTATCTGTCAGTATATCTGTCTATCAGTCTCTGTACCTTATCTGTCAGTATATCTGTCTATCAGTCTCTGTACCTTATCTGTCAGTATATCTGTCTATCAGTCTCTGTATCTTATCAGTCAATATATCTGTCTATCAATCTCTGTACCTTATCTGTCAGTATATCTATCTATCAGTCTCTGTACCTTATCTGTCAGTATATCTGTCTATCAGTCTCTGTATCTTATCAGTCAATATATCTGTCTATCAGTCTCTGTACCTTATCTGTCAGTATATCTGTCTATCAGTCTCTGTACCTTATCTGTCTATCAGTCTCTGTACCTTATCTGTCAGTATATCTGTCTATCAGTCTCTGTATCTTATCAGTCAATATATCTGTCTATCAGTCTCTGTACCTTATCTGTCTATCAGTCTCTGTACCTTATCTGTCAGTATATCTGTCTATCAGTCTCTGTATCTTATCAGTCAATATATCTGTCTATCAGTCTCTGTACCTTATCTGTCAGTATATCTGTCTATCAGTCTCTGTACCTTATCTGTCTATCAGTCTCTGTACCTTATCTGTCAGTATATCTGTCTATCAGTCTCTGTATCTTATCAGTCAATATATCTGTCTATCAGTCTCTGTACCTTATCTGTCAGTATATCTGTCTATCAGTCTCTGTACCTTATCTGTCTATCAGTCTCTGTACCTTATCTGTCGGTATATCTGTCTATCAGTCTCTGTACCTTATCTGTCAGTATATCTGTCTATCAGTCTCTGTATCTTATCTGTCAGTATATATGTCTATCAATCTCTGTACCTTATCTGTCAGTATATCTGTCTATCAATCTCTGTACCTTATCTGTCAGTATATCTGTCTATCAATCTCTGTACGTTATCTGTCAGTATATCTGTCTATCAGTCTCTTTACCTTATCTGTCAGTATATATGTCTATCAGTCTCTGTACCTTATCTGTCAGTATATCTGTCTATCAGTCTCTGTACCTTATCTGTCAGTATATCTGTCTATCAGTCTCTGTACCTTATCTGTCACTATATCTGTCTATCAGTCTCTGTACCTTATCTGTCAGTATATCTGTCTATCAGTCTCTGTACCTTATCTGTCAGTATATCTGTCTATCAATCTCTGTACCTTATCTGTCAGTATATCTGTCTATCAATCTCTGTATCTTATCTGTCAGTATATCTGTCTATCAGTCTCTGTACCTTATCTGTCAGTATATCTGTCTATCAATCTCTGTACCTTATCTGTCAGTATATCTGTCTATCAATCTCTGTACCTTATCTGTCAGTATATCTGTCTATCAGTCTCTGTACCTTATCTGTCAGTATATCTGTCTATCAGTCTCTGGACCTTATCTGTCAGTATATCTGTCTATCAATCTCTGTACCTTATCTGTCAGTATATCTGTCTATCAGTCTCTGTACCTTATCTGTCAGTATATCTGTCTATCAGTCTCTGTACCTTATCTGTCAGTATATCTGTCTATCAATCTCTGTACCTTATTTGTCAGTATATCTGTCTATCAATCTCTGTATCTTATCTGTCAGTATATCTGTCTATCAGTCTCTGTACCTTATCTGTCAGTATATCTGTCTATCAATCTCTGTACCTTATCTGTCAGTATATCTGTCTATCAATCTCTGTACCTTATCTGTCAGTATATCTGTCTATCAGTCTCTGTACCTTATCTGTCAGTATATCTGTCTATCAGTCTCTGTACCTTATCTGTCAGTATATCTGTCTATCAGTCTCTGTACCTTATCTGTCAGTATATCTGTCTATCAGTCTCTGTACCTTATCTGTCAGTATATCTGTCTATCAGTCTCTGTACCTTATCTGTCAGTATACCTGTCTATCAGTCTCTGTACCTTATCTGTCAGTATATCTGTCTATCAGTCTCTGTACCTTATCTGTCAGTATATCTGTCTATCAGTCTCTGTACCTTATCTGTCAGTATATCTGTCTATCAATCTCTGTACCTTATCTGTCAGTATATCTGTCTATCAATCTCTGTACCTTATCTGTCAGTATATCTGTCTATCAATCTCTGTACCTTATCTGTCCGTATATCTGTCTCACCTCAAGCCCCACCCACAGTCTCACCTCAAGCCCCGCCCACAGTCTCACCTCAAGCCCCACCCACCGTCTCACTTCAAGCCCCGGCCCACAGTCTCACCTCAAGTCCCGCCCACAGTCTCACCTCAAGCCCCACCCACCGTCTCACTTCAAGCCCCGGCCCACAGTCTCACCTCAAGCCCCGCCCAGTCTCATCTCAAGCCATACCCACAGTTTCACCTTGAGCCCTACACACAGTCTCACCTCAAACCCTACCCACAGTCTCACCTCAAGCCCCACCCACAGTCTCACCTCAAGCCCCACCCACAGTCTCACCTTAAGCCCTGGCCCACAGTCTCACCTCAAGCCCCGGCCCACAGTCTCAATTTAAGACCTGGCCCACAGTCTCACCTCAAGCCCCGGCCCACAGTCTCAATTTAAGCCTTGCCCACAGTCTCACCTCAAGCCCCGGCCCACAGTCTCACCTCAAGCCCTACCCACAGTCTCACCTCAAATCCCACCCACAGTCTCACCTCAAGCCCTGCCCACAGTCTCCCCATAAGCCCCGCCCACAATGTGAAAGTGTCCATTGTCAGGCATTTGAAATGTTTTTTCTCATGTTTGTTGTAGCTGTATTACATAGCATGATAAGTAGCCAGCAGCATGTCCCATGAATTGCTGATGATGTCATTAGGTGGAGAGATGATGTAAGATATGTAATTATAATCTCTGTGTTTCCACAGATAAAAGATGCTGTACAGGGCAGTGTGAAGGGAACATTCATCCCAAAAGCCACGAAAAGTCACAGTAACTTGGAGGAGACAATTTGCCTCCACACTCTCTCCTCCCCGACAGTGCGGCCCTCAGACAGCTGACAGACTCCGCCTTCTGCGCCAACCCCTGTGAAGCCAATTAAAATAGTCCAGAAAAAGATCCCTATCTGCCCTCAGTGGGTTTCTTGCCAAAATGTAGAGAAAGGATCTCGGTTTGTAGTAAATTATATAGACATTGTTTTTATTCGGATATTTCTGAAATGTGTGCGTCTATTAAATATGTTTTTATCAGAATGAACAGTGCATTTTTTTGCTTCCTTTAATACCATGACAGCATGCTGGGGTTAAATGTCAGGAGGGGGTGCTGGGGGTAAATGCCAGGAGGGGGGGCTGGGGGTAAATGTCAGGAGGGGGTGCTGGGGGTAAATGCCAGGAGGGGGTGCTGGGGGTAAATGCCAGGAGGGGGTGCTGGGGGTAAATGCCAGGAGGGGGTGCTGGGGGTAAATGCCAGGAGGGGGTACTTTGGTTTACACTGTGTCTACTGTTAACAAGCATTTTGTTTTATTTGATTATTAACCTATTGCAGGTGCATCTAATGTACAGCCTGCCAGGCATCGGGGTGCGGCCCACATGATCTCTGCAGCGGAAGCCGCACCTCCGACTGCTAGTTGCATGGGAAGGAGTGTGGAGGGTCGGAGAACAAAGTTCCTCGCACCTAGCTCCTTGTGCGCATGACCCCTCCTCTACCCTGCGCGTGAGGTCAGTGCAAGGGTCAGAGGGAGGGGAGAAGCTTCAGCAGCGTGAATATCACGCAATGAAACACGGAAGAGCAGTCTGAAGCGCCATTCAAAAAAACGAAATCTGTGTTTGTGCAAGTGTGACTGTATGTAAGTGTGACTGTATGTAAGAGTGACTGTATGTAAGTGTGACTTTATGTAAGAGTAACTGTATGTAAGTGTGACTGTATGTAAGTGTGACTGTATGTAAGTGTGACTGTATGTAAGAGTGACTGTATGTAAGTGTGACTGTGTAATTGTGTGACTGTGTAAGTGTGACTGTGTAATTGTGTGACTGTATGTAAGTGTGACTGTATGTAAGTGTGACTGTATGTAAGTGTGACTGTATGTAAGAGTGACTGTATGTAAGTGTGACTGTGTAATTGTGTGACTGTGTAAGTGTGACTGTGTAAGTGTGACTGTATGTAAGAGTGACTGTATGTAAGAGTGACTGTATGTAAGTGTGACTGTGTAATTGTGTGACTGTGTAAGTGTGACTGTATGTAAGTGTGACTGTATGTAAGTGTGACTGTATGTAAGAGTGACTGTATGTAAGAGTGACTGTGTAAGTGTGACTGTATGTAAGTGTGACTGTATGTAAGTGTGACTATATGTAAGTGTGACTGTATGTAAGAGTGACTGTGTGACTGTATGTAAGAGTGACTGTGTAAGTGTGACTGTATGTAAGAGTGACTGTATGTAAGTGTGACTGTGTAATTGTGTGACTGTGTAAGTGTGACTGTATGTAAGTGTGACTGTATGTAAGTGTGACTGTATGTAAGTGTGACTGTATGTAAGAGTGACTGTATGTAAGAGTGACTGTGTAAGTGTGACTGTATGTAAGTGTGACTGTATGTAAGTGTGACTATATGTAAGTGTGACTGTATGTAAGAGTGACTGTGTGACTGTATGTAAGAGTGACTGTGTAAGTGTGACTGTATGTAAGAGTGACTGTATGTAAGAGTGACTGTAAGAGTGACTGTAAGAGTGACTGTAAGAGTGACTGTATGTAAGAGTGACTGTATGGAAGTGTGACTGTATGTAAGAGTGACTGTGTAAGTGTGACTGTATGTAAGTGTGACTATATGTAAGAGTGACTATATGTAAGAGTGACTGCATGTAAGAGTGACTGTGTAAGTGTGACTGTATGTAAGAGTGACTGTATGTAAGTGTGACTGTGTAAGTGTGACTGTGTAAGTGTGACTGTATGTAAGTGTGACTGTATGTAAGTGTGTAAGTGTGTGCATTTGTGTATGTATTTGTGTGACTGTATATGTGTGGCTGTGCATTTAATGTGGTGTTTTTTTTATTGTGAGTTTTATTGCTGTGGAGTCTGTGATACACTCACACACCACACATTACTGGGAGTTTTATTGCTGTGGAGTCTGTGATACACTCACACTGCACACTACTGGAAGTTTTATTGCTGTGGAGCCTGTGATACACTCATACACTGCACATTACTGGGAGTTTTATTGCTGTGGAGTCTGTGATACACTCACACACCGCACATTACTGGAAGTTTTATTGCTGTGAAGTCTGTGATAGACTCACACACCGCACATTACTGGAAGTTTTATTGCTGTGGAGTCTGTGATACACTGACACACTGCACATTACTGGGAGTTTTATTGCTGTGAGGTCTGTGATACACTCACACACCGCACATTACTGGGAGTATTATTGCTGTGGAGTCTGTGATACACTCACACACCGTACATTACTGGGAGTTTTATTGCTGTGGAGTCTGTGATACACTCACACACCGTACATTACTGGGAGTTTTATTGCTGTGGAGTCTGTGATACACTCACACACCGTACATTACTGGGAGATTTACCGCACATTACTGGGAGTTTTATTGCTGCGAGGTCTGAGATACACTCACACGCTGCACATTACTGGGAGTTTTATTGCTGTGGAGTCTGTGATACACTCACACACTGCACATTTCTGGGAGTTTTATTGCTGTGGAGTCTGTGATACACTCACACACTGCACATTACTGTGAGTTTTATTGCTGTGGAGTCTGTGATACACTCACACACCGCACATTACTGGGAGTTTTATTGCAGTAGAGTCTGTGATACACTCACACACCGCACATTACTGGGAGTAATATTGCTGTGGAGTATGTGATACACTCACACACTGCACATTACTGGGAGTATTATTGCTGTGAAGTCTGTGATACACTCACACACCGCACATTACTGGGAGTTTTATTGCTGTGTAGTCTGTGATACACTCACACGCTGCACATTACTGGGAGTATTATTGCTGTGGAGTCTGTGATACACTCACACACTGCACATTACTGGGAGTTTTATTGCTGTGGAGTCTGTGATACACTCACACACTGCACATTACTGTGAGTTTTATTGCTGTGGAGTCTGTGATACACTCACACACTGCACATTACTGGGAGTTTTATTGCTGTGGAGTCTGTGATACACTCACACACTGCACATTACTGGGAGTTTTATTGCTGTGTAGTCTGTAATACACTCACACACTGCACATTACTGGGAGTTTTATTGCAGTAGAGTCTGTGATACACTCACACACTGCACATTACTGGGAGTTTTGTTGCTGTGGAGTATGTGATACACTCACACACTGCACATTACTGGGAGTATTATTGCTGTGTAGTCTGTAATACACTCACACACTGCACATTACTGGGAGTTTTATTGCAGTAGAGTCTGTGATACACTCACACACTGCACATTACTGGGAGTTTTGTTGCTGTGGAGTATGTGATACACTCACACTGCACATTACTGGGAGATTTATTGCAGTAGAGTCTGTGATACACTCACACACTGCACATTACTGGGAGTTTTGTTGCTGTGGAGTATGTGATACACTCACACACTGCACATTACTGGGAGTATTATTGCTGTGTAGTCTGTAATACACTCACACACTGCACATTACTGGGAGTTTTGTTGCTGTGGAGTCTGTAATACACTCACACACCGCACATTACTGGGAGTGTTTGTAACAGATCCCTCTGTTTTGCTTTGATCCCCAATCTATGTTGTATCAGCCAACGTCCATGCTACCTGGGACCCTCTACCCTTTGTTTTATTCTATGATGTCCCATCATCCACCTTGCCTTGCACTTAAAGACAAAAACTGTTTCTGGCCCTTTAATTGTTGATATGTTTGTCCCCAAGTTGTGTGGTTCATACAGATATAAGTTTTATTCATGGTTTTATTCATGTGTGACACAAAATCATAAAGTTATAAAAATGTATAAGTTTGGAGATAATTGAGTAGATACTGTTAGAAATTCAATTATCTCCCAAGCAGAGGGGAGGGAATATGTGGGATGTAACCATTGTCTGATTGGTTGATGCCTATTTGTCTGTGGGGGTCTCCCTTGCAGGGGAGCACTATATAATAGCAGAGTAACTGCCGTTAAACGGCAGTTATATTTCACCCTCAATCCAGAGTCTTGTCTCTTATTTGGGGTAACCGCTATACAGCTATTGTCTCTTATTGGGGGTAACCGCTATACAGCTATTCACGCTAGCTCTTGTAAGAGCTTCTTCACTTGAAATACGACTGGATGCTGAGAATCCTCCTCACTGATCGGGAAAAGGACACCCTCCAGCGGTTGAAACCCCTCTGCTACACGGGGTAACCGCAACAGTGGTGGCAGAAGGTATGGTACGATCGGGGTGCTCGCCAGAGGACGTTTCAGGTGGGACAAAAGGTCCTAGTACTGAAGCCAACCAAAAGTGATAAGTTAGAAGCAGCTTGGCAGGGCCCTTACACGGTGGTAGACCAACTCTGCGATACCACCTTTGTAATCGCCAGCGACCAGGATGAGAGAATCCGCAAGGCATTCCACATTAATATGCTCAAAGCCTATCAAGAAAGGCCCGAGGACATAACTGCTGTCTGCGCCCCAACCACTGATGATCCAGACAGCTTGCCGCTACCTGACCTCTTGAGTAGACAACCCCAGACTAATCCCCTTAGTCAGATAATGCTAGGGGACCGACTGACGGCCACTGAGAGGGCACAGATACACTGCTCCAGTAAAAGCCACACGTTTTCCCAAGAACCATGGTTCACCACGCTAGCCACCCATAGGGTGAAAACCCCAGGACAGGCTCCACTTAGGCAACCCCCATACCGGATACCTGACGCCGTCAGAGCCGGTATGAGGGAGGAGATCCAGGAAATGTTGAGGTTGAAAGTCATTGAGCCCTCCGATAGTCCCTGGGCATCGCCAGTAGTCCTAGTACCAAAGAAGCATGGGACTACTCGGTTCTGTGTGGACTATCGGCGGCTAAATTAAAAAACTGTGACAGATGCCTACCCTATGCCCCGGGTGGATGAGTTATTGGATCGCATAGCCAGGGGACGATATCTGACCACCATTGACCTCTGTAAGGGGTACTGGCAGATTCCCCTGGCCGAGGAAGATATCCCCAAGTCGGCTTTTGTCACCCCGTTTGGCTTGTACCAATTCAGAGTTATGCCATTCAGGATGAAAAACGCCCCAGCCACGTTCCAACGCTTGGTGGATAGACTCCTTGATGGCTTCCAGGATTTCGCTTGTGATGAGTGCACATTACTGGGAGTGTTTGTAACAGATCCCTCTGTTTTGCTTTGATCCACAATCTATGTTGTATCAGCCAACGTCCATGCTACCTGGGACCCTCTACCCTTTGTTTTATTCTATGATGTCCCATCATCCACCTTGCCTTGCACTTAAAGACAAAAACTGTTTCTGGCCCTTTAATTGTTGATATGTTTGTCCCCAAGTTGTGTGGTTCATACAGATATAAGTTTTATTCATGGTTTTATTCATGTGTGACACAAAATCATAAAGTTATAAAAATTTATAAGTTTGGAGATAATTGAGTAGATACTGTTAGAAACTCAATTATCTCCCAAGCAGAGGGGAGGGAATATGTGGGATGTAACCATTGTCTGATTGGTTGATGCCTATTTGTCTGTGGGCGTCTCCCTTGCAGGGGAGCACTATATAAAAGCAGAGTAACTGCCGGTATGCCATTCGGGATGAAAAACGCCCCAGCCACGTTCCAACGCTTGGTGGATAGACTCCTTGATGGCTTCCAGGATTTCGCTTGTGCGTACCTGGATGACATTGCGATCCATAGCGAGTCCTAGGAAGAGCACCTGAGGCATGTGGGGGCAGTTCTGGATCAGATTCGGGCCGCTGGCCTGACTCTGAAGCCAGACAAATGCCATATAGGCATGGCGGAAGTCCAGTATTTGGGCCACCGGGTCGGGTGTGGGCGACAGCGGCCAGAGCCTGCCAAGATAGAAGCTGTCGCTAACTGGCCCACACCCCGGACCAAGACCCAAGTCCTGGCCTTCCTAGGGTCAGCAGGGTATTACAGACGGTTTGTCCCAGACTACAGCGCCCTAGCTAAGCCCCTGACTGACCTCACCAAAAAGAACCTTCCCAGACAGGTCCTGTGGTCCTGCCAGACGGAACTCAGCCCATTATTTGTCGTCCAGACAGCCTCCAGTTGACCCGAAAAGGATCAAACCGGGTCTGCTGGAGTGTTCCACAAAGAGGGAGCAATGTAACAGATCCCTCTGTTTTGCATTGATCCACAATCTATGTTGTATCAGCCAACGTCCAAGCTACCTGGGACCCTCTACCCTTTGATTTATTCTATGATGTCCCATCATCCATCTTGCCTTGCACTTAAAGACAAAAACTGTTTCTGGCCCTTTAATTGTTGATATGTTTGTCCCCAAGTTGTGTGGTTCATACAGATATAAGTTTTATTCATGTGTGACACAAAATCATAAAGTTATAAAAATGTATAAGTTTGGAGATAATTGAGTAGATACTGTTAGAAATTCAATTATCTCCCAAGCAAAGGGGAGGGAATATGTGGGATGTGGCCATTGTCTGATTGGTTGATGCCTATTTGTCTGTGGGGGTCTCCCTTGCAGGGGAGCACTATATAAAAGCAGAGTAACTGCCGTTAAACGGCAGTTATATTTCACCCTCAATCCAGAGTCTTGTCTCTTATTGGAGGTAACCGCTATACAGCTATTGTCTCTTATTGGGGGTAACCGCTATACAGCTATTGTCTCTTATTGGAGGTAACCGCTATACAGCTATTGTCTCTTATTGGAGGTAACCGCTATACAGCTATTGTCTCTTATTGGAGGTAACCGCTATACAGCTATTGTCTCTTATTGGGGGTAACCGCTATACAGCTATTGTCTCTTATTGGAGGTAACCGCTATACAGCTATTGTCTCTTATTGGGGGTAACCGCTATACAGCTATTGTCTCTTATTGGAGGTAACCGCTATACAGCTATTGTCTCTTATTGGGGGTAACCGCTATACAGCTATTGTCTCTTATTGGGGGTAACCGCTATACAGCTATTGTCTCTTATTGGGGGTAACCGCTATACATCTATTGTCTCTTATTGGAGGTAACCGCTATACAGCTATTGTCTCTTATTGGGGGTAACCGCTATACAGCTATTGTCTCTTATTGGAGGTAACCGCTATACAGCTATTGTCTCTTATTGGAGGTAACCGCTATACAGCTATTGTCTCTTATTGGGGGTAACCGCTATACAGCTATTGTCTCTTATTGGAGGTAACCGCTATACAGCTATTGTCTCTTATTGGAGGTAACCGCTATACAGCTATTGTCTCTTATTGGGGGTAACCGCTATACATCTATTGTCTCTTATTGGGGGTAACCGCTATACAGCTATTGTCTCTTATTGGGGGTAACCGCTATACATCTATTGTCTCTTATTGGGGGTAACCGCTATACAGCTATTGTCTCTTATTGGGGGTAACCGCTATACAGCTATTCACGCTAGCTCTTGTAAGAGCTTCTTCACTTGAAATACGACTGGATGCTGAGAATCCTCCTCACTGATCGGGAAAAGGACACCCTCCAGCGGTTGAAACCCCTCTGCTACACGGGGTAACCGCAACAGTGGTGGCAGCGGGTGGGACGGTCCTGTCTTCCCAGAGGAGGTGCTATATCTATGGAGTATGAGAGACTGAAACAGCCAACATTGAAGGATTTGCTGGAGAGCTGTGGGCGTTCAGCTAGCAACTGACCGAGACGGGAATTAATAGCTGAACTGGTCGGGGTAACCGCAACAGTGTTATTTCAGTAGAGTCAATGATACACTCACACACTGCATATTACTGGGAGTTGTATTGCTGTGGAGTCTGTGATACAGTCACACACTGCACATTACTGTGATACACTCACACACTGCACATTACTGTGATACACTCACACATTGCACATTACTGTGATACACTCACACACTGCACATTACTGTGATACACTCACACACTGCACATTACTGTGATACAGTCACACACTGCACATTACTGTGATACACTCACACACTGCACATTACTGTGATACACTCACACACTGCACATTACTGTGATACACTCACACATTGCACATTACTGTGATACACTCACACACTGCACATTACTGGGAGTTTTATTGCTGTGGAGTCTGTGATACACTCACACGCTGCACATTACTGGGAGTTTTATTGCTGTGGGGTCTGTGATACACTCACACACTGCACATTACTAGGAGCTTTATTGCTGTGGGGTCTGTGATACACTCACACGCTACACATTACTGGGAGTTTTATTGCTGTGGGGTCTGTGATACACTCACATGCTGCACATAATTGTATATGATTGTGTGTATATATATATATATATATATTTTTGTTCTGAATGAGAAATGAATGCTGCCCACGCTCACATACATTTTTGGTGAAGTGACACACCACAGAAAGAACTTGGACACCCCTGCCCTATTGCATCATAATCAGTGTATAAGCTGGCTCTTTGTGTATATTTTCATCATTGTAACTGGATGCACTTATTAATATACACATATTTTTGTTTTTTACCTTATTATCTGACAGTATATAGTTCCTCCTCCTGTAAGTTTTACCTCTTTTTGTGCTGAGTATATTCTCATCCTAATTTTTATTAAAAAAAAAATCTTTTTTTTTTTAATTTCTTTTTTTGGCTCTACGTATTTTCTAAATAATTATTTTTCTTCTGTCTGGGTAATAATGGCGCTTTAATAATTGTCTAAAATCCATCACCTGGAGTGGAAATATCTTCCTTTATTGTCTGAACTGAACTGTTAATTGATCTTGACAGAAAAGATTGTATAAAGTATAGACAAATAGAAGTGTTTTAGTGACAGAATACAAATAAAGTACCTTCTTGAGCCCTCCCTGCTCCGTATAGCACTATCAAGGGGCGGACATGTTGGGTCAGATCTTCCTTCATCGGACTTTAAATGTCACCTCAAAGCCATAGCTCGCTCCTTATGCGCAACTCAGCCACAAGCAGGAGAACAGGTAAAGTCACAGAGCAGGGTCCCCGAGTGCTGAGGTGCATGGGGAGTAAAAGTCACCAGTGCTCTGCTGATTCCAAACTTCCACTGACATTAATATCAGCACAAAAACTGTGCAGTGGGAGCTTCATAGAATCGGTTTCCATGGCCGAGCAACAGCATGCAAGAAGCACATCAATAAGTACAATGCCAAGCGTCGGATCGGTTTCCATGGCCGAGAAACTGCATGCAAGCCTCACATCACCAAGTACAATGCCAAGCGTCGGATCGGTTTCCATGGCCGAGCAACTGCATGCAAGAAGCACATCACCAAGTACAATGCCAAGCGTGGGATCGAGTGGTGTAAAGCATGCTGCCACTGGACTCTGGAGCAGCTGCATGCAAGCCTCACATCACCAAGTACAATGCCAAGCGTCGGATCGAGTGGTGTAAAGCACGCCGCCACTGGACTCTGGAGCAGCTGCATGCAAGCCTCACATCACCAAGTACAATGCCAAGCGTGGGATCGAGTGGTGTAAAGCACGCCACCACTGGACTCTGGAGCAGCTGCATGCAAGCCTCATATCACCAAGTACAATGCCAAGCATCGGAACGAGTGGTGTAAAGCATGCCGCCTCTGGACTCTGGAGCAGCTGCATGCAAGCCTCACATCACCAAGTACAATGCCAAGCATCGGATCGAGTGGTGTAAAGCATGCCACCACTGGACTCTGGAGCAGCTGCATGCAAGCCTCACATCACCAAGTACAATGCCAAGCATCGGATCGAGTGGTGCAGAGCATGCCGCCACTGGACTCTGGAGCAGCTGCATGCAAGCCTCACATCACCAAGTACAATACCAAGCATCGGATCGAGTGGTGTAAAGCATGCCGCCACTGGACTCTGGAGCAGCTGCATGCAAGTCTTACATCACCAAGTACAATGCCAAGCATCGGATCGAATGGTATAAAGCACGCTGCCACTGGACTCTGGAGCAGCTGCATGCAAGCCTCACATCACCAAGTACAATACCAAGCATCGGATCGAGTGGTGTAAAGCATGCCGCCACTGGACTCTGGAGCAGCTGCATGCAAGTCTTACATCACCAAGTACAATGCCAAGCATCGGATCGAGTGGTGTAAAGCATGCCG